>JAJJWX010004710.1:0-553281 GCA_023529315.1 Papaver bracteatum | reverse complement strand
CAAGAAAACTGGTTTGAGCAACATAGCAGTTTTGTTGCAAAGCCCATATTAAGTCGCTCTAACCCTTATAGCTACTTAATTTGGCTCTTGCTCTTTAGTTGCAAAAGGTGCGATTTGTACAAGTTTAGAGCAGCTAGGCAATCATTTAGTAATCAACCAACTCTCATGTAGCGTCTTTTTCTTAATTGCTTCATAGATCGACCACCTTTACGGGAGCAAGCAAAATAATGATCGCTTTAGAGCTAGACCAACCTCCTAGAGCAAGCAAATTAACCATCGCCAGAGATAGACCAACCATAATATAGCAAGTGAAACGCCGATCGCTTCATAGATAGACCAACCATAATAGAGGAAGTGAAACGATCGCTTGATAGATAGACCAACCATAATAGAGTTGTGAACGCTTGATCGCTTGATAGATAGACCAACCATAATAGAGCGTAGTGAAACGTTCATCGCTTGATAGATAGACCAACCATAGTCGCTTCCTAGCTACATGTGTTTTAGGTATGTGTTTGTAATGTCCTCAAGTTAGTATAGACTTTGAACACGTCCGTTAGTTGCTCTAACTCTTGGATATTCCGATGTTAAAAGGCTTTCCGACTAATCGATTTTTATTCGGATGAATAACAAAATGACATTTCAATTAATACATAAAACAAATATGAAACCAAATTGAATAAAAAGTTAATTTATTTTATTTTAATTAATTCAATTTACAAGATCATTTACTCAAAAAGAAATTACAATTTCAAACTTTTACGTAAAAAAATAAAAAATTAAATACTATTTGAAAAAAATGCATTCACATATTTATTAAAAATAATACAATAAATAAAAATTCCATTAAATACTATCTCGGAAAACTCCAAACAAGAAAGCGGAGGGTCACGTTGAAATGTCAATGCTCCCAAGATGGACAACATTTTCGTTTGTGGGTCTTCTTGAAAGAGCGTTTTGAATTTTCTAGTCGGCCATTAATATTTAATACACTGGACCCGGAGCAAAGACATTGCAACTAACCAGCAAATTTTCTAGGACATTACTTTATCACCCTCCACAAGTTGGCACAAATGTCCTACATCTTCACTTGCAATATTTGAATTTTCCATTTTCCATCCACAAGTTGGCAAATAATTACTAGTACACCGCCGGACGCAACAAAGCAGATTAATCCCATAATTGGTTGATTATTACTAGTAATTTCAATCAAAATCCAAATTCATCCATATCTAATTTGTTGTAAAATAAACTTTATATACCTGCAATATTCAAGTAAATTAAAGAGTTAAGGGATTCTCCAATCTTATCCTCGTCGCCAAAATCACCAAAAAGTTCTTCTTGGTACATTTTTCCCTGGACATACTCTCTCGGCTCAGAGATAATGGTTTCTAAGACACCTTGCCGATCAACATACGGTCTATTTCCACCTTGGATTTCATACAATTCATGGTCTTCTTCCGAGTTCCCGTTATCCGCCTTACAATTTTGGGCATTCTTGATGTCTGTTTCATAGACTAAGAGTAGAATAAAAGTGATCTTAAATATATCCATTAATAATACCTGAGAGATAAAACATACCAGAGTAAACAGGTTGGAAGTAATTGCATCTTGAAAAGGTTTCTACTGGACTTAAAATAGTTGTTTTTGCTCTACTTTTAGACAAAATGGACTTGAGCTAGGATCATATGCAGCTTCCTTAGAAGATTCTCTTTTAGAAGTACACGTAGTTATAGTTTCATGGAAGATCTATGAGTCACAAGTTACGTAAATAAACACTACCACCACTAACACTACCTGACGTAACCAACCACCACTTCAAAGCTAAGATCAAGCTTCTCTCAACCTAAATGACAAAAAAAAAAACAACCACAATATGATTTTCAAAGATCTGAACATAAAAATAAATACGTTTCAAAAAAAATGAAAATTCGCTTAGATACCAAAATTAAGAGCAACTTATCTAAATTAAATTTTCTAGGGTCCAATTAAACGACTCATCTTGGTGGATCGAGTTGTATTCAGCAGAAACACAATCTCAAAAATCAAGGTATAGCCAATAACTCGTCTTCTTCCTGGTGTAAAGCAACAAATTTCACATAAACATTACTGAAAATCTCAGAGAAAAAGCTAATTTTGTTCCTTCCAAACATGAGTTCCGATAAAATGAGACGGAGAGAATGTGGTTGTGGGCGATGGTAGTGAGATTGACAGCAACAAAGTGATAGCGGTGGTGTCTCTTGGATTAGGTTTTTTTTTTTTTTTAGTGGAGCAATCGGAGTCCCAGCTGAGATTTGTGGATCGGGGTGAGAGGAAAGGGAAAAATTGAGGCCGACGTAAATTTCTTTTGGATATTGATGAGAAGTGATGGACGGTAGAATGATAAACAAATGTTCCTAAAAAAAAAAAAAAGTGAATCCGAGTGTAAATGATGGACGGACTAGATTTCGTTTTATCCACTCTTACGATTGAGAAAATAATCTGACGATTGTGATTGTATTTATTATGCCCATACGGATTGAAGCATTTGTGTTTCTCTTTGTGCTACTAGGAACTCATGTAATGGTTTATTATCAACCTTCGACATGAAAAAAAATCAAAAAAAAATATTAATAAATTTAGGACATTGTTATCGACATTCTGATATAAAAAAATCCAAAAATGTATAAGAATGAATTGGGAAAATGAAAAATGAATTGATAATTGGTGTGTTTCTTTGTGCTTTCTTTGTGTTTTGTGCTTTATTTTTGTGTTTTTGTGCTTTCTCTTCAAACTTAGCAGATACATCATCGAAATCGGTAAATATGAAGCTTAGTGTCGATTTGAACTTCAAATGTAGTATAACGAAATACAAACTATGAACCAAGAAGCCGGGAGGGTTCAGACATAAAACTTAGTAAAGATACATCATCGAAATCGATAAATATGAATCTCATTTGTCGATTCGAATTTTATGAACGAATAATTGGTGTCCGGGAGGGTTCCTGAATAAACTTAGCATGATAAATCCAAGAATCGATAAAATATAAAATTTAAATATTGATTCAAACTTCAAATATGGTATAACGATACAAACTATGAAACCAAGAAGTTGGAGGGTTTAGACTTCAAACTTAGCGGATACATCATCGAAATCGATAAATATGAAGCTCGGTATTGATTCAACTTCATATTTGGTATAACGACATACAAACTATGAACCAATAGGCTCAGGAGGGTTCCCGACTTCAAACTAAGCATGGTACATCATCGAAATCGATAAATATGAAGCTTAGGGTTGATTCAACTTGAAATATGGTATAACGACATACATACTATGAACCAAGAAGCTCCGGGAGGGTTCAGATTCAAACTTAGTAGGATACATCATCAAAATCGATAAATATGAAGCTAGATGTTGATTCGAACTTCAATTTGGTATAACATACAAACTATGAACCAATAGGCTCCGGAGGGTTCAGACTTGAAACTAAGCATGGTACATCATCGAAATCGATAAATATGAAGCTTAGTGTTGATTAGAACTTCAAATATGATATAACGGCATACAAAGTATGATCCACAATAGGTCAGAGAGGGTTTTGACTTCAAACTTAGCATGTTACACCATCAATAAATCGATAAATATGAAGCTCAAAGATTGATTCGAACTTCAATATGGGAGAACGAACCCTATTCTCGGCATATTGTATGCATACTCGAAGATCCGAGATCGAAACATGGCCGTGAGTGGACTACTATAAGCTGAAAACCTTGTAATTAAGAACAAAAAATCCATCCATTTATGGGTAAGATTCCTTCTAATATTCCCAAAACTTTAAACAAACCCTATTATGACATATTGCATGTATAACCTAACTTTAAATTTGGTTCAAGGGTCATTTATGGGTAAAAATGACCAATCCACTACCCTTATCGGAAAATAAGTAATTCGACGCTTAGTAGTGGTTTTGGTAGCTTTATTTTTCATAGACTAGGTATTGTCATTCAAATGGGTGTTGGTGCCACTTGTTTCTAGGTTGCTAACCAAAAGCTTTGTTTGAATTGTCTCTAAAATAGTTAAAATGTAAGATAATTACTTGAAAAAAATTAAACTAAATATTATAAATTGTTAAAATCACCATATTACCCTTACTAGAAATAAATATTAGAAAGCTTTTTATTATTACAAATATTAACGAAATAATCACGAATTGTTTAGATTTAATTACATACTTGATGGATTAAAATAAACAAATATCTTCTTTAAAGATAACAATCATAATCCGTAACCAACCGAAATAATTCAGTTCGACAACCGTTCAACTCTCATGTTATAGATTAGATGTTCAAATCCCACGCCGGTCCTATCAAAAAACAAAAAAAAAATCACAATCATTATGACATTAATCTAACTAAATTGTTAATCGAACGAATATATTTACGCAAAAAGTAAAACTCATGCGGATTGTCATTTTATCCACGACCCAAGATTTAGTTTTAAAGGGTATGCATATTAATGGTAAACATTTGGTTATGCATATCGTAAGACTGGTATAAAAAATGACTCTTTTATCCGTGCCCCATCGTTTTATTCGGTTATCTACTCCTTTTGTTTCAAAATAATAAATTCTAATGGACTCCATCGTTTTATTCTATTATCTACTCCCTTTGTTTCAAAATAATAGGCTGGTTTATGTGTAAATTTACACACAAACCACATTATTATTTAGAAACGAAAAGTAGTATAATTTTTCGTAAAAATATAAAGACTCGGTAATGTTATTTTTGGATAGGTATTCATTAGTAGATGAACGATCCGTACGGTATTCATTTTGGCCAATAGGAAGCTTGAAAACCAATATCACTTGGATCACCACCTCATTATAAATTTCTTTCAATCACAGCCACAAACATCATGATCCGCATGATTTTTATTTTGCATTGTATTATTGTTACTGTTTCATGGCCGTTGCTTCAACAATAAATGTTTTTTTTCCTCAAATTCCAAAAAATATTACACTACTCAAAAGGATCCTTATGAGACAAGAAACTCGTCGGGAGCCTACCAACAAGTTGGGCTCCAACCCCTCTCTGCACCACAACACTTAATCTATGAAAAAGGAAATCTCCTACACGAACATTAGCATCGTGGCTAGCCATAAAATTGCGCAAACGTTTAATAAAATCCCATCGTTTCAACCCCAATCTCACCAAGAGTAGTAAAAGACAAAGCCTCAAACCCATAACCACGGGATGTGCATTTTTCTAAATACTTGGTGTTCTTACGAATAATAGCATCCTTGAGAGAGCTTGTCCCAACTCCAAAGTACGGCTACTACCTCCTGCAAAGGTGAAACAATCGTCACATCCATACAAACGTCCGCGGCCATTATCCCAATTGAGTACCCGGAATGTCTTGAGGTCTCAGAGAAGTGCCATTATTATACAGGATCCCTAGGTCCACCTCCTTACGTGCCAGTACCCCATCCCGATAACATATGTCTGCAATCGTATCACGAACCAAGTCATGTCGAAATTTTAGACCAACTTCAATCGCACGAAGGCACAACATGGTCACCAAACACGTCCATTTCCTCTTTTGCAAAAGGGGAACATGTTGTCCAACTCAAAAAGGGGATGCCAAGTCTGAACATAGCACCGCACTGAACTGCCTTGCACCAATATGCTGATTTAAGCCATCAATAAGAATGGCCAAAAAGAAATCCAAAGCATGCTTCATTTGGTTAAGTGAAGCATGCTGATTTTGGCCAATAGATAACCATATCCTATATATCTATGCAAACACAAAACATCACATGGATCGCCACCTAATTGCCAATTTCTTTCAATCTAATCCATATAATATCACACGGATCACCACCTTATTGTGTGGGAGCATTAGCATCATTGATTTATTTTTCGAATTATTGTTAAAATTACGGTGCAAGGTTGCACGGACGCTCCATTTCTTGAGCCATGTCCGCGTCAGCTTCCTAAAGAAACACAACAATTATCGAATTCATTTTTCATTTTCCCGATTCATTCTTATACATTTTTTGGATTTTTTTTTATAAAATGTCGATAACAATGTCCTAACTTTATTAATATTTTTTTTGGATTTTTTTCATGTTGAAGGTTGATAATAAACCGAATACATGAGTTAAAGTAGCACAAAGAGATACAAAATCACATAACTTTATTACTGTCACGGACATGATATTTAGGCCCAAAAAATACATTTCTCAATCCTTGTGCTCATATTTTTACCAATCAACTTCAAGCATCTCTAATCTAATGGTCCTAAGTATATTCACACGGATCAACAAAACAATTTTATTTTCATAGATACCGTCCGATTTCCAGTTATCTACGGCTAGAAACTTAAAATTTCTATCAAGCGGATAGATGACATGTCCGGAATATTCTAGAAATATTCTTTTAATTACTTTTCTTCCGTATACCCTAACAGCTCAAACCCCATTCCATTCGATTAATTTTCATTATCTTCTTCTCTTTTATCTCGGGCGGAATGCAAGGGCCAGTTATGACAGGAGGCATGCAGGCCAGTTATGACAAGAGGCATACAAGGGCCATTATGGGAGGAGGCATGCAAGGCCATTATGACAATAGATGCCTACCACGAAAGTAAAGAAAATAAACGTGGATTTTCACCATCACAACCTAAAATATGGAGGCAATCTTACACACAAAATTGTCTGTGAAAAATCCTAAATTGACTTTAGCATCGGAGGATTTTTTGCGGCAGCAAACTCTTTTCTTTTTTCACTTCACATAAACATAAATATCTTACCAAAATCTTCATCCTCTTCTCTCCCGTGGCCAGATCTTTCTTTACACAAGCTCTAATGGTTTCTGGTCACCGTTAGTTAAATCGATCGAGAAATCAAACATTGATTTCGGTGTTTACATAGTAATTTTGTATTGTGATGGGTACTAGATTCTTAATAGGATACGATGAAAAAAAAATGAATGGATTGTTTGTTGGGTATCAAATCCCAGATTACAAAAACAATTTTGAGTTCTATTCGAACAAATCGATTTACTAGTCTTATGGTGAGTAATTGGTTCCCTCATTTAATGTTTTATTATAGGAATGATTAGTTCCTAGAGTGAATAATTATTTCCCGCATATGCATAATTTTTTCTCTCGATTTTGAATAGTGAAAAATGAATTGTTGATGATGGACTATTGTGCTGTCGAGAACATAAGGTAAATCTACCGATTCATGTGTCACTTGTTTTTGATCTGATTTTCCCTTCTGTTGTATTTACGGATGTCAAGTTCATATTTTAGAAGAAAGAATCTAGATTTGCAAATTCTCACTAGAAAGGAAGAAGATACGCAGACAAGGATCACGGCCGTCCGTCTTTATTGAGGTAAGGAATCTTGACGCATCAAATGGGGCACACGTGAAAGCTAAAAAAGTTGGTTCAAATCTTGACGATCAAAGGGTGATGTGGTCTGTTTGAATAAAGCGGAAATTCCACTCAAGGGTCAAAAGCTTCCGACAATTGTTTGCGAAAGTGGGCGGGTGGAAAATGGTATTGAGCGTGGTCATTTAAATAATGTATCAAAGGGAGCCCACGAGATGGATGTGGTCTGCTCAAGTACTAAACATGCAAAAGACAAAAGAATCTACAAAAGTAACTTTGAAAGATAAAGATGATGGACCATCTAATGGTCGGGTGGAATTACTTGGGGGACATCACGGATGAGAAATGGGTTTCACAAAAAGCGAAAGCGTGGTCTTTTGGATTTTTCAAGATGGTGAACATGATTTAACAAATATGGTTAAGAACCGTGAAGATATGGAAAAAGAAAACAGAAAGTCTAGATTCACCGTGAATTTTTTACGGTGATATCACACACAGGCACAAAAAACGATGGGCCCACATAAAAATAAAAAACCACCCCCATTTCTCGTGGTGGGGTCCCCAGGGCTGTGAGAGGGTGTGAATTCTCGGTGGAGAATTCACGGTGTGTGTAGCATCAGTGAAAAGAAAATCAACAAAAGGAAGATGTCAAAGCTGCTGATAAAAAGAGCAATGACGTAAAACATGACATATCACCATTTAAGAGTACGAATAAAAGTTAATTATGTAAGATCACCATTTAACGTAAAAATTTAATTTTGTAATTTTGTAAATTGAATATATCAGAAATAAAGTTAATTATATTGACCATTTTCTTTTTCAACGGAATATGTTGTCAATTTTGTTTCATATATAAATCCACTGTACATCTTAAATTAGTAGTACAAGAATGTAGATTAGCACCTTGTCAATGATCCTAAGGCGGCGGTTCTTCAAACAAAGTGTTACTTAAGGATATAATAGGTTGACGGTTCCCATAATAAACCATAACAAATACATCTCATGCTGACGTTCATTTAGGAAAAATGGCGTTTCTATTGAGGAACCGTTAGAGATTTTTCTTGCAATGACGGTTTTAAATAGAAGATAACACTTTTAATGGGTTAATTGTAACGGTTATGTGACAGTTCGGAACCGTCATTATAGAAAGACCCCTACGGTGACATCGACATTGGTGACACTTTCAAATTTCACCTGAACCGTCATGGAATTGATATAGTGACAGTTTTGAAATGTCACCTATGTTGATATTTGGCCTAGTGCAACCAATAACAAGAGGATACGTGGACATGGGAGCAATTAATTTTTTAAAATAAATAAATAAATAATCTCTCTCATTTGGAGAGGACGGGGGGGGGGGGGAGACAGAGGATTCGTTCTCGTAAAACCTCTGCACGCCGACAGTTCTGGTTTGGGGAAAGTTCGGACTTAACGATATTTGAGAGAGTCCACGTCCGACACGACTTGGTATCGATGACATCTAACGGCTAATAAAGTCATAGAGAATAGGAAAACACGAATCTCGATAAGATATTGGTCGACTCGGTTGTCTCCGCTGACGGTGTTACTTAACGTCAATTAAGTATTTGGTGTAAACCAGGTGTAATTTTTTAATTAGGTGTAAATCAACACATAAGTCTTGTACACCCACGTTTTTACTAACGGTTTTAGTATTAGGCCGTTAAAATCAGGGGGCTTGGACCAATGACGTTCTCTACTAAGGGGATGTTTTGTAAAAAAAAAATCTTCGACAAATAACGTTACGACATTTGTCTTCTCTAGAATTGTTGTAGTTGAAAGCTTTTATCTAATTTAATTTGAGGTGGGTGTCACACTCATCGTGTAACACGTGGGAGCTCATATGACTTAGCCTTTAAAGAAGGAGTGATTTTAGCTCAATCCTAGCTCATGAATTCAACACGGATATAGAAAAGAGAAATTAAAATCCACTAAGGAGCTGGTTTGTTGTTGACTCTTATCTTCATGTGTTTGTTGGAACTCTGTTCTGAAGTGATTCAAGTGAAACCATGGAAGATATTCCGCCACGTGTTGAATGCTTGAAACCACTCAATAAAAATTAAAATCTCAGATTCTCTCTAATGGTCGGGCGGTGGCTAAACTTAATCGCTCAAACAGGTTAAACAAACCAAACACATTTTGAGTCGTTGGTCATCATATCTTAAAGTAGTAGCTACTTACCCCGAAAAGTGGTTGCTATATATTTAGTTGGAAAAATATTTTACCGACAAAACAACTATTGGGGTCGCTAAAATTAGTGGATATATATTAAGAGCGACTTAGTAATCCGGGTAGTCGCAGCTTTAGTTGCTTGAAAATCTCATATAATCTCTAATGAACGGGTGGTCGCTAAATTTAGTCGCTCAGATAGATTTGACCAACCAAATACTAATTGAATCGCTGGTCATCCTAGCTCGAAGTAGGTAGCTACCAAACCAAAACGGCGGTTGCTATATTCTTACCGGGAAAAGAATTTTACCGACTAAATTAATCTATGTGGTCGCTCAAGTTAGTGGATAAATATGAATACCGAGCCGCTAGTTTGATGGTCGCAAGTTTAGTAGGTTGATTCTTAAAGAGACCAAAATTTTGGGTGCTTGCTAAGATTTTAGTTGCTTAAGTCATGTTTTCTTGTAGTGCCACCGGGATCATGGGATAGATTTTCTGTTTTACAAAATCACCATCTAGCTAGGAAAGAATATATATCTTACTTATTTTATCTCAATTTTCCGATTTAAACCCAACTAATTTCGTAGCACCTATAATTTGTAACATGGACACGTGTTCCTCTGACATTCACGGGAATAGAGGGAACAAGCAAAATAAGGCACACACGATCCGGAGCCCCGAGTAACTACTATATTAGAACATTTTTTTTTCAAATTAATATATAAAGAGGAAAAAAATCCACATATTTTTTGAGAAAATAAAAGGAAAAATAAAATAAAATCTGCACATATTTTCCACTTATTTAATGTATTTGCCCCGTTATAAAATTTAAAAAAACACATCACCACAGGGTGGGGCGAAGCCCCGTGCACACCAAATGAAAAATATATCGCCACGGGGTGGGGTGATGCCCCGTGCACACCAAATCAAAAATGCATTTCCATGGGGCGGGGCGTAGCCACGAGCACACCAAATTATAAATTTTGCACATATTCTCCACTTATTTAATGTTCATTTAATGTATTTGCGTCTTGCCACACCAAATCAAATGCATCGCCATGGGGCATGGTCAAGCCCCGCGCACACCAAGTTACAAGGAAAAATTAAATAAAATCTGCACATATTCTCTACCTATTTAATGTATTTGCCACACCACACCAAATAAAAAATACATGGCCATGGTGCAGGGAAGCCCCGCACACACCAAATCATAAATGCATTACCACGGGGCTGGGCGAAGTCCGGCGCATACCAAATTAAAATTAAAAATATGCCCGATGCGTAGCACGGGCACAAATCTAGTTCCCTGAAATCATATTTCCCACAAGAATCTCGTTTTCCAGCAAATCCTCCATTTGGAATCTAACCCATCCCCATGAGTTCTATTAGATAACTTGTCAAAGGATTCATGGACCCACTTTTTTAATCCCAAAATTTTATGGACTTTAAAACAACAAAATTCTATGAATGCTATGTAATTATTTACAATTACTCAAAAGGTGTTAGTGGACTGCAAGTTGTTATGGAGTTTGCATAACTCGAACTTTGGGAAAGCAAGTTGGCATTACAGGGCTTATACCTTACTAGTGGCCTGTCAGCAACTGAACTGGTGATGGCTAATGATGCAACTTGGGAGCAACTGGAAAATTCATACAACTGCAGAAGTAAGTCCATAATGCAACTTTGCTAATAGTCTGCAAACGAAGTCATTGTGAATAGTCTTAATTCATCACAGAGGAATCTGCCTAGTTTAGTCTATATTGCTCTTCTGAATGTTATTGTAAGATAATCAGTATTTGGGGTAAAGGTCTTCCCCTGCTACTACCGCATTAGCTTACATAGATGCTAGAGAGAAACTGCTGGATACAACTTACACAAAACAGAAAATAACATACTCGGCGGATGGAAACTAACTAACAAGAAACAGTGATCCATTTATTGCAGCTTAAAATCTAAAAGAAACTCCTACCTTCGTTATTCTAATAATCTCATACAGGATAGTAATTAGTCATCCATCAAAGACTTCAGTCGAATAAATAGACGAGAAGCAAGAGTCTTGCAAAAAATAACTGACACCTGATGAGAGGGAACAAAGGAAATTGTTAGATATCAAGCTGAAACAAAATCTCAACTATAGTGGTCATCTAATTCCACATGCTTAGTTTGAGCACTAAAAATGGAATCTTAGCCAAGCATTTAGCACTGATATTATCGCAATAGAGTTGATAAGGTGCAGAGGTAGGTAGCTAGATGAAGTTCATCAATCAAGAATATAGGAGAGCCGTAAAATTTCAGCTGAAAGAAGTGCTAAAGATATTTTCTGGCTCTGCAAAAGACCTGGGAACTGTTTGTTATTCTTACAGTTCTTGATAAATGAAGACAAAGTTTAACGCAGTTTACTACTCTAACTACCATTTTAAGAGTAAAAGAATAACGTAACATGTGTTATTGCAGTATCCGACCTGAGTTTTCTCAATTGTGCCTGCACATAACTGGACAATTGATATCCGACAATGATTGTGCGACCTTTGCATAGACATCAAGTGCTAAGGTAGCAAGACCCTGCAGGGCCGGTGAAGTGCAACGATGACCCAACATTGTATGAATATTGTCTAAGTGATGAAGCTTATTGGACGACATAATGAAGCTTCATTGACGGAAAGGAAAGGCAGGCCAAGGTGACAAAATGCAACATGCGATGTTGGCATTAAGGCATATCCGTGGAATTGAGTTGGCCCAAACTCAAGGATGATATAATACTATGGAGTATGCTAAAGTATTTGCATATGCATAAGTCAAAGGCTGGCCAAAGCTTGGAAGTTCAAATTAACAGGTTAGCAATGCATGCAGGAGTAGGCATTGGTATTGTTGAGAAAGTTGTGTTAGAGCACTGCTCAGTCAAAATCGCAAGCGTTGCTATCTCAATCTTGTTTGTCAAGTTTAGTTGCCAAAACTATAAGTATTGATTTCTATTCTACGTATAGCTAAGTCTAAAATTAGGATAGAAAGTGTAGTTGAGCATTATACTTCACGGCGTTCATTAATTGAAGACGAAGAACTACTAAGGGGAGCTTGTGGAACGTCATAAACGAAAGGTATGTGGAGACTTGAACTCATCTATCACTCAAAAGTCTATCTACTCTATCTCCTAATTGAGACAAAAGTCGTATAGCTATATAGACTTCGATTATACACATTTGATATTTCGAGCTGAGTTAACTCGCTTACATATTTCTCGAAATATGTGTTGGTAAGCTTTCGCTTTAACCAAGTTCATCTTATATTCTTGATGAAAGTCAAAAGATGATCATGTGAAAATCGCCTGGTAAAATATTACATAATTTGTGTGAGACGGTCATTTGATGTAGACTCGGAATGTTTCGTACTGATCACTTGATTACTAGAAAATTACTTTGAAGCTAATAGTTTGTGTGAGATAGATATTGTCGTCTTCTAAGAATGTTTCAATGATTTAAATGGGAGTTTTGAACTATTAACCATGATTGGATATATAGCATAGTATGCGCACTTATATGCTAACTGTTGCAAGTTATTCTAGGTCCGGGAACCATAGTATGCATACCCGTATGCGTATTGGTTGGGTTAATGAAAGTCCGGGAAATTAGTATGCATCCTCGTATGCGTACTGGCATTAAGTTCATGTGCGGAAATTTCAACTGAGTTTGGAAGGTATGCGTACCCGTTCGCATACTGGAAAACCCAAACTTAGTCCGGCTACCCGGTTACTTAGGTATGCGTACCTGTTTGCATACTTGAGTGGGTAATTATGTTCTAAAATTGGTTTTTTCATGAACTAATACATTTATATAATAAGGAATGCAATCTTTTGCAAACCGTGGCTATAATGTTCATGAATTGATTCGAGTGAATCAAAATCGATTTTGCTTCAATTGTGTCTTTTATACTTCTATGAGAATATAAAAAATTGAACAACTCTAGAACTAGTTTCATTTGAGTCATTTGAACTAGTTATGGTTAAGATGAATAAGGTTGATGTGAAAGTGTTCATATGGCTAACTTCGGTTCATTATTGTTGAGTCAACAACGTGTCCACGTTTAGTTACGGTTACTTATATCTAAATGAAGTCACTTTTCATTTGTGTGTAACAAGCTAAGTTCGATCTAACGGTTGAAATATATTAGCTTGAGTCTAATCAGGTTTTCATCTAACGGTGAATATTGAATACTTTGTTACCAAGGTAACATTGATTGCAAACCTTAATTTGAAGACTATATAAGGGAGAACTCTAGCAACTAGGAAACCTAATCCCCACACCTCGTATGTGATACTAGT
Organism: Papaver bracteatum; assembly: GCA_023529315.1. NCBI lineage: Eukaryota > Viridiplantae > Streptophyta > Magnoliopsida > Ranunculales > Papaveraceae > Papaver > Papaver bracteatum. The sequence continues at coordinate 539,402 of JAJJWX010004710.1, read as the reverse complement.
TGCAACTAGAGTCGATTCTCGTTCAACCTTAGGTTTTTTCCAAAACCCTATAAGTTAACGACTCTCTATTGTGATTGAGTACTATCTTCTCTAAGATTTTCTTGAGATTTAATCTCCGATAGGCAAGATAAAAAGTAGTCACAAACATCTTTGTCTCATCGTTTGTGATTTCACAATATCTTGTTTCGCTAACATAGGATTAATATTATTGTGAGGTGGTTGATATTACTAGGTTGTTCTTCGGGAATATAAGTCTGGTGTATCAATTGGTTCCTGTTCACCGTGATTTATCAAACGATGGAACAAAACTTCTACGTATTTCCGTGGGAGACATTTGTTGGAATTAATTACAATAATCGAATGCAAATGGGAAATAATACTTAGATTACACTAATAGTAGTAACAAATAACTCAATAAACTTAGTAGAGGCACGTATGAGATACGCTGAGCTAAAGGTAATATTGCCTGCTACTCCTCTGAGATGCTATAGCAATTAACAAATTACCTCCAGGATACAACTACTGTTAGTTCTCCTCTATGTGTAGCATACACAGAGAGAACCCTTAGAACTTTGCGGCGAGAAATAAAACAAAAATACAAATCGAAACTCAAATAGTTTAGAGAAATGTAAAAACTAATTTATGTTTACTAAAACAATTTACGTAAATAAAGTTTACGTAAACTAATATTCGTAAACAAAGAAGTAGTTATACAAAATTATGTTTCTGTAAACTACAACTTGTTTCAGATAAGAACTGAATTTATGTTTCTGTAAACTTAAAAATAAATTGTTTCTGAAAGCATAAAAGAAGAAGAAGAATTTCAGAAGAGAAGAGTTCTGAAAGGTATTGTTTACAAATGAAGTTTACAACTCGTATTTATAGCAAGAAAATGTTTGAACGTTGGAAGAGAATCCAAAGCACGACGATCGTCAGTGATTCACGCATCTCGAACGTTGCAAAAGTAAGGTAAAAATCGCGTTAAAAGAATACAGTGCACACGCATTCAAAATTTGCGAGATTCTTCTCGAGGAAACAGTGTGTACAGGTGTCAAGAAAACCGTGTGACACGCGTGAAAGAAGATGCTTCTCGAGGCTGTCGGATATCCAAAACCGAGAAGGCAAAGAATAAAATTCTTTACATGTGTGGGAGAAGCGTGTGGTAAATTTCAGTAAAGCGTGTGGTCGGATACGCTCACGCCCGAGCCGAGCCGAGCCGAGCGTGCGAAGCACCGCGCGGAACGGGAAAGGCAATAAGAAATGCAATAAGGTTTAGGCAACCTTGCCATAGTCTAGGGCTTTCCCCATACACAAAGGTCTCTGAGACCCAAAGGGCCATGCCCTTAAGGCTAAACCAATGCTATTTAAGTCTAAAACTCTAAATGTTTTAGTCTATATGGTACTAATGTTTTATTCATTCACATGAAAAAACATCTAGGGAACATAAGGTCTTGGGATCAAAACATGGTTCATGCATTTTTAATTAAATTTTTAAAAACGTTTTTTCTAACAATGTACACTTACAACTTTATACTCATCATTATCATTGGTAGAAACGTAACCAAATCCGAACGAGCGACCAGTTACAGTACACTGAAGAATATCACAATTGATTTCCGGAAGCTGAACATATTCTTTCGTAATAGGGTTACAGATACAAGGTTGTGCTCCACCAATACAGATCAACCCATTAATCGAACCAACCAAGCTACTACACTTAAGCGGGGAGGTGAAGTTAAATCTTGTAATTCTTTCAATAGGTTTTGTTGATTGATCATGATTCTGATTGTATTCAAAATAATAAAGTTTTGGTTTCCTATACCCACCACCCCAAGCAATAAAACCCAACTTACCCGAATCAGATGCAGGATGATTAAGATGGTGATGTAATTGCATTTTGGAGAATGATGGATGACAAACATGATTTCGCCAATTTGTGCATACTGATTCGCAATTAAGCACCGATTCAGTTGGTAGACGAGTCAAAATATCTAATGTAATCTCTTCCGGAAGAATCTTGAAGTGATCCATCGAACCCTTTTTTAGCCCCTCTTTGTAGAGATGAAAGAGTGTAAAACAATTTCTTTCTTAAGAAATTTGAGAAATATTTTTAGCTTGGTTAGCGTTTGTTACCAAAACTAAAAGACAAGCTTTAATATTTGAATTGTATTGATATATATATTATATATATATATATATAGTCTAGCAAATCTTAATTTAAGCAAGTCTAAATAAAGCAATCACACTAAATAAAGAAAATACCCTGCAGATATACACTAAATAAATAAAACACCTGAGACTCGGAAGAACTAACTGTAAGGAAACCTAGTAAATATGGAAATAATAGGGTAAAGGCCAAAAGGGTGTTGGTGTCGCAACATCCCAGCCCTAAAAGTCTGGAAACCGGAGTAGGAATTCAGTAGCATCCTCCTTCATCAATGGGGCGATCCTGCCACTTCAACCAACGAGTGACAGCATGGTTATCACGCTTGAACATCACTCTTTCAAAAATTGATTCAGGCTCCCATTCAAAATGGTCAGCACTCAGCAATGGTGGGCAGGGAAACATCAACAATAACATTAGCTCCCAGTTTGAGTTTCAAGAGCGAAACATGAAAAACTGCATGGATGTGGCAATGGGAAGGCAAGTCCAGTTTATAAGCAATGCTTCCGATCTTCTCTAACACATGGTAAGGACCACCATTTTTTTTATTAGGCATTCTACTATAATTTAGTATAAGAGGAAACCATAATCCATGGCTTCTATATAAAAAAAAAAAAAATTATTTTTTTTAATTAATTCTACTATAATTTTTACTAGGATTCATTGCTGTTAGAAAGGCCTCTCGGATTATGTGTTTATGATTTTATTGCATACTAGGATTCATGGCTCTTTATTTCTGTTCTTTTATTGCATACTAGGACTCATGGCTGTTAGAAAGGCCTTAATGCAAATATGTTGCTATGAGCCATACTAGGACTCATGGCTCTTTATTTCGTTCTTATCTGCAAATATGGTCTTATTCTTCAGAAGCAATCTACCGTAAGTGCGTAGAAATGTTGCAATTTTTGAATTGTGATTTGGCCTTAATGCAAGCTTTTTACAAGTAGCATTCGTCATATATGATGCTTGTTGCTCATTCTACCTAGTTTAGAGTTTATATTCTTTTGATATCAATCCATTATGTGCTTAGGATCACGATTCACGTACCTTGTAGGATTTTGTTTTTCTAATTCACTAATTGGGATCGTAGTTACTTACGAGTTTGATTTTTCCTATTAGCTATCTAGAACACCGCTTTCTCTCTTTGTGACTATAACAGGGAAAGGTTAGTTGTTATATTTACATCTTCTAATGTAACCTCCGTAGTTTCCATGTACTAAAGTCGGCTCTACTTAAAGCCCCGTGTCTATGTTTCTAAGTTACCTTTTCAATTCCTTACAGACTGACTATAATCTCAGAGAACTATGCTGGTTGTTCCAGGACAAATATCGGCAAGCTGTATAACTGGAGATACAGGGATCTTGGAACTGCGATGCCAAAAATATCGGCAAGCTGTATAACTGGAGATACAGGCCGCAACTAGTAGATAAATAGGAACTGCGATGCCAACTTGCTTAGCTTTGGTTTCTATCTTCAGCCTAGCCAATCAGTATAACGATTAATGTAATAGCAAACAACTTTGAAAATTTTGTGGGATATACCAGATACCATTTTCATTCAGGTTGCAGCAGTCTACAAGGTACCCTAATTCATCACACACAACTCTGCCTAGTTGGTTCCACTGCTCTTGTAAATGTAATTGTCAGACAATCAGTATTTGGGGCTAAGCTCTATCCCCTGCTACTATAGAATTAGCCTACATACTAAGATAGAGAGAAACCGCTGGATACAGCTTACAAGAAACAGAAAATAACAGACTTGGCCGACAGAAACTAGCAAACAAGAAACAATGATCTATTTATTAGTACAACTTAAAATGTATAGGAAAATCCTTTCTTTGTGATTCAAATATTCCCCCGCACGCTAAGCAGTAGGATAATGCATAAGCATAGTAATTAATCATCCGTTAAAGAAGACTTCAGTCAACGAAATAGACGAGAAGCAAGACCCTTGGCGAAAATAAAGGAAAATAACTGCCACCTGAAGATGAGATCGGGAACAAAGAAAAATGTCAGATAGATGAAACAAGATCTCAAATATGGTGGTTATGAGGTTATCTAATTCCACATGCTTAGTTTGAGCACGAAAAACAGGACTCTAAGTAGCTGTAGCTAGTCATATCAAGCTCATCTAGGATATACAGGCAAAAATTTAAGCTGAAAGAAGAAACTATGAGGATAAACAAAAGGAAACTAAAGCTAGCTTTTAAGTGACAGAGTATTGAAAAAAATATCTACCAGTAGAAGAATGGCTGACTATTCTTGGTTCAAGCCAATGTTACATGCCTACTTTTTGTGCCAATGTTGCAAGGCTAATAGAGGTCCTTGAACTTACAGCTTCACGACAATGTTGCAACTTGCAAGTATTGCCTTGTAAACCTTGGACAAATCTTTTCCAACCTTCGTAATAAGAGTACATTGATGTTTATGTGATTCTTTGACCGGAACTAATTTTAAACTTTGGATTATATCGAAAAGGAACAAAATAAAGGGTAAAATTAATACGTCTACTTCTCCGAATGGGTTGACTAGTCATGATTCTCATCATATTCAAAATGGTAAAAATATTTATTCCGAGTCACCAAAGAACGAGTCAAGAATCATGATGGTTAAGTTGATGATGTAAGTATATTTTAGAGAATGGACGGTTAAAAACCACAAACGAGATTTCTCCCATTTGTGCATGCTAATTACAAAACTAACACGTGTTCATTTTATGCTTTACTTGAGATAGGCATGAGTTGGGTGTACTGAAATAGAAAGACGAGGAAGGTGACTCAGTTTATCGAAGGTGTAAGTAAAATAACGGTAAAATAATGATACGAGAAATGTAAATTTGGAATGGGCCCACCGCTAAGGAATTTCGCCCGATATCGAGGAAGGAGGCGTGCCAATCCTTGGAACCGAATATTTGAACCTTCTTTTCAGGGCCGGCCCTGCCTTTTTTGTGGCCTAAAGCAAAAAAAGAGTTTGTGGCCTGCATTAATAGTATTCACTGCAAAAGTTTTCTATTATGCTCATTCTCAGTATTTGCTATTGGAGGGGGTGAAATACATAACTATATCTTCCAATTGTGACTTCTCTAAATGATCGAACCTTTGCTTTGTTTTCAGATTTTTGTGAATAGGTTCATGCTTTCTAATTGCGACTGGATGCATAATATAATTTCTTCAGCTCTTAACTTGTTGGTTATAGAGAAAAAGGTTTCATCTATTTGCCATTCGCGCTTTTTCTATTTGCCACACTTATCAAAATATCAAAAGTTATTGTACCTTTCAATTCTATTTTTCCTATTTGCCACCTATAAAAAGTCAAACTAATTTTGACTACAACTATTACGAATCTTATATTTCTTCTTCTTCATCTTCATTAATCCCCTTCTTCACCATTAAAGCTTATACGGCTTTGTAGAAGTTTATGTGACATGTCCGGACAATATAAAACGTCCATTTCTTCCATACAAAGTTCACAATAGTTCTTTCTTGCTGGAAGGTTCGTAGGAGTCCATCAGAATGGAACTTTAATCCTAGGTTATGGTTTCATTTTAATTGTGGTGCACCAAAGATTGATTGATTCTTTTTTAATTAATTTATTCGTTATAGTGAGTAATACTTAATGTGCTCATGCATTATTGACGTATTCATCTTTTTATGAAGTTGATTTTAGGTTACATAATCCAAACTCCAACCGTGACTATCATTTCCTTACAGTTGTAATCATCCAGATCACTAGTTGGCCAGACTGTTATGGACAATTTATTCGTCCAGAATTTGGCGATCACATGATCAGAGGCGTAGCCAGGATTTTAAAAGCGGGGGTTTAAAAAAAGAAAAAAAATTACAGTAAAATAAAAAGGCTAGAGAAAAAAATCATTGCACAATTAAAGACGGGTACCTTTTATGCATGTTATTTGACTATCATGGTCTCCAACGTCGTAGTATATTATTAATCTTCGGCGCTCAACCTATTAGTCACAAAAAACATGTGTTTTCGACTGTACAATACGATCTTAGTTTCTATATATGTAAAGCACTAATAAAATAATTTAGATTGTGTAAGTATGGTGTCATAATTTGGCTGTAAGAATTTAGATTGTGTAAGCACTAATAAGTATGGTGTTTTACAAGAAATCGGTATGATCTCGCTCTTTGTTGGGATTTTAACCATTTTTCTAGCACAGGTAAACATTATTGGTCTCTAATTCCAGCTGCAGTGGTTTGGGTTCTTTGGAACGAAAGAAACGCACGTACCTTTGATGTGAAGCATACTTTCAAGACTGACTCTGACTTAGGAAATGAAGCGAAGTCTTTAGTAATTGCTTGGGCTTATGCTTTTGGTTTTCAAGCACACCTGAACTTCTCTTATACTATCCAAAATTGGGATAGTCTTTTTATGTAATTTTTACACTTTCTCTTATACTATCCAAAATTGGGATAGTCTTTTTATGTAATTTTTACACTTTCTTCTTTCACTTTTGCTACCTCTGGTAGCTTTCTTTGTACATTCTTTCATCTAATAATATCTCTCTTTCTATCAAAAAAAAAAAAAGTATGGTGTCATAATCAAATTCGCCGACAACTACTTGAATCAACAAAAAAATAGAACCGAAGGATCTAACAAAAATATTTTTCATTATAATATAATATTATATCGTAACATCCGCGTTTCAGTAACAACAAAATACAAACCACAAAACACATGTTAGATAGTTAATTCTAAATCTTCAGATATGTTTCATTATAATAAAAAAATATCCAATCTGTTTACTTTCCATACAAGACAATTAAACTAAACCCCCAAAAGTTTAACATGAACCATATTTTTAATTTTGATCAAAACTTAAAAATTGGATTGAGAGAAGAAGGTACATGCAACCCGGTCCTGACCTGATCAGGTAATTTACAAGAACCCAACGATTAGCAACACTAGAAATATACAATCCAAACTCTCAATCTCGTGTTGTAATGGGTAAAGATTTTTTTTTTCTAAAGAACGAAGTATCCCTAATCAGTAAAGAGAGTTTTGTGTTTGGTTTCTTTCTATGGGTCTCTGATCCGAACGTACATGGGAGAAAGTAAAAAATGCTATTATGTTGGGCGTATTTTCGTTTGGAGTTGGGTGCAAATGTTAAGATTCTAGGGGTGCAAATATTAAGATTCTAGGGTGTGCAAATATTATTTTTTTCTGTTTTTTTGCCTTGGAAAATACTGGAGCAATCTTGGTTTTGTTGCATGTGGTTACTTACGCCCCTGCACATGATATATATATACATACCATTTCACATGATATATGGTATTACAACCATAACTACAGAACTATTCTTTCTTTTTTTATTTCTTTGTAACAAAAGATTGGTGAAGGGTGGAGATGGAGAAAAAATTTATTGGCAATTTAGGTTTTTTAGTTATAGGGTGGTCTAATTATTGAGTTTAAACAAAAAGTCAAAAGGTGGTGTTTAGGATATTCTAAAAGTTATATGGGTGGTTAATTGGATAAGTGAGGGTGACAATTTATGTGGATGGCAAATAGGAAAACTGTGGGTGGTGAATAGGTAAAACCGAGAAAAAAACCAAGGGAGAATCTAGAACCTCACAAATTTACTAATAGCATAAAGATTCTTAGCACGATGAACATGTTCTTATAACTTATATATAAGCACACACAATATGTCGCTAATAATATAGGAAATCTAAAATGTGACATCGTATTACAGTATACACTACATCAATTGGCTCCATATTTGAAAATGTAAGGGGCATGTATAATTGACTACAAAAATTGATTACAGCGTATACAAATCTTGATACATAATCAATATAATTGTCATAATATTTCAATACACTAAAAGCTTGATACATAATCAAAATCAACGTTCATCCCTTGAACCTTGTGAATTGAGTTAACCCATGAAGAACGCTAAGCAAGACTCATTACCACTGATTACTATTGTTTACATGTTTACAGATCAAAGCTTCCGAATCGGAAGAAACCACATGTTGAATGTTTGTTGTCTCTTAATACAGACTATGGTTGCGCCAAAAAATATGAACAAAATGGATTGCGTTATTATCTGCATTCCTGAGGAGCCTAAAGAACCATAGTTCATTCTTCATGTTTATCTTTTGGAAATTGAACCATATATAGAAAATTAAACTTGATATAGATGTTAAATTAGACTTTCCAGTTTCCTCTATGAAATTCACTCAAGGGTTCCGATGGACTCATTCAAGTGCACAATAGACCACACAACCGTCTAAATTATAGAAATCAAACTTTCAATTGATTACGTATATTGCGAATATACACAAAGCTTTCGAATGTTGTCATAATAATTCGAATACATTCTAAGATTGTGTATTAAAAAACCAAATCAAACTCCAAATTCATAACCCAGGGTCACAAATCAAACTAGGGTATTACCCAAAGGGCCTAAAATGTATACATAGAGAATAATCAGAAAAATAAAAGAAATACATTTGCTGGAGAAACAAAAAAGAATAATTAATAAATCAATTGTCTTAAAGAAACAATGGCATACATACATGATATATGTTTTTTATGAACCCTAAAACAGTTCCTCAGTGTTTCCTTTTCACTTTCTTTCGGTTTTAAACTTTGGTTTCAGAACATGCTAGCTTTTGGTGAGACAAATTCAGATCTAATGTGATTATTACAAGTAAAAATAATAATTTTGTGGCCTCCTCCGACTTGTGGCCTCAAGCGAGGCTTGTCTTGCTTATACTAGAGGGTCGGCCCTGCTTCTTTTGGAGGCTCATCCAGGATGAGTCCTCAAGCTAGAGACGTACTTTTTGCGTCACCTGCATTTTAGATTGGAGGAAGCACTTAGTATGACCGGTCAGGCTAGTGATTCACAATGATTGCACGACATAGCATAACTGGAAAATTCAGTATCCGACAATGATTGTGCGACACTTCATAGACTGTCAAGTGCTAAGGTAGCAAGACCCTGCAGGGCCGGTGAAGTGCAACGATGACCCAACATTGTATGAATATTGTCTAAGTGATGAAGCTTATTGGACGACATAATGAAGCTTCATTGACGGAAAGGAAAGGCAGGCCAAGGTGACAAAATGCAACATGCGATGTTGGCATTAAGGCATATCCGTGGAATTGAGTTGGCCCAAACTCAAGGATGATATAAGACTATGGAGTATGCTAAAGTATTTGCATATGCATAAGTCAAAGGCTGGCCAAAGCTTGGAAGTTCAAATTAACAGGTTAGCAATGCATGCAAGATTAGGCATTGGTATTGTTGAGAAAGTTGTGTTAGAGCACTGCTCAGTCAAAATCGCAAGCGTTGCTATCTCAATCTTGTTTGTCAAGTTTAGTTGCCAAAACTATAAGTATTGATTTCTATTCTACGTATAGCTAAGTCTAAAATTAGGATAGAAAGTGTAGTTGAGCATTATACTTCTGGCGTTCATTAATTGAAGACGAAGAACTACTAAGGGGAGCTTGTGGAACGTCATAAACGAAAGGTATGTGGAGACTTGAACTCATCTATCACTCAAAAGTCTATCTACTCTATCTCCTAATTGAGACAAAAGTCGTATAGCTATATAGACTTGGATTATACACATTTGATATTTCGAGCTGAGTTAACTCGCTTACATATTTCTCGAAATATGTGTTGGTAAGCTTTCGCTTTAACCAAGTTCATCTTATATTCTTGATGAAAGTCAAAAGATGATCATGTGAAAATCGCCTGGTAAAATATTACATAATTTGTGTGAGACGGTCATTTGATGTAGACTGTCGGATATCCAAAAATCGAGAAGATCACGCGTGAAAGAAGGATATCCAAAACCGAGAAGGCAGGCAAAGAATAAAATTCTTTACATGTGTGGGAGAAGCGTGTGGTAAATTTCCGTAAAAAGAAAGGATGGGTCGGACACACCCACACCCACACCCACACCCACACCCACACCCACGCCCACGCCCACGCCCACGCCCGAGCCGGACCCGAGCCGAGCCGAGCGAGCGAAATGCGTGCTTCAATTCAAGCAACCGCACGAACGGGAAAGGCAATAAGAAATGCAATAAGGTTTAGGCAACCTTGCCATAGTCTAGGGCTTTCCCCATACACAAAGGTCTAAAGACCCAAAGGGCCATGCCCTTAAGGCTAAACCAATGCTATTTAATTCTAAAACTCTAAATGTTTTAGTCTATATGGGACTAATGTTTTATTCATTCACATGAAAAAAAATCTAGGGAGCATAAGGTCTTGGGATCAAAACATGGTTCATGCATTTTTAATTAAATTTTTTAAAAACTTTTTTTCTAACAACATATTTATCTATTCCTTTTCGGTGTGAGACAGATTGGTTTATCAAGTCTTCTACTTTGGGTCGTAGCAACTCTTAGTTGTGGGTGAGATCAGCTAAGGGAATCAAGTGCGTAGAGTTCTGTTGGGATTCATAGACGTAAGGAACGCGTCTATACCTTGATCATTATGAGATTGGTTAGGGCTCAACTACATTCCAGTCTGAAGTTAACTTGGAGTGGGATAATTTCTGTAGCGGCTTAATACAGTACGGTGTTCAAATATGGACTAGGTCCCGGGTTTTTATGCATTTGCGGTTTCCTCGTTAGCAAATTTTTTGGTGTATATGTTATTTCTTTTCCGCATTATATTTTTTTTAAAAATTAAAATATCACAGGTTGTGCGTAGTTCAATTAATTAGATAATCCAACCTCTGGTTGTTGATATAAATTGATTGACACTTGAAAATTAGTCTTTGGTACCGTTCGTTTTATATAATAATCAGGCTCACGGATTTCTATCTGTTTGATTTTTTGATTACATTGTCAAACAGAGATACAACTCTTGGATATATTTCCATTGATTGATTCTGACTGTCTAATTGATTCTCTTGGAATTATATTGGAGTTTGTCCATATAGATTGCCTAAATGAAATATTGGGTGAGGTTGTTAGACCCCCGATGTTTCAAGTTGGCTAAGTGAAGCATATGAAACATAAATAACCACAATGGGCTAAGCAGTTGTCCAAGATGAGGGTAGCACAATGTTGGCTGTACGTACATTGGCATATTCCAAGAAGACTACAGGGCCATGTTGGATGAGTATTTGAGCCTGCCAAGTTCAGTAATGCGTAAAGGTTGTGCATTATGGCTCAGGTGGCGATTATAGTTGGCTATTGGCTTCATAAGAATGCCAAATATGTAAGACAAGGGAGAAAGTTTATAAACATTTTGGAGCCTTTATAACCAGCAAGAACAAGCGTCCCACGAATTGGCTTGACAACACAAAAGCTGGGAGTTGGAAAAGCAATGTGGGCGGTTATGGAAACTACCTTTTGGACACTGGGCTGTCCAAGGATTGTGCAAGCGATTGCACAAAAGTTTTGGACTGATCTTAGTAGTATAAATAGTGTAGGAATTAAAAATATTGGTGTTGTTCGTTTTGAGATAAGAACCACTGATTGTAGAGTGTTTATGCATTCACCAAAGAGGGTGAATGGCATGTTTTGTCCATGTGATGGACGTGTTTATGTAATCTTCCTTAATGCAATAAAATGGGTTTATTTTGTTATATCTTTGTTTTCATTATATTGCTGATTTTGTGAAGTTGTTTGAGTGCATTAATGCATGGCAACCTCTTATGCTTATGGGGGAATAAAGAGTTAAATAGAAAGAAGATGAAGACTTCTGTTGGTTAATTACTTATGAATGAAGGCATGTGCACACTTTGATGCAAGTGTGCAAGGCTGAGTACTTGTGGGTGAAGTTGATTCACTAAACCACAGTGTATTTCCGGTCATGTCCCATGAAAATTTTAGGCAGTTAAATGGGCAAATGACACCTAGTACTGTTACAAATAAATTCTTCTTTGATTTTAATCATCTACAGTCCAACCTCCATAAACAAATGTTCGATAAATGAATAACCTCGCCAAATGAATAATTTTCTCCGGTCCCGACTTGGGCCAAGGTAATAAATGAATAACCTCGCTTAATGCATTAATGAGTAAAAAAAAATGAATCCTTAAAGGCCCTATAAAAATATAAACGAATAATCACTAAATTATATATATAAAAAACATATAAGAATAAACCAAAATACATAATCAGTAAATTTTAGATAAAAATATACGTACAAAAAACTGAATAAATTCATTTATTGTTGATTGTATTTTTCTTCCACCCAAACCAAAATGCACCGCATCATTATTTTTATGCAATGCTTGCACAATTTCTGGAATATTTTGCTCGTATTGTACCAAGTAATTTTTTAAAGTGACCATTGGTTGAAAGACATCTTTAGATGACACATTTTATATGACACTATTATCATCTGATTCAGGATCATTCTCACCATTCATTACTGACTCAATAATTTCTTCGTCTGTTGGAGATTCCATAACTGCACCATTCTCGTTAGGATAGTTTAAAATATGTTCGACGTCCATCACATTAGTATAACGTAAATTAGAAATGACACAAATTAATCTTTGGATATCTTTTTCTAATTAACCATTTTCTGGTTCGGGAATATCAATATCTTCACACCGAATCCTACAATGACGGAAACAATTTGCAATTATTTTGCCGTCACATCAAATATCCAACCTATAATAGAAAAATTAATAGCATCCAAAATGTTAATCCTTTCAAGATTTGGTGCGTCAAATTCAAGGCTTTATAAGATGCTAGAGTAAAAACGACGCAGATAATGAACTTTGAATGCTTGAGATTTCCCAGCATCACATGGTTAAATTTTAGATGTTGTGTGAGGAGCCAAAATTTTTGATCAATACCCTTTAGGTACATTTGTACATCTTTTCTTATACAATTTAACTTCTTAATTAAGAAAATATTTTCTAAATGAATAAAGAAGGAGGATCCATGGACACTCTTAGATGGACAAGGTCACACAAAATTTGCGCCATTTTCTCCGGAAAACTCAAACGACATTGAATTTAAGTCTAACATTTTATTGATATGTTCCTATTATAAGACTTTACATTCCTACCAAAAATGAAGGCAATTCGAGAGAGAAAACCTGATCATCTGCCGATCTTAATTTCAACCGTTAATTTTTGAACGACTGATATTCAAAGGGGGATGGTGGTTTTATACATCTCGAATTGTGCCCATTTTTTGTAGGAATGTAGAGTCTTATAAGAAGAATATACCATCAAAATATTAGACTTAAATTCATTATCGTTTGGGTTTTGTGGAGAAAATGGCGCAAATCTTGTCCGACCTTATCCATCTAAGAGTGTCCATGGATCCTCCCTCGTGAATAAATATTCATTTATAGATAAACAAATAACCCCGCTAAACGAATATTTTTTCTTGGTCCCGAGGCCATTCATTTATCGAGGTTAGACTGTATTCAGCGCATTCATTTCGCAGCAAGTTCTCTATTCAGAGATTATTATCAAGAGGAGGAAGAACTCAATGAACCAGTCACCATTGTTTCTTGAATATATGTAGTTTCCGCTGTAGCAGGCTTCTTTGCCCATGTCTTCCTCATCGGGAAGCTTCCATGCATTTGGAGCCAAATTGGCACCAGATTTTCTACAAGGATTTACATTTTTCTTTTTTACACAGGAAAAATATAGTCATAACACTGACCAAAATTCCCTCTATGACGAGGAAAAACTGAAAAAGGCAAGAAGAATTATTATTTTTTATTAAAAAAGTGGGGGTATGAAGAACTTATATTTCTTTGCACCAATTCTAATAAGCAATAAAAGTTGAATCATAGCTATAAAAATACCTAGTTAAGGTTTGCTTTTGCAAGCCGCTTGATCTTGCAGCTGGAACAAACCAGTCACCTGAAAACACCATCGTTCTGATTTCATTCAACATTAATACCAGAGTTGAGATTAGCCGACACTTAAAATCATATTGGTTGAAGCCCTGCGGAATATCTAGAGGAGACCAGAAACTGAAGCAAATATAGTACAAGGAAACACAAAATGGGGCAAAAATAAATTAAAAAATAGTACCCTGTCCTTGTTGGTTCAGGGAATTACAGCATTCTCCAAATTCCAGCAAAAGAGACACTCACAAGGGGGCTTCTAGAATGAACCACACCAAAGATTAGAATAATAATTCTGACATACTGAAAGTATTGTTAAGGGTCTTCAAAGCTCATCAAGAACTTAACCACACAATTTGAGAGTTTTGGTAGTGCTCGTACCAGCTTCTTTAGATTTAGCTGACGCATTTTGGAGAGACTTGGAGAAGCGACAATAGTTACAGTGCCAAAAAAACCAGGATACTTTAGAAACACTTTAATCGCGTTTACTTCCACTGGTTCCCCCTTGAAAAATTTGAATTTGATTGACTTGAGGTGTGGTAGAGAACATTTAGGATCAAGTGACCAACAGTCATCTTCTTCTATGTCAGGGAAGTCAATTCCCTACAATAATCAAAGTACGATATAACATAAGAAATAAGTAGTCATGTTAACAAAAACACAAGCTACCTAGTATTTAAGAGATGGCCCAGATGGGGTACGCAAAAGAAAGAAAATGAAATCTAAGAAGAGGTGAGTGATTTACCCGAGCAAAGACAATCGATTCTAGATTAGGCGAGAGCTGGAGAAACCTGAAAAATCTTCTCATAATCGAAACAGAATCTGAATCAAACCTCGGGCAATTAAACTTTGAACTACCTTCTAGATGGATCAAATTGTTAAATGCAGGCAAATCGGTTAAGAGGATATTCGCTTCACTTAGAACCTAATCATTGAAATAAAATGAAGTGTACCACTGCATAATATTCTCAAAAAACCACAGCACAATAAAGCTGATACCACAGAATTGCGATATTGATCAAGTTCGCAGCAACACGATCATTTATGCAAGACTAATCTAAAGTATTGAGGCATACCAGAAATGAGTCCGCACATAATTTAAGGACCTTCACACTTGACAGCGTTTTGAAAAGCTTGAGAAATGTTTCATATTTGGATCCCCCACAGATGTAAAAGCCAACACGTGCCTCAACTAGTGACGGAAAGCTATCGAGGACAAAGTCTGCCGGTGGGGCTCCAGTGTAACTAATGGTCAATAGATTAGGAGCAGAAATCTTCACTGTTGACTCGGTTAATTCACAGGAAGCAATGGACAAGTGCTTCAGTGAGGTATTCAGAATGCATAACCCTTCAGATACCGAACAACCAGACAATCTCAACTCTTCAAGAATTGGGCAGTTAGAAAACAATTTTCTGGTCGAGGTTTCATCCACAAAACTAAGAGATCTGAGCCGAAGTATCTTGAGCTTAGGAAAGGAGACTGTGTTTGGAATAATAAGTTTGCCAACAGTCCTCTTCTCAAAATCCAAATCCAACAGTGTCAGCGAATCACAAGTAAAAAATGATAGAAGAAATATGGAGGATGTACTTAAACAATTTATGTTAAGATATAAAATTTCAACTTTACGCTTCATAATAGTACTGATCCACCTATAAACTCTATATTCATCAGAAATCTCATCCAAACCAAGATGAAACTCCTGGATATTAGGATTCTCATGAAGATACAGTACCTTGTCCAGAAAACTCATGAACAATTTGGTTTCCAGCTTTCTGTTTCTTTTACATCGCCAATGACGAAAATCAAGAACAGGGATAGTGATGGCTACATAGTTCCATCTTTTGGATAAAATGCAGGTAGACAAAGCAGATTTGGTTGGAAGGAAAGAAAGGATGTGATGAATAAGTGCATCAGGTAAATTACTTATGTAATCTTCTCCAACATGACCTCTATTGCTGTTCTCTGTTTGTTTTTGTTTCTTGTTGTTTTTCAGCACCATGATTCCAAAAAATCTTTCTCCTGAGATAGCATTGATTTTATGGGAGTCAGTATTTTCATCAAACAGATTGCGTGCATGAAAAATAAAAATCGAAGAAAAACAAGGGGTTTTAGGGTAGAATCAGTAAACATGGAAAAGCCCTCCTTGTTATCAAATTTGGTGCATCATCATCAATAGAAGAAACTTTAAATCAACTGCTTCAAATTTATATAACCCAGACCAATTATTGATCTTATTTGACTACTAGTACTACTAAGTTGCTAATTCAAAATAGTTGCAATTGAAAATGAAAGTTTATGTTCTGGATTTTGACCCAAATCTCCAAAAACATGAATCAAACTAAAGAGAGTTAAGGAGGATCTACCTGAAGAAGGTTGTCGTTGTGAAAAGAGTATGAGCAGCAAACACCGGCAAATATCATCCTCATCTCATCTCATATCTGATTCCGAGGTGAGAATAAATGATACTTCCTCTTCCTTGCTTAAAAGAAGAATGAGCACTTTTATTTGGAACCGGATCCTGTAAAAACGGGTCGGTTCTGGTCCTAAAGTTGGAATCATTAACAACTTAGGAATTAATGGGTAATTACCCGATTGAACACGAATCTTAACGAGTCCAAACGGATAATATCTGTCGGATACCCGTGGCTCTCGGATACCCGTTTCAATTTTGTACAAAACCTAATAAAAAATCATGAACCGTGGTAATTCCGCAGATATCCCACTCTAAAACCTCTTATATCTTAATCTCTCTGCCTTTCTAGCTTAACGCCTACTCACTCTTCCGCCAAACTCCTGGACTTTGATTGGTTGTTTAGGCTACAACTCTTGTTCAATAAAAATCATTTAATATCATTCACGAAAAAATTAAGAAAATTCATATGTATAGAAAGATATTAATCCTGTTTTATGATCTTATACGTCCATTTAATTATATTGTTTATGACTTCTTTTGGATCAATCTCGGCCAACCGTGTTGAGCAAAGGCTAGATGGAACCTCTTTTTATAAGGAAATCTTCCATTAGACAACACATGGTATAGATTAACATTCGTTCTGCACGAGCACAAAGAGATAAACAAATGAAGAATGCCCTTGTTTTTAGTGCCTGGCTAAATTGGGGCCTATCAGAATTTTGCTCCCAACTAGGAGGAAGATAAGGGGTGTCCAAAAATGATTGAAAAGTCTAAATTATCCTTCTACAATATTAAATTTGTTGATGGCTTCACTAATAGATCTCTTCCTCCAAATAATTAAAATTTTAGAGATTGTTTTGAATCAACACAATAATCAACAGAAACAAAATTTCATATCCAAAGAAAAAAAAGTGGAATTTGAAAGGAATCACCGAATGAGAAAATATCATAAGCGAATTGAAATTACAACTCCAGGGTTTCTAAACTACCTCCAAAACCTTGAATAACAACATCACCACTCCATCTCCCACTTCATCTTAATCATCATCTTTAATTTCAGATTCTTTTTCACCCAGAAACGGTTAATATGGCAATAAACAACAACTGATTCTTCTTGATGTTCTTCATCCACGAAGAACATCAAACAAAAATCAGTAGATACTATGTCTGTATATTAACCGATTGTTCTATTAAAAAACCCTAAACTTATTCATGGGTGCTCAAATTATTGCCGGAAATATCAGTTTTCCAGCCCTAGAGTCGCACCTAGGGTTACATATGTTTAAATCTATGTTATACAAATTCTTATGGGTGAGATTTTTTATCCCAAAATTTCTTGATGGATTGGGTGCATTTTAGAGGTTCCAAGTGTTTGAGGGTGAAAACGGTTTCTGCTGATTTTTGGTAATTTCGGATGAGTGGGTGAGAAACAAATTTAAACCCTAAATAATGTACTGCAAGGGAGTACTTTAGATTCGAGAGATCAATCTGTACAAATCCGTCCTAAACCAAGAAATGGTGGTTCCAGACTCGCTTCGGTCACAAAGTGAAGCAGAAGGGTTGGTTTTGGGGAGGGAAGCGAAGAAAGTGTTGAGACCAGAATAGTTGATTCTGGAAGAGTGGTTGTTTTACGACTTGTATCAGAAAGGGGGAAGCTAACAGATGGAGAGCTAGCAAATGTTTTCTGAGTGTTGTATGTTCCTGACCTGAACTTGTTGTTCAGTTGAAATAGGTAATGCATATTTATACAAGTCGAAGTGAAACGTACTCTGGTCTTATTAATAAATGGAAAACGGGTGAGTAAATGGGAGGAGGTGGTAACCGGTAACGCCTGAAATTCATGTTCCATAAAAGAAAGCGTTTCACCATTACTTCCTGTATTTACTAACCACCTCATCCTTATGAAACTTTCTTATAACGGGCGTAGTGTACGCCGCATGCTGTAAACCGCCAAACCAATACCCAATGAGCATCCCCCAGTTTGTGACATGCGTTGATGACTCGAGTGTTTTCGTGGAAAACATGTATCACGTTGTTGTTGTCTGGCAAGTTGAGCTTGGGAGACTTGCCGGCTCGGTGGTGACCTTCGACGGTCGAGATTTTGCATCTTAAGAGGAAAGGTATCCATTGATTATTGAGTGGCATGAAAGCATGATTAGTATGGCTTTAATATGGCCTAGTTTAGGCGCGGCCAAAAGTTAGGGTTTTGGCTTTGTTTAGGTGCGACCAAACTAGGGCCAAAGGTTGACATGCGTTAGCTAGTAACCTTGGACGGCTAAGATCTGCACCTTAGATGGAAAAGTGGCCATTGATTGTTGTAGGCCTTTATTTTGGTAGCCGCATAGGGAAGGCCGGTATGGAGTGGCGCATAAAGGTAGTTATCATGCCTTTGGCACATGTGGTATGGTATGCCTAGGCGTGGTTTGGCATGGCCAAATATAGGGTTTTTGGTCCAATGGTTACCATGCGTTGTTTGGCGACCTTGGACGGCTAGGATTTGAATCTAGGATGGAAGGGTGGTCGTTGATCGTCGCACGCCTTAATTTTTGCGGCCAGTGGCATGTAGCGGGCCGGCATAGATTTGGCATGGAGACGTGGCCAAGCTATGATTTTGGCGTGGCCAGGCTAGGATTTTGGCGTGACCAGGCTAGGATTTTTCCTTGACCAAGCTAGGATTTTAACGTGACCTGGCTAGGATTTTGGCGTAGCCATGATAGGATTTTGGTGTGTCCAGGCTAGGATTTTGGAGTGGCCAGGCTAGGATTTGTTATGTGGCCCAGCTAGGATTTTGGCGTAGTTTAGGCGCGACCAAAAACTAGGGTTTTGGCATAGTTTGGGCGCGGCCAAAATTAGGTCTTGGCGTTGGGCCAAAGGTTATCGCGCGTTAGCTGGCGACATTGGACGGCTATGATCTTCATCTCAGGTGGAAGGGTAGCCTTTGATTGTTGCAACCCTTCGTTTTGGCAGCCATCATCGTGCATGTCATGTTGAGATGGATGGCATGGTTGGCATGCCTCCGCGCAGAGATGTGGATGGCATGGTTTTTCATTGACACAGTGGTGCGGCTGGTATGGTTGGCATGCCTTGGCGTAGAGACATGGATGGCATGGTTTTCCATTGGCACGGTGGTGCGGCTGGCATGGTTGGCATGCCTTGGCGCGGAGACGTGGCTGGCATGGTTTGCCATTGGCACAGTGGTGCGTCTAGCATGGTTGGCATGTCTTGGCGCGTAGACGTAGCTGGCATGGTTTTCCATTGGCACGGTGGTGGTGCTGGCATGGTTAAAATGCCTTGGCACGGAGATGTGGATGGCATGCTTTTCCATTGGCCCAGTGGTGCGGCTGGCATGGTTGGCATGCCTTGGAGAAGAGATGTGGCTGGAATGGTTTTCCATTGGCATAGTGGTTCGGCTGGCATGGTTGGCATGCCTTGGGGAGGAGATGTGGTTGGAATGGTTTGTCATTGACACAGTGGTGCTGTTGGCATGTTTGGCATGCCTTGGCGCGGTAGCATGAGAATTATGGTTTGACATAGATGATGTCGGTCAATGTTAAGGGTTCTGCCATGGAACATGCCACGTAAAAAAAATGTACCCTGGTAATTCTTATGTAGGCATGCTGATCGATTCAATAAATGGTCATAGTGACGTCATGTCAGACGTGCGGTTTTACGATTTTAACCCTAAGATAAAAACCACCATCAACATTAATGTGACAGACAGGAAAATTACGCCTTTGGCGTGTTGCCCCGCAGGACGTAACTCCCACGGTGCGCCATGATGAAGCTACGATCCGGGACTTAAAGCTTAGGAAAATGCACGTCCATTTTCCCTTGCAAGAATGATCGTGGAGCATGATGCATCTAACTTAGCTTCCACACAGTTCCAGCTCACCCTTGATCCGCAAAGGGTTTATTAAGAAAGCAAAAACTTTCCTCAAAACGGCAAAAACGACCTTTTGAAGCTCTAAACGATGGAATTTGGCTATATTCTGGTGACCATTTGGATCTATAGATCAACATGTCTTGATCTTTGGGACGTTTCCCATCAAAATGGACTCCTCTTGAGCTAAATTACGACACTCAGGTTTTTAGCCTCCAAATAGGCTATAACTTGCTATTTGTAGCTTTATAGGAAGTATTAGCATCCACTTGTTGGCATGAAACTAAGCCTCATCAAGCTTGAACACAATCATCTCTTGCATCGATCTGCCGAGCTTATATGATATGAGGGGCCAATCTGCCGCAATCATCTCACAATTAGATGATATGAGCGACAACGTCTTTGGACGGCAATCTGCAACTCATTCAAATCGCCTACGTACCCTTCCCTACTCTAAAGGAATCAAGCATTTACCGTAGTTCATCCGAAGGGACAAGAAACTTAATCCAACTCGTTTTCTAGGCCGTGGCCAAGCAATTGTGGTAATGGCCTAGTCCGTATAGGCCGTTCCGTCAAATACATACAAGTGATGCATCATCGAGTCTATGGAATGGCATAGTGATTCCTTAGCATCATAAGATGTATTCGTGAGGCTACACAACTATAAATGAGCCTTATGCATCATTTATACTCTTCCGGCTAAGTTATGAAGCTTACTTGGTACATAGTCCGCATATGCACCATCAACCAACTACCCTTCCCTATATATGTTTATTTGATATTTTTAGAAATTTGATTAGGGGAGGAAAAATCTTTCATCAACTCCTCGCATTCTTTGTGTTTTACTGTCCCACTGTTCATCGCAATCTTTGCGTTTCTGTCTCAAGACCAATGATCAAAAATATTTCCGAGGAGTTGATGAAAGATTTTTCCTCCCCTAATCAAAGTTCTAAAAATGTCAAATAAACATATATAGGGAAGGGTAGTTGGTTGATGGTGCATATGCGGACTATGTACCAAGTAAGCTTCATAGCTTAGCCGGAAGAGTATAAATGATGCATAAGGCTCATTTATAGTTGCGTAGCCTCACGAATGGATCTTATAATGCTAAGGAATCACTATGCCATTCCACAGACTCGATGATGCATCACTTGGATGTATTTGACGGAACGGCCTATACGGACTAGGCCATTACCACTATTGCTTGGCCACGGCCTAGCAAACGAGTTGGATTAAGTTGATTGTCTCTTTAGATAAACTACGGTCTGTTCTTGATCCCTTTAGAGTAGGGAAGGGTACGTAGGCAGCCGCAATGAGTTGCAACATTGCCGGTCCGGTCCAGCACGTTTTCGCTCATATCATCTAATTGTGAGATGATTGCGTAAGATTGGCCCCTCATATCATCTAAGCTCGGTAGATCGATGCAAGAGATGATTGTGCTCAAGCATGATGAGGTTGAGTTTCATGCCAACAAGTGGATGCTAATACTTCCTATCAAGCTACAAATAGCAAGTTATAGACTATTTGGAGGGTAAAAACCCGAGTATCATAATTTAGCTCAAGAGGAGCCCATTTTGATGGGAAAGTCCCAAAGATCAAGACATGTGATCCATAGATCCACATGGTCACCAGAATATAGCCAAATTTCATCGTTTAGAGCTTCAAAAGGACGTTTTTTCCGTTTTGAGAAAAGTTTTTGCTTCCTTAATAAACCCTTTGCGGATCAAGGGTGAGTTGGAACTGTGTGGAAGCTAAGTTAGCTGCATCATGCTCCACGAGCATGCTTTCAAGGGAAAATGGACGTGCATTTTCCTAAGCTTTAAGTCCCGGATCGTAGCTTCATCATGGCGCACCGGGGGAGTTACGGCCTGCGGGGCAACGCGCCAAAGGCGTAATTTTCCGGTCCGTCACAATTAAGTCCCCTGCTTAGCTCGTAACGGGACCATCGTTGCGAGGTAAGCATAAGATGGTGACGGGCAGGGACAAGAATCGAAATGAAAAGTCATGAAAAGATGGTCAAGAAGGTACGACTAACCTTTTTCGAGAGGTACGGAGAGTTCATGATCTCCATGTTGGCGGCCTTGCATAGATTCTACTTGTGGTGTTGGTGTCTAGGCCGTGAAGTGGTGAGATGTAGACTGTCGGCTTGGATCTTAAATGGTTGTGCGTCTTATGAATCAGGCTTTGGAACACGAAGCGGAACCACTAGCCTAGACTTGGTGTGAAATGAAGCGTTGGCGTTAATCATCTTGGAATAGATCCGTCAGCATCGGTCGGCTTAGAATGGAGCCGTCGGCATTGGTCGTCTTGGAATGAAGCCGTCAATATTGGTCGGCTGGGAATGGAGCCGTCAGCATGGGTCGGCCTGGAATGGATCCACTTGCGTTGCGCGGCTTGGAGTGGAGCTATCTTGAGTTCCTCGGACGGATAACGACTGGCTTCAGTTCTGTGGAAGGATGACGACCGGCGTCAGTTCTGTGGAATTATGGCAACTTTGTCTAAATTAGGGTTTGTCATGCCGAAACCCTAATTAACGCCCTTTAATAGAATCTCTATAGAATTCTCGTACGGACTCGGATTTTGACGGTCCGCCCCTCCATTCTGAACGGAGAAGAATTTCCTATCTTCCTTTTTTGGGAATATTTAGGTTTTGAGCTCGTTCGGGAGGTCAAAACATCTCGACAGTAAACTTCAAGAAGAATGTTGCGGGCTCGAGGTGGCATAGTCGTTCCCAGTCACCTATTCCCGATCATGGAGCAAGAAGGAATCTTTATTCTCTTCAAACTCTTGAAACTCCGTCCATATGAAAAAAGGTATCGACCCTCTTCTATTGCTTGCCTGTATCTCTGCTTTCGTTTGCAGTATCTCTACAGTGGATTCCAAAATTTACCAAAACTCTACTGCATTCTTGGGATGAAAGGATGAAATATATGCTCGGAACGATCATATAATCTTGGAGATTGTTGTTGCGTTTTCGGTCCATCCTTGACTTTAGGTTGTTTAGTGTCTGGACCTTATGATCGTGATGATTGATATGTCGTGGATGATTGTATGGTATAAATCTTCCAAATACACATGATGAAATAGATGAGTTGGGAGATATTTTGTTGCCGATGTGCTGCTATCAAGTCTTCAAAGACTTTGTTCCAAGAGACATCCTTCAAACCAGCTTCTGAATCTTGGAGCATCATATGAAATGGGATGCGGTAAGTAGTCCCTAGTTATATTTCTTTTAGATCCGATGGCATGGCTGAATATGTGAATGTATCTTTGTGGCGTGCTTTTGGAGTTTTCGATGCACATGTACGGCTCCATGTTGAGAAATTCCCACGGCTCGTAAAACTTCGGCAGTGATGATGTTGAAATCAGAGATAACCAGGTTGAGGGGATTGAAATTATCTCATGCTGGTAGTCCCCATGTGTATCCTACTTTCATCGCATCTCCTTGAATCCATGTCCACGGTATTTGATACAATCTTATTGTACTCTTCTGGATATTACTCTGGGATGCACATGGACGAAATATTCTGGATAGTGAAGAGGCAGGAGTGAGAAAGTTACGTTGTTTATCGTGGCTCCCTCTCTTTCTTCAAGAAAATATTTCAGCCGCGTCTCTGGAGTTATCTCATATGTCTTTGATGGTCGTCGGGATGGACTGCGATGAGTAGTCCCTAGTCGTATTTTTCTTTAGATTCTGAAGTTGTTTTCCTCTAAGCAGGCTTGGGATTCGCCGTGTCCTCATAAAGTGTTGAAGGTGTCTTCTAGACAGAGAGGTGATGATATTCTTATGTTACACCTTTGAAGACTAGATGACCTTGTTGTGGTTATGGCCTTTTGGTTGACTGTGTCTTCTAAGCTTAACAGTGAAAATATTCCATGTAGATCCTCAGTACCCAAGTATGGTTTACGTGTTTCCATCTTGTATGGTCAGTGGGTTGACCGTGATAAAGAAATCACCATCATGCATTCGTACTGGTGATTTTGTTACTTCTTCCACGTGAAACTAAAATATGGAGGAGTACGAGTTACCTTTGTAGTGATTTCTGCTGCGGTGAAGCTCTGTCTAGTATCAAAAAATGAGCGATAACAGTTCTTGGTAGCAGATGTAATCAGAAGAGACTACATTATCGTGGGAACAAAGTAGGCTAGATAGAATTTCATGGGCACCATGAAAGTTAAAGGATTGGCCTGACGCGTAAGCGAGCAAACTGTCCATGGTCACGAGTTTTGGCGGGATGGATCAAAAGGTGTCCATGACCACGAATATTGGTTGGATGCAATCACGATCCTTGACACGGGAAGTTTGGTGGCATGACCCTTTGCATGAATGAGTGGTGTTGAAGTGGCTTCGACTCTTGGAGAGGACTTTGAAACTTAAGGATCCAAATGATGCTTCGGATCCTAGATAAGATTATGGAGATAGCGTTGAAGTAGAGCGACTGCTGGAGTGTTGGAGTGGAGCGGCTGTTGAAGCAGAGCCGCTGCTGGAAAACATTGAAGCAGGGCCAATTCTGGAGAGAACGTCGAAACGGCACCTTGAAACTCTCAGAGCCTTGACTGTTGCAATGTTTAAGATGGAGAATGCGTCACTCAGCATTCTGTCAAACTCGACATCCCTTAAGTGAACAGTGGTTAGCAGTCCCCAATTCCATTTATCGATCGTGCTTTCCAAGAGAGGTTGGGGTTTGGGAACGGCTTCCCTGGATGGAAACAACTGCTTTCCTGATGCAGTGCGGTTGAGGGATACAAATATATCTTGACGCTATGCCTTGGAGAAATATATAATCTCACATAACTGTTTCATCATAGACTACAGGATTTCGTGGGCGAAGTCCCCAGAAATTATGCATCTCCTGATGGGAAGAGGATCTATGAATTCAGGAGGGTTGTTGATTTCCTTTGCCTCGATTTTGGAGAAGTCGTTCCTAATGTTTATGTGTGAAGAAATTGGATTGATGATTCCCTTCTACTGGGGTTCAAGATAAATGCGAGCCCCTTTATCTATAAACGCACGTACTGCTGAAGTGCCCGAGTCGGATGTTAAAAGTATTTCCTGTCAGGTCCCTCTTGGGTTGATGTGACTCTTATGGTGGCCGCTCTGTCAGTGTCTTGAGGAAATAGGTATCTCTTTCTGAGTTATAAACACGTATGTCTGAGCCTTACGAGAAACTTTTGTCTTTCCATCAAATCAACAATGGTAAAAGGAGGAAGGCTTCTTCCAGTTTCTTGCCCTGATGGTGGAGTAGCAACGTCTCTGGTGACGGTTAGAGATTTCATACTTGAAGAAACATTGGGGTGGAGAAATCGGCTCTGGTTCTGGTGATCGTAGGTGTATAGTGCAGATATGGCGCGGTTTTGATCACCGAGTGCTGGATCCATGGCGTTGTTTCGAAGGGTGAGGATGGCGCTACTTTGGCTGGTTGTGGAGCGGAGAAGATGGCGCTGGAAGGGTGCAAGCTGTTAGCGCTGGAAAGGATGCAATCTGCTGGCGCTGGAGAGATGCAAGATGCTAGTGATGGAAGGATGCAAGCTGTTAGCGCTGGATTAGCTCAGAATGGTCGCTGTCTTTGCGTGGACGCTGGCTTGGATTTGGTATGGCGTGAACTGTTGTCTGGTCATGGTGCGGACTGTTGGCTTGGAACGACGCTAGCTTGGCATTGCGCGAACTTGTTCTTACGGGCCTAGTTGCCTCTTTCGATACATAACTCAAATAGAAATCCTTCCCTTATTCAAATTCTAAAAAGTCTTATTCTTATGAAAGGGGTTGGCTCCCTTTTTTATTTCGTATCTTTGTTATCACGTCCTGGTGTTAGCGGTAGCGTGGTAGCAAAATAGTGGGAAAGCATATTCCAGCTATGTACTCTAGTGTTTCTCTTTCAATTTATTCTCTTGTTTTCTTGTGTTGGTGCAAACCCTAGCCATAGGTATTCCTACCATAAATATGTGGAAATATTTTTCTTCTGAACTGGTGTAAACCCTAGCCATGGGTATGCCTTTCATAAACTTGTAGAAATACTTCATCATAAAAAAATTCCTCTTCGAATATCACCGTAGTAACGTCGGCTACCTCATGAATAGTGACGGGTAAGCATTGTTATGCAAAGTAGGAAGATACGTTTTTGGATTGATAGATGATTGCTTTTATAATAGTTTTGGGATTATTTTGGGATAACGGTCTTTCGATATGTTAAAGGATGAGTTGCAAGTGTAGGTAGCAAATCATCTATTAAAATTATGAAACCGTGAATGTCGCATGCTAGGGAAAAGTATGAGATGAAGCTTGGGAATAACATGGTGTTTGGTTTCAATGTGGAAACCCATAGTAATCGGTTATGTATCCTGACCGGACTTACTTGTTTTATTTTATCACCTGCTTCAATAAAACGGATCCTAAACCGCAAGTCCGCGTTTTCTGGGCGGCGTCAAATTTCCTTTAGAAGTCCTCAATTGTTCCTTGTTGCGTGATTATTGGTAACTGGGATGTCGATCCTGAGCGGATTGTTTACTTTTTTCGCCTTGGAAGTTCCCAATCATCTATTGTTGTATCACAACTGGTATTTGGGTCGTTGATCCCCGAGCGGATCATTTGTTGCTACCGTTCCGGTATCTAAACTGAAAGATGAGATCGAGAGTTGACAGTGTAACCGAAAGATCGATCCTCCCACTGTGGTCGCCAATTGTTTGAGGGTGAAAACAGTTTCTGCTGATTTTGGTAATTTCGGGTGTGTGGGTGAGAAACAAATTTAAACCCAAAATAATGTACTGCAAGGGAGTACTTTAGATTCGAGAGATCAATCTGTACAAATATGGCATAAACCAAGAAATGGCCGTTCCAGACTCGCTTCGGTCACAAAGTGAATGAGAAGGGTTGGTTTTGGGGAGGGAAGCGAAGAAAGTGTTGAGACCAGAATAGTTGATTCTAGAAGAGTAGTTGTTTTACGACTTGTATCATAAAGTGGGAAGCTAACAGATAGAGATCTATCAAATTTTCTTAGTGTTGTATGTTCCTGACCTGAACTTATTGTTCGGTGGAAATAGATAATGCCTATTTATACAAGTCGAAGTGAAACGTACTCTTGTCTCATTAAGAAACGAAAAACGGGTGAGTAAATGGGAGGAGGTGGTAACCGGTAACGCTTGGAATTGATGTTCCATAAAAGAAAGTGTTTCACAATTAGTCCCTGTATTTACTAACCGCCTCATCCTTATGACACTTTCTTATAACGGGCGTAGTATACGCTGCGCGCTGTAAACCTCCAAATGAATACCCAATAAGCATCCCCTAATTTGTGACATGCGTTGATGTCTCGAGTTTTTTCGTTGAAAACATGTATCACGTTGTTGTTGTCTGGCAAGTTGATCTTGGGAAACTTGCCGGCTTGGTGGTGACCTTCGACGGTCGAGATTTTGAATCTTAAGAGGAAAGGTAGCCGTTGATTATTGCAACCCTTAGTTTGGTAGCCAGTGGCATGAAAGCATGATCAGCATGGATTTAATATGGCCTAATTTCGGCGCGGCCAAAAGTTAGGGTTTTGGCTTTGTTTTGGCACGACCAAACTAGGGCCAAAGGTTTCCATGCGTTAGCTGGTAAACTTAGATGGCTAAGATCGCACCTTAGATGGATAAGTGGTCGTTGATTATTGCAGGCCTTTGTTTTGGTAGCCGTATATGGAAGGACGGTATGGCGTGGTGCGGCAAGGTGGTTGGCATGCCATTGGAACATGTATTATGGTATGCCTAGGCGTGGTTTTGTGTGGCCAAAACTAGGGATTTTGGTCCAAAGGTTACCATGCGTTGTTTGGCGACCTTGGACTGCTAGGATTTGCATCTAGGATGGAAAGGTGTCCGTTGATCGTCTCAAGCCTTAGTTTTGGAAGCCTGTGGCATGTAGCGGGGCGGCATGGATTTGGAATGGGGACGTTCCCAAGCTAGGATTTTGGCGCGGCCATGCTAGGATTTTGGTGTAGTTTAGGCGCGACCAAAAACTATGGTTTTGGCATAGTTTGGGCGCGACCAAAATTAGGTCTTGGCGTTGATCCAAAGGTTACCGCGCATTAGCTAGCGACCTTGGACGGCTAAGATCTGCATCTTAGGTGGAAGAATGGCCGTTTATTGTTGAAACCCTTCGTTTTGGAAGCCAGCATGATGCATGGCATGTTGGGGTTCAAGACTAATTAGATCCATCATCATCTTCGTCAGACTTTTCTTTTTCTTCATCAGCTTCATCCTCATCAGATACTCGCATCAGTACAATACAAGGAGATACAGATAAATGAACAAATATTACAGAGGGGTTCAATACTAAATAGAAATGAAATCAAAAGTAAAACAAGCATTCACAACACAATGATTTATAGTGGTTCGATCAAGATGATCTACATCCACTTTGGAAGACGACGATAACATTTTCACTATGATTCAAACAAGATTACAAGAGTATGATTCAAAAACCCCTCTCAAGATTAAGCCTACACTGCCCCACACTCTCTCTCTCAGTTACATATATTTCTCTGTTACTAAAATAAGAGGATGATAATAATACTTATATCTCATGATACCTTCTCTTGCACAATAGGTATGCCTTTTCTTGACCAAAAGGTATGCCTTACCTTGTACAAAAGATATACCTTACCTTGCACAAAAGAAGACTTGTCTCCTAATTCCTTCTCCTGCAAAAAAGGTAAATGGGAAAACAGGTCGGGAAAATGGATCGACCCAACTGAATACTAAACCGTATTCAAGACACATACACTACAAATCTCCACCTTGATTTGAATACCATCACCACTCATCATCATCGTCTTCGCTCAGCCCATCAAGGGCTCTCAACACCTGTTGACACCAACCAAGTCCAAACAATGCTTGAACTTTATACTTGGAGCCGGCTTCGTCAACATGTCTGCAGGGTTATCCGCTGTAGGAACCTTTAGCATTGTTATCCTACCTTCCTCAACTGCATCCTTAATAAAATGATACCTAACATCGATGTGCTTCGTTCTCTCATGATACATCTGGTTCTTGTCAAGTGAATGGCACTTTGACTATCACAGATTAAAGTTGCATTCTTTTGCTTGAAACCCAAATCACCAACCAAACTCATCAAACATATACCTTCCTTCACTGCTTCCGTGGCTGCCATGTACTCTGCCTCAGTTGTAAACAATGCAACTGTGTTTTCCAAAACCGATCTCCAACTCATAGTACTACCACACAATGTAAAATTATAAACTGTCAATGAACTTCTTCTATCAAGATCACCTGCATAATCAGAATCAACATAACCCACAACATTCGTCGAATCACCATAGTGTTTATCAAACACTAAACCAACATCTGTACTTCCCCTTAGATACTTAAAAATCCACTTTATAGCTTGCCAATGAGCTTTCCCGGGACTTCCCATGTATTTACTTACCACACTCACGGCTTGTGCGATATCTGGCCTTGTACAAACCATAGCATACTGTTTGTACCCAAAATCACTTTTGGGCACGAAACACAAAGAATGGATAGTTTTGTTAGTATTTTGGATTGAGGGTTGATTTGAAGAACGAACCAAAGTGACACAGATTTTTACATGGTTCGGCATGGTTGCCTAGGTCCACGGGTGAATCCCCTTGGGGAGTATTTTTTCATTTATAATTGTATTACATTCTATTTTCTCTCCTATTGGATACCACCATGCTCCCCTCTCTGTTATTCCTATTTATACAGTTAAAAGTAAGGGTGAACACGGTATGGTTCGGCTCGGTTCTTGCCGAGACCGAGTACATGTACCTCCCTAACCTCGGTTCCTATTTTTTGGACCGGTACATGTAACCTATACCTCAGTTCCGGTACTATTCGGGACCAATACGGTACCAGGTACGGTTCCGGTACTAGTCTCGGTTCTAGAAAAAAAAATTCCAGTTAATTTATTCCTTTGGAAGTAGTTCAGGTTTTCTACTCTTGGTGAGCTTTGTTAATCCTTTGGTTGTGCAACACCTTGGTATATGTCTTTTTAATTTCGTCTCTTTGCTGATAGTTGAAGTTTGCTTTTACTGCATCGTTTATGTACCTGTTATCTATCATGGCCAAGTTTATACACCTGAAATTTTATTTTTGATGAAGCAAACTTTGGAATTCATTGCGCCTCTTTATATTTTGTTTTTTCTTTTTGTCTTCGTCTTTAGGGTAACAATTGTCTTTATCCTGTAAACCTTAGTATGTCTATGGAGCTTATTTGCCCTGTGCGTTTTTGAAGCTTGTTTTCCATTCATTTTCTTGATGAACCTGTTTTTGAGGATGAACTTCTCCGCGCTGCTGGTTGATGATGTTCTTTTCGCTTACGAGCTTAATCTCTCGAAGGTCAGTTAATCTCCAATTCTTACTTCCACCCTGCTGGTTGATGATGTTCCTGCAAAATAATATTAACGCCCTATACAAGAAGCTTTGGTAATTTCGCCTTTAATTTTGCAATAATAATAGTCTCTTGCAATAATAAAAATACCGCTCTGGAGGTTTCCAGTGAAACTATGATTTTTAAAGCCGTGTGATTCTTATTTTTTCATGAACCTCTCTTCGAGTTTTAATGATTTTTTCCTTCTTTTCTTCTTCAACTCTCTTTCTTATTGTTCATTGACAAAACGTCTTTAAATCTGTAAGCTTTTACTGCTGTCATATCTTATCATTGATGATGTTATTCAAGTAGTATATTTTTGTTGGTGGAGCTGTCCTCCTGCTCTTTTTTTCATTTCTGCATACTTCATTCGTCTATGGACTCTTCCCGTCATCATGGGCAATTGTTACTTATCTACTGGAGTCTTTTTCACCTGTTCATCGGCTTTGGTAACTGATGAGTCAATGGTGCTCTTTTCTTCGGTAAATTCGGTCCGGGACGGTATGGGACTAGGATAGGACTATGTACCTGTACCTCCTTAGCCACGGTTCCTATTTTTTAGACCTGTACCTCCTTCCTCGGTTCGGTACAAAAATAGGTACGGTTCCACCGGTTCCGGGTTGGTCCGGGTTTTCGGCTCGGTTCCTGTGCACCCTTAGTTAAAAATATAATTCCAATATCCACATAAATTGCATTAACTGCCCATTTATGCTCCTATAATGAATTCTGGATGTAACTGCCCATTTATGCTCCTATAATGAATTCTGGATGTAACTGCCAATTTATGCTCCCATCATAATTTCTGCATGAAACTGCCCCTTTATGCCTCTTCTTTATTTCTGCATGAAAACTGATCATTCATGTCTCATCATCAATTATGTATGTAACTGTTGGGATTAATGCTGCATGTATAAAACTGATACATTTAGTGCTGCATGGCTTCATGGTGATTTATGTATGAAACATCACATTTATCCATCATGATAAATTCTGCATGCTGGCAAGCTGGATCGCAAATTTAGGTAGTTTGGATGGATCTTTGGTTGGCGACATAATTGGTCAGCGGTCAGATGGAGGTTGGTTGCAAGATGGTTGAACAGCAAACTGGATGGAGGTTGGCTGGCAGCATAGTTAGCAGCGTTGCTGGCTACATGACTGAAAATTGGCTAGGGGTGTGACTGACTTCGATAGTTGACCGACGGTTGACTTTGACCATTGACTGGTAGTTGACCTTGACCGGATGTTGACTTTGACCATTGACTGGTCTGTGCAAACTGGTGGTCTTCCTTGGTTGACTGGTTAGCGGGCTTGGATGAGGACCAAAGGATAATTCAAGTATCAATTCGGCTCATTAAGTGGCATTTTTACTTATGGTACAAACATCGCCCCCTCTTAACCTCCAACTTGTTGGGGGTTAAGAAAATTTCGTTTTCCTAGGTAACAATAAAACTCACCCCCAGGTGTGGATTATTGATGTTGAGGTGATTGGAGAACTTCCTTTGTTGTTTGCGGAAATCACAATCAAGACGCCCCCAAGTGAGGTTATTGTGATTGGGAGATTGGCGGGAAGAAATTGGGCATAAACCGTTGTTGTATCTTTAAAACTGGACTAAATGATGAACTAGACTGAAACGACAGTGTGATACTGGAACATAGTGATGTTGGAAATGAGCGATAATAACATTGAGTGAAGTTGGCATCGCAGCATGTCAATTTGGGCTGGATCAGGGAACATCGAGCATATCTAGAATGCAACAGTCGCGATCAGCTGGAATGCCGCAACAACGAACAAAGTTCCATTGCAGTAGCTGCGATCATCTGGACTGCAGGAGATGCGAACATGGTTGAAGTAGCTGTGATCAGCTGGGCTGCAGGAATACGGACTGAGCTGGACTGCAGCAGCTTCGATTAGCTAGAGTGCATGAATATAAACGGAGCTGGACTGCAGCATCTTTGATTAGCTGGACTGCAGCAGCCGCTGAGGGGTTGGACTTAAACAGTTCAATAAACCTAGGTGTAAAAGTAATAAATAAAACTAGACAGCATCAGTTGCGTCCAACTGAGTGTCACCAGGATCGCATCGGTTGCGTCCAACTGATTCACGTCGTTAGGCAATCGACTGCATCGGTTGCGTCCAACCGAGTGCAAAAGTTGATTTTGAACTGAAGTACAATAATTCAATCAATATAACCATGGCAGTTTAACATTACTGATTGTAATAATTGCGTAAAAATATTATGGGTAAAAATATTGTGGTGTATGCTCGCCCCCTCTTAATCCTGCAACTCGTTGGAGGATTAAGAAGTTCAGGTTACCTGAAGTTTCGATTTACGGAAGCTGAACTCCGCATTGCATTTAGGAGCTACGTAACTTGCCCCCAATCATAAAGAATGTTTACGCAGCCTGCCCCAAAGGAGTCATTTCAGACCATGAGGTGTCACATATCTCGCCCCCAAGCGATAGTCAGTAACGTTGAAGTGATATGCAACTCGCCCCCAGAAGATGGTGATTGTCATGTTGCTCAATGCTTGCACAAGGGTGCACTGCCTTGCTGCATTTTGCTCGCGCATGGGATTTTGAAGATGTCTACTACACGAATTTGCATGGGGGCCAGTCCCACTATTCCAGATGCGCGCAGAATTGAAATGTGTGCATCCCCTCATTGAGAAGATGCTTGCCACATTAAAGGTGTCTCATTGAACAAAAATATGCATGAATATATGAAAACACTGAAAAAAAGTATGCATGAATATATGAACAGATGCAAAAATATGTAAATTGTATACTTACCATATACTTAACATATTGAAAATGTTATTGCGACTTTGTTTATGAAAAGATTAGGATGCCCACTAGCTATGTTGATGTCTTCCAGCGATGATGACTAGTATAGTTGCCATACGTCTCGTCTCGACTTTGTAAATTGATTTGTCTGCGGGACTAGGATGCACCAGTCAAGTCCAGACTGGATTGAAGATAGTTGCCACGCGACTTACATTTTATCATCTTTGATTAGCTGTACAATAACAATTATTCATAAAACTGGACTGAAGCAGTGGTGAGGAAAACTGTATTGAAACAGTTTTGGGGAAAATTGGACTTCAGAAGTTCGACCAATCTTGACTTTAGTAATTAGAAGGGACTGCGGCAGTTCGACCAACTGGCCAGCAGACGTTGTGAAAATGGATTACATCAGTTCGATCAACTGACTGTGGTAGTTATGCGGAAAAGGATTGCAGCAGTTCGTCCAACTGGACTGCAGTATTTTCGGTGGTGATTGAATGTGACAGTTTCTGGTGCTGTCATTTAAGATTTCTAAAAATTTAATTGTCTCCGAAAATTGAAATTTCACCTTCATGACGTTGGGAGTTGACATGCGATCTCATTTGGCTGAAAGTCACTCCATTTGGATGCACGAAGGAGAAGTTATCGGTGAAGCAAAATTGGTAGGTTAGCCCCCTTGCTTCAAACATGTTGTTGGACCCGAAAAATTTTATTCTCTAATTGTAAAATTTCACCCTCATGTTGTAGGATATTGAAATGCGATCGCAACGAGCCAAAAATCACCCAATTCGGACGCGGGACGAAGAAGATATCAACGAAACAAATTTTTAGACCAAGCTCAAGTGGGGCGTATTGATCCATCAGGATAACGGCGTGGGGTTGAAAAATCCGGGGCTACGTTATTGAGCTACATCGCGGCACACCGAATCGGGACTACGGATTAGAGTTGCACCGAGATACACCGAATCAGGGATACAGAACTAAGTTGTAAACCGCTACACTAAATCAGCAACCTCGAATAATCGGCTCTGATTAATTGTCCACGTAGGTTACTCTCCATTTAATCTCCGACTGATCGGCGATTGCCGCTCGGCTTGGGCCACCGGCCTTTTTTTTGTTTTTGTTTTTTTTTTAAAGAACTTTTCCGCGATACTTTTACTCGAACTGTGATCTTTCCACAAATGTTTTGTGACAGTGCTTTCAGCAAATGTTATCTTTGCTATGAAGCTTCTTGCAACGACTTTCGGATATGTGATCTTTTCAATCGTAGCTGTTGCTTTTTCTTCCTTGTAACGGTTGTTGTAACAGTTTAAGAAACTGTTGACTTTTCTTATACAACCGTTGTTGTTTCTTTATGGACCTTTCACCATGGTTTTGCTGCACTTTAACGGGCTTTTCTGACACGCTTTTCTGAAGGTTTTCTCTTGGGTATTCAAGCACCTAGAGATGTAAGCAACTTGGCACCCTTGCGGTCATGACAATATTGATTTTGTCATACAGCAAACTCGAACAGGTGGGTAATGTGTTAATTGAGAAGCAAATTTTTCTGAACTTTGGACTCGAACATGTTGCGGACCGACCATCCTGACAACAATCTAGGTGATTTTTTCAGCGAACCAACTGTGGTGGCTCCCGATTGACGATCTTTGGATCACAGCGATTGCGATCATCTGATCGCGAAGAAACGGTAATTGGCTGGTCTGCAGCAGCTGCGATCAACTGGACTGCAACGATTGAAAACCAAACTGGATCAAGCCATGTTGCAGATCGAACATCCAGCAACAATTGTTTTTTTTTTTTTTTTTTAATCTTTCACGGTGGACCGAACGTCCTGAGAGCGGTTACATCGGTCTTTGTAGTGGTGCAGTTTTAGATGTTTCCGAAGGTAATCGTTTTTGCAGATCTTGAACCACAAACCTGGATTGCAGCAGTTGTGACCAACTGGACTGCGATTAATTGGTATGCAGCAGCTGCAGTCAGCTGGATTGCAGCGATTGAAATTAAAACTGGACCCAGCCATGGATCGAACATCCAACAAAATTTTTGACAATGTTTCACTACATATTTTGTCGTGAACCAAGCATACCAGCAACACTGTCATCATATTTTGTAGTGACGCGATTTTCAGCGGTATCCGTAAGTAATAGCTTCAACAAATCTGAAACAGAAAATCTTGATTGCAGTAGTTGCGATCAACTCGACTGCAGTTTGTGCGATTATTCGGTCAGCAACAGCTGCGATCAGCTGGACTGCGACCATTACAATCAAACTGGACTACAGCAGTTCGATCAACTGGACTGCAGCAGTGATTTTTCAAGATGCTC
This sequence comes from Papaver bracteatum, assembly GCA_023529315.1. NCBI lineage: Eukaryota > Viridiplantae > Streptophyta > Magnoliopsida > Ranunculales > Papaveraceae > Papaver > Papaver bracteatum. The sequence continues at coordinate 503,647 of JAJJWX010004710.1, read as the reverse complement.
CGACTTATTTATAACGGACATGATTTTGAAGCATTTTCTACAACTTTTCTCAATGGGAGATTACGATTCCTTTTCTCGTAGTCCCCTTAGCCGGCGCCAATGTTTGTACCTAAAATAACTTTTGGGCACGAAACACAAAGAATGGATAGTTTTGTTAGTATTTTGGATTGGGGGTTGATTTGAAGAACGAACCAAAACGACACAGATTTTTACGTGGTTCGACATGGTTGCCTACGTCCACGGGTGAATCCCCTTGGGGAGTATTTTTTCATTGATAATTGTATTACATTATGTTTTCTCTCCTATTGGCTACCACCCTGCTCCCATCTATGTTCTTCCTATTTATACAGTTAAAAATATAATTCCAATATCCACATAAATTGCATTAACTGCCCATTTATGCTCCTATAATGAATTCTGGATGTAACTGCCCATTTATGCTCCTATAATGAATTCTGGATGTAACTGCCCATTTATGCTCCCATCATAATTTCTGCATGAAACTGCTCCTTTATGCCTCTTCTTTATTTCTGCATGAAAACTGATCATTCATGTCTCATCATCAATTCTGTATGTAATTATTGGGATTAATGCTGCATGTATGAAACTGCTACATTTAGTGTTGCATGTCTTCATGGTGATTTATGTATGAAACATCACATTTATCCATCATGATAAATTATGCATCTTTGACAAAAAGTGGACTTAGCGGTAGCCGGTTTGGATGGATCTTTGTTGGAAGCATAATTGGTTGCAGACTTGGATGGTGGTTGGGGTCGACAAAGATGGTTGAACAGCAGACCGGATGGAGGTGTTTGGAAGCATAGTTAGCAATTCTTCAAGCTATAGGACTGAAAATTGGCTAGGGGTGTGACTGACTTCGATAGTTGACCGATGGTTGACTTTGACCATTGACTGGCCGTTGACCTTGACCAGATGTTGACTTTGACAATTGACCGACTTTGACCATTGACTGGTCTGTGCAAACTGGTGGGCTGCCTTGGTTGACTGGTTAGCGGGCTTGGATGAGGACCAAAGGATGATTCAAGTATCAATTCGGCCCATTAAGTGGCATTTTTACTTATGGTGCAAACACATACATAATGCTACCAACTGCGCTTGCATAAGGAACTCGAGACATATACTCTACCTCATCTGCAGTTTGAGGTAACTTCCTTCTATAAAGTTTAAAATGAGCTGCCAAAGGAGTACTTACTGGTTTTGCATCTTTCATAACAAACCGCTCCAACACCTTCTCGATGTAAGCCTTCTGGAACAAATGCAACTTGCCTTCAGCTCGGTTTCTATGAATCTCCATGCCCAATATCTTCTTTGCTGCACCCAAGTCTTTCATCTCAAACTCACTACTCAACTGCACCTTCAACTTCTGTATCTCTGACATGTCAGTGCAAGCGATCAACATACAAGAGTAAATACACAAATGAACTATCTTGGAGTTTCCTGTGATATACACAACTTTCATACTTACTCCTACTGTATCCATTTGCCAACATAAACGTATCAAAACGTTTATACCACTGCCTTGGAGATTTCTTCAAACCATACAAAGATTTCTTCAATAAACATACATGGTCTTCTTTGCCAGGAACTTCAAACCCTTTTGGTTGTTGCATATAAATACGCTCTTCCAAATCAACATGAAGGAAAGCTGTCTTAACATCTAGTTGTTCTAATTCTAGATATTTCAAGGCAACTATAGCAAGCAATGTTCTAATAGAACTATGTTTAACAACAAGATAGAATACCTCATTGTAGTCAATGCCTTCTCTTTGTGTAAACCTCTTTGCCACAAGCCTTGCTTTGTACCTTGTTCCTTCACCATTTGAAGTAACGTGTTTCTTCTTGAAGACCCATTTGCTTCCAACAATGTTCTTCCCTTTTAGTCTTGCAACTATCTCCCAAGTGTCATTCTTTTCAAGAGACTCAATTTCTTCAATTACAGATGCTCCTTATTCTGCTGATTCTTCACCACCGATTGCTTCTTCATAGATTCTTGGATCATCCCTATCTATGCTCTCACCCACTGCAAGTGCAAACGCAACCAAGTTAGCATGGCCATATATATGAGGTGGTCTAATTTGCCTCCTCTCTATGTCTCTTACAAGATTGTACTGATGACTTTGTGCTTCTTCTTCCTGGGAAGATTCTTGCACAATATCTCAATCATCATCATCATCAGAAACAACAGTCTCATTATTTCCTTGAACTTGGACCTCAAGTTCCACGTGGTCACCAAGCTCCACCTTATCACTAACACCCTATTCAGCTCTTCCATATAGTTCGTTATTCTTTGGCTTCAATATCGATTGCTCATCAAATTTCACATCTCTGCTGATAAGAAACTTGTTTGATCTTTCCGCAGGACACCATAACCTGTAGCCTTTCACATCCTTTGCATACCCAAGAAATATATACTTCTTTGCTCTAGGTTCTAGCTTCCCCTCATTCACATGAGCATAGGCTGGACATCCGAATATCTTCAAGTCTTCATAGTTAGCATGTGAACCTGTCCAAACTTCATTTGGAGTCTTACACTCAATAGTAGTCGATGGAGATCTGTTCACTAAATAATGTGTTTTCTGCTTCTGCCCAAAACTGCTTTGGTAACCCGGCATTAGAGAGCATGCACCGTGCCTTCTCCATTATGGTTTTTTTCATCCTTTCTGCAACACCATTTTGTTGTGGTGTTTTTCTGACTGTGCGGTGTCTCACAATCCCTTTCTCTTTGCAGAACTCATTGAACTCACCCCCACAAAATTCCAAACCAGTGTCTGTCATCAAGCACTTGATTTGTCTTCCGGTTTGCTTCTCAACCATAGTTTTCCATTGCTTGGACTTGAAAAAGTTTCATCTTTGTGTTTAAGTATTAATACCCATACTTTCCTTGAGAAATCATTAATGAATGTCAACATATATCTACCACCACCATGTGAATCAACCTGAGAAGGACCCCAAATATCAGAATGAATATAATCCAAAATACCCTTGGTGTTATGAATAGCTGTACTAAACTTGACTCTACACTTCTTTCCAAAGACAAAATGTTCACAGAAATCAAGCTTACTTGTTTTGTGACCACAAAGCAATCCCTGCTTGCTAAAAATAGCCAATCCCCTCTCGCTCATATGCCCTAGCCGCATATGCCACAACTTGGTAGTATCATCTTCAGAACTTGAAGACATATAGATGCATCACCTATCACAGTAGTACCTTGCAACGCATAAATACCATTAATTCTCTCGCCCTTCATAATTGTAAGACTTTCTCTTGAGACATGAATAAATCCACCTTCACGTTGATACTTGAAGCCATTTAAATCAAGGGTACCCAAAAAAATCAGATTTCTTCTCAGGTCCGGAACATGCTTAACCTTAGTTAAAATCCTCAGCATACCTTCATACATTTTAATTTGAATTGTACCTACAACCAGCACTTTACAAGTGACATTGTTTCCCATAATAACTTTACCACCTTCTCTAGCTTGATAAGTAGTAAACCACTCTCTATGAGGACACATGTGAAAAGTACACCCCGAATCAAGAATCCACCCATTCTCCGAGATTTCGGTATGAACCGTGAGAACCGTTCCATCATCACTTTCTGCTTCAACATTTAATGCGGTGCCTTGGTTAGAATTATTCTCAACATTCTTTAATTTTGGACAATCCTTCTTGAAATGCCCCTTTTCCTTACAATAAAAGCAATATAATTTACCGGATTTTGATTTAGACCTTGACTTTGATCTACTCCTATCAAATCCGCCCTTTAGGTTTCCTCTTCCTCTAACAAACAACCCATCTACCGAATTATCTTTACCATCAATACCCGTCTTCTTTAATTCCTTAGAGTTCAAAGCCGCTTTAACGTCTTCCATGGAAATTGTGGTTTTTCCATACATTACGGTATCAACAAAATTATCATAAGATGGTGGTAAGGAACATTGCAAACCCAATGCTTGGTCTTCATCTTCAATTTTAACATCAATATTTGCCAAATCCAAGAGAATTTTATTATAATCATCAATATGATATATAATAGACATTCCTTCATGCATTCTAAGAGTATGTAATTTCTTATTAAAATATAAACGATTAGTTACGGATTTAGTCATATACCTCTTCTCCAACTTGTTCCATAGCCTGTCCGGTGTCGTTTCCGTCGTAACTTCTCTCAAGACCTCGTTGCTCAAACACAATAAAATTGTTCCATGAACTTTATCCATGAGTTCTTCCTTTGCTTCATCCGACAATTTTGTTACTAGAGCCGTTTTCCCCTTCAAAGTTTTCACCAAACCTTGTTGACCAAAACATCCCTCATCTTTAGCCTCCATAAATTGAAATCATTCCTTCCATCAAATTTCTCAATCTCATACTTTTCCGCCATCGTAGATCGCTTCCACCCGGAGATCTGATACCAATTTGTTAGAAACAATGGCTCTTCCAAGGACAATCAATCAAGAATTGAAATAGAAATGAAATCAAAAGTAAAACAAGCACTCACAACACAAGGATTTATAGTGGTTCGATCAAGATGATCTACATCCACTATGGAAGATGACGATAACGTTTTCACTATGATTCAGACAAGATTACAAGAGTATGATTCAAAAACCCCTCTCAAGATTAAGCCTACACTGCCTCACACTCTTTCTTAGTTACATATGTTTCTCTCTTACTAAAACAAGAGGATGAGAAGAATACTTATATCTCATGATACCTTCTCTTGCACAAAAGGTAAATGGGAAAACGAGTCGGGCAAATGGATCGACCCAACTGAATACTAAACCGTATTCAAGACACATACACTACAGTTATTGTAGAGCATATATATCCCTGACGAAGAGGGTGATGATTTTTGGTCACTTGACCCTAAATGTTCGCTACCGCACCTAAAGTTCATCAAATTCAAGTACTTTGATGGGGGCCAATGGAGTTAAATGGGATTAAAGTCTTTCTCAAGCGTGCTGGATTTCTTGAAACTATAACCGTTGTAGCTTCTCCAGTGCTCTCCAAAAACCATCAACATTAACTATATGTAACTAAGCAGTTACTAATGTTTCTGAAGCCCGCAAATTGTTTGGTTAAGTTCTTGATGAGCTCTGAAGTCACTTAACAATACTTTCAGTATCTCAGTGTTGTTATTCTAATCTTTATGATCAGGAGGATTCTAGAAGTTCAGTTCAGACTATTTACAAGTATTGATAGTTTTTCCTTTTCTGGACCCTGTGGAGATTGGTGTAACTCCCTATTTTCTATTTCCTTATATTATATTTGATTCAGAATCAGATAATTAGTGGGGCTAATCTAAGCTCATCTTTATTTAATGAATTAGATTAATGATGCCGCACTCAAGTGCTTGGTTTGTGATTAAAGTACATATAATCTGTTTCTAATTTCTACCCCACGGCTACGATATGATCGAGCCACGTACTTTCATATTATTTTTCATATCAAAACATCACCAGAAAAGAGAACGTGTATGGGAGAAGTAAACCAGCTGATGGTATGGCGAAGTAGACCAGCTGATGGTTTGGTGAAATAAACTTATTTTAATTAACATGGAGTTCTGTATCATCTTGGTAGGAGATTTGTCAGAGTGTTTTGTGTACTCCACTGTAGCTAGCTGAGACTGAAAAACAAAAAAACAAAAAAGTGGTTCCATGACATTCTTGCTCCGAAATGACACTACATTCATGAAAAAATTCTACAAGCGCTGGAAAGTAGTGGGAAAATGTAAACCGCGCACATAAGGAAGAAAATATTATGTGACTAGTTGATACCCAAGGATGTCCCAATTTTCTTGTAAGGGAAATATTATGAGCCGATGGAGGGAGCTGACAAGAGTAGGCTGTCTTCTCCGAGAACAAACCATTTGCAGAGAGTTTCCGTAACCTATGTCCTCATCCAATGCCATTGGGCCCAGTGGAGGAAGAGGGTAGCGGTGAGATACTCTGCTTAGCGAGATCGCTAGCAAATACTCCCTCCGTTTCACAAAGACAGTCCGCTTTGACTTTCTCAAAATATTAAGAAGACCATACTATTTTACTTGACTACCCTTAGTTACTTACCTATTTTATTTTAATAAAAATGCTAGCAATAAAGACTATCCAAAATTGGTTTGAGAATTATAAATACGAAATATAAAAGGAAAATTTAAAATATATTGAATTTAAGAAGTATAAACTTTATAAGGAATCTAATTTTTAGAGTTAAATGTATATTTTCTTCTCATAGTAAACAAAAACAAAGATTTTTGCTCGTTTTAGATATCTATTTCCTCTTTTCCTCTCTTATACTCCCTCTGTTTCTGAAAGACCGTCCTCTATTCCTTTTTCGTCAGTTTCAAAATTGTGTCCAGCTTCTGTTTATAGTCATATTTTTTCAATGAACTCTCTAGTATACCCTTGAATTGTTTATATTCATATAAATCCATTCTTAACGTGACCCAATCTAAAATATTAAGGAAATTAGTATAATTAAGGAAACAAATATATCCTTCATTCATTTTAAGAAAATATACATTTAACTCTAAAAATTAAATTCCTTATAAAGTTTATACTTAATAAATTCGAATCTTTTAAATTTTCTTTTTATATTTCATATTTATAATTCTCACAACAGTTTTGGATAGTCTTTATTACTAGCATTTTTATTAAAATAAAATAGGTAAGTAACTAAGGGTAGTCAAGTAAAATAATATGGTCTCCTTAATATTTTGGCAAAGTCAAAGAGGACTGTCTTTGTGAAACGGAGGGAGTACATTTTTAAAAAACATTGTCAACAAATATAAAACAAACTACATAGCAGGCAAGCGGGCAACAAGCTGCGCCGCAAGACCCTTCTAAGTTAAATGTATATTTCCTTAAAATGAATGAAAGATATATTTGTTTCCTCAATTATACTAATTTATTTAATATTTTAGATTAAGTCACGTTAAAAATATATTTATGAATATAAAGAATTCAAGGGTATATTAGAGAGTTCATTGAAAAAGTATGACTATAAACAGAAGCTGGACATAATTTTGAAACTGACGAAAAAGGAATAGAGGACGGTCTTTCAGAAACGGAGGGAGTAGTATATATCTGTGAGCAAAGGTTGAACCTGCGCTAAAAATAGTTTGTTCAACGAGTATATTCTTTGAGGAAAATGACTACTTTAGTAATTCAATAAAAAAATTGTTCATTCAAGTACATACTTAATCTTACATCAATAAAAACGTTCATTCGGTTCAATCAATGCTAGCTAGCTTCATCCAATATTTTATCAAAAATTAAAACAAGGGTAAATCCCCTAAAAATCGGGCAAAAGTTCATCGAAACGATAATTCTCTAAACCAGAGAAAAGTTCTTCATCAGATATTGCCCACGACTCGTTTACTGGCTTCACAGCTTCGGCTGAAGAAATTGTCCGTAATATGTCACTACTACCCTCTTGATTATGAAATGGGGAGGCAGCGTTATCCTCTCCAATAGCTCCGAAACTATCAGCTGCTACTGGTCCAATAGCTGACAAGAGTGAGTGCGAGTCAAAAGAAAAATCCAAGTTGGGGATACCGTAGTCGACAGGATCACCACACGACTGTAATTGCTGTGGCTGATCAGTTGGAAGCACGGCATCTTGGAGTACTGGTACTGGTCCTTCATCTTCAAACGAAATACATGTATTATTCATCAACCAGTCTTGGAATCCCGCATAATATTCTGGCTCTGCTTGACCATCAACTGGCAGTTGATTATCCTCAACAGGTGGTACTTGTGGTACCGCATCATGAACTTCAAAATCATCTTTACCAACTACTTCACTACTGGTGACCTCATAATTACTGCAGGACGATACTGTCTGTGATGATGATGATTTTGAGAATTTGTTGTTGCTTTTTTTCCTCGTGATCTTAACAATCGCATAATCCGACTTTTTATTATCTTTTTCGACTGAATACTCTTCCATGTTCCAAGTAAAATATCCATCGCTTGTTAATGTTAAATATTTCCTTTTGTGATCCTTAACAGCATTATCAGTCAATGACAACTTCCTCTTCTCTACTTTATATGGTGGGTATCTATAGATTTCTTTACCTGTAACACCGAAAATCCAAATTATGATTAGGCTTCAAAAAGATATATAGGCTTGTTTGGTTTTTGCATGGGGATTTATTATACCGACATACTTCATGTTTCAAGAAAATATTGCAAGCCGGCATGCATGCTACAAAGAATCAAAACCGAAAAATAAAATAAAACTATCAAATTTGGTGATAGAAGTTGGGATTTACCTGCATTATCCCCAGTCCACGTTCCTCCTCCGGCTGTTCTACTAATTCGAGAACCACTCTCCCATCTTTTCTTCAACTTAGTAAAGAAATATAACGAACTATCGCAGTTTTCATCAAAATACGCATACCTGCTATAATAGTTTTTACCCTCTTGGAACGTTATCTCCAAGTCCTGTGGCGCTTCTCCATAGATTTCTGTAGTCTCATAAATATGATCACTTGGAAGATGTTTGCCTTCAATCTTGGGAATCAAATAGTGTTTTATGATCACTTCATCGCTTGGCTGGAAGCGATAACCAGGTGGTGCAAATTGACTACTCATTCTTTCTTTCTTTCTCTCTCGCTAATTCAACAAACCGAATGAACCAAGTATATAAGAAAATAAAGTTATCAATCTTTTTTTTGCTCAATCACAATGTCATATGGTGCCGCTAAGGTCCATATTTATATGGAGTCACAAATAGTAATCCTTCTAGGAAAATAGTCTTCTCTGTAGACCTTCGTCACAAATAGTAGACCTTCCTAAATTGTTATACAGCTGGAATTTTCCACGAGCTGAACTATGACATTTCCAGTACTTTGGGTTCGTCGTTGTAGGGAGTGGTAACCGTGACCAAGGCAAATCCAGGTCGGAATAGAAAATATCACGGGCCAAACCCATAGTCCAGTTCACCGGTATTTAGCCTAATCGAACTTGGGTTAGGTCCATAAACCTAATTGCTCGTTGGCATCTCAAAGGAATCCAAAGTAGTTAATCCTATGTAGTCATATCGGCCGAGATGGCCGATATTCCGGCGAAATTTCCGTTTTCGGTGCACAAGATCGCGAGACAGCTGATTCCGGTGAGACGGAAATGTGCCGGAAATTTCGGTTGACTCGGGCGAGATCAGGCCGAGACGAGTTAACCGAGATGAGAATATTTTGGTGAAGTTCAATTTCACAACAGAAAAAATCCCTATAACTATCGGTCTTCTCTCTTTTTCCAGTCTTCGCTTTTTTTTCTTCTTCTTCTAAATCTCCAAAACCAGAGCTGTGTTGATGCTTGTTCACTTGATAATCTAGAGCTTCAATAATATAGGTCGTTTTTAGTCTGCAATTTCTTCTCCTGGTATGTAGTTCTCTACTCATAGTTCGAATTAGGGATTTTTGTTGTTCTTGTAACTACAGAAAATCCATAGTTACACCCACTTACTAATTTGGTTAACACAAAGGGTAAATCACACAACGAGATGAGAACAAATCTTTATTTTACTTAGTTAATGAATGAGAAATTACAAGTTCTTCAAGAATACTCTCAAAACTTTAGACTTTCCCTTCTAGTAATGGTTCTGCTACCTCTCAAAAATGTTCCAACCCATTACACAGAGGGCTAAGTCCTTTATTTATAGGAAAAACACGTAATGGGTTACAGCTCAGTTTACTTCGCCAAAAGTCACATGACTCTATTATTTACTTCGCCTGTTCCATTTTTTGATAAAGTTTTTGCTTCCTTTTCGCCCTAAAGATCGGTTGTTGTCGGGAACAGCCGTCCCATATTTTGCGTAACAATCCACACTTAGGGTCTTTTGGTTCACACACTCTACCTTTTCTTGCGTAACAATCCACACTTCGGGTCTTATGCTTCGCACACTCTACCCTTTCTTGCGTAACAATCCACACTTTACATTTCTCACTTCGTGTATCCTGCTTCCTTCGCAGATCTAGTATTCATTAAAGTGAACCTGACATTTGATTTGACTCTTCCCTGACATTTCCTTGGGAATTGATGAATAATATCTCGCCTGAAGATTTACTTCTTCACCTCGTTCAATCTCGTTCGAAAACGTGGCAAGTAGGTTTTCTGTACCTATATTTTTCCTTTTCTCATTCCATTCGCGGGGATCAAGAATGGAAAGAGAACTCCGCATTAAATTCGTAACCGCCACGTACCCGGATTTCTCTCTATCTTGTCTCCCACGATTCCTTGTAACCGCCAATAGTCGATTCCTCTCCTCGCATAACTTCTTCTTCCGGTCGTTCCTCGGTCCACTATAAATAGTTCTCCTTCCCTTTTCTTCTTTCACTTTTCAAACTTCGACTTCTTCTTCTACAACGTTGTTGATCTGTAAAATTTTTTTCCTTATTTTCTTAACTTCATCTCTTTTCAACTCTTAAAGCAATGCCCCCAAAGAAGTTTCCTCCTCCTACTACATCAAAATCCCTTGAATATTTTCAGGAAGATTTTCAGAAAAAGTATCTCTGATCCCGGCGGTGGACTCCTCTGTTTATCCTCCGGTTACAGCTACAAAGTACATGGAGTTGAACTACCGGTGTATTCAGGCAGAGACGTGGACTTCTACTAGAATGATTACCATGTTGGCTCAGTTACGAGCCGGTCTCATCTTTCCCTTATACAATGCCAAGAATACCATATTTTATGAAATTCTAGTCAAGCTCAATAGAGGTGTCTATCAATAGAGCGGGAATTCAATTCGTATAGCGAACGAGTTTGTGATACGCTCTAACGGCGGTAAGTCTAAAATTCCACTGGTGGCGAAGGACTTCGATCCAGCAGACTACAACCTTGATTCCTTCTTGGAGAACTATGTTGATAGAACTCAATCTCGGAGGAAATATCAAGAGTGGAGTATTTCTCTCGCTCGGAAGCACATGGAGGATTTATCCAAGGCTCTTCTTCTTGATGTTGAGACTGTTGGCACTTTGAAGGGAGCTTCGAATTGCCATTCTCTTCGTTTGAATAATGATGAAGAATGGATGCTGTTCCCAGTAATTGTCGAGGGCCCCTTAGTTTGGGGTTTTGACGATAATGGGATTGCTCGAACTGGTCCTCTCCTTGAGCATATCCATCTCGCATCTTATGATCCCGACAGATTTCGTTGGACAGAAATTCCCACCGAGGTAAAATTTTTGTGCTTCTCTCTCTCTCTCTCTCTCTCTACATATATATATTTTTTGAACTTGGCTCATCACCTTTTGTTATCTTGTTGTAGCATCAATTTCCTACTCCTGACTTGATCAAGGATCGGTCGTCTCAAGCTAAGAAGACATCTGCTGGGTCCCTTACTTGTGATCAGTTATTTTACTTTATTTTTACTTCACCATCGGCTCTTTTTCCGACTTTGGTGATAAATGGTCATATTTCGTAGGAGGATGACTATGTGGAGCCTCGAGCTACTGTCCCTCCATGATTCACAAGGAAACGTGAACGTCATGAGGGTCCTTCTGTTGTTTTTAAGGTATGATGCTACTCCTTCTATCTCGTACTCATGTATTTTGTTCTGTTAACTTCGTATTCACATACTTCAACATACTAACTTCGTGCTTGCTAGGACGCTCTTCCTCAATATCCTCCTGCCAATGATCCCCCAAAGCGTCGTAGGGGTTTGAACTTAGATTCCTTATCCCGCATCCATGGCTCCAAGAGGTCTTCGGAATTACCTTCTTTTCCTTCACCTATGAGTAAACCTGCCAAGGTACCTAAAAGGATACTTCATCTCATACTTCGAAGCCCGCTATGCCGACTCCTGTTATCACTGTGGCTGAATCTACTGACAAGCCTACTACGGGTCCTTATGGCGAGACCTTAGAGAGACCGCAAAAACTTTTTGAAGTGGAAGACCCGGCCTATATGCATGATATGGACTTTCTTAGGAATGCTCTTCTCTTAACCCGTGACGCTCCTTCCATTAGATCCACTGCTACTGAGTCTCTGATTTCCTTCATTTCTAAATATTTCTTGGCTAATAGTTAGTATTTCATTCAACATGCCTCGCTGTCCCTCTCTCTCTAACAACATGCTGCTATTATGGCTTTGGTGTGTACTGCTGATTTGGGCTCAGTTATTTTCCCAAGATCCTTCCTAACTCACTTTATTTGCTTTGATTCGAAGGAATTCAATCTCCACATGGATCATCTCGTGGAAACGAGAGTCACTCGGGAGAATTTGGAGACTACCAGAACTCGAGTTACTGAACTTCGGAAGGATCTTGTGGATGAAAAGGAGCGCTCCACCAAGAAAGATCAAAGGATCGGGGAACTCAGTAGTAAGTTTCATTGCTTCCATATTTTTGTCCTTGCCTTAGTCTTGTCTTTACTATTCTTTTCTTTTTTCTTTTTTCGTCAAGCCCATTCTACGAAATTTTATATGGATTACCTCGAATTCAAGGCATCTGCTGACAATTTTCAAGACGAGCAAGAGAATCTCCTTTCTCAAATCGGTTGTTACTTAAGCGATAATGAGATTCTAAATGAAAAGTTAATGGTGTCCTACTCTCTATCGGAGCGTTTAGCTAACGAATCTTCTAATAATGAAGAATTGAACTTTCATCTTCACGAAGTAAATGACCGTTTAAGGGTTGAGCTCCGGCGAGTTAACAATCTCCTTACTACTTCGCGAAATCTTCATTCTTCATCCATGGCCCAGAATAAAAGGTTAGGGGAAGATAAAGATAGAATAATTAAGAGGAAATATAAATCTGAGACTGAGATTCATAAGATTAAGAGTGAATATTCCGAACTAGAGGTGGAAAATAGGAAACTAAGGGTTGAGAATACTCGATTAAGTGAGGAAAATGATAGATTGAATGGTGAGATGTCCTTAATATTAGCTCGTTTGGAGAGGTTTCTAGGAAAGAAGACATCCACAGTTCCATCAGCGAAGAAAAATCCCGTTGTTCCCTCAACGGGTGGTAAACTCATTATAAGGTCATCGGATGATGACAAACCTACGCCTGACCTTGACAAAGATGAAGATAAATCTTCTCGTTAACTCTGTGATTTCCTTGAATCAAAAATGTCAAGACTTGACTTTCTAAACATCGACATTCATAAAAATTTAAACTTTGTTATTTTACAGAAAGAGGGTAGTCCTAGGAGATGTATACTTCCATATTTTGCAATTTATTTCGCTAATTGTGTTTCTTACTTCGCCTATATTTTTCGCAGCGTCTGAAGAAATCTTAAGGAACCAAGTCCTTCATTTGTCTTGTCATAAGGAGGATCTCACCAAGGAAGTATCCAATCTTAAGGATGAAGTCGCCCAATTGAACGAAGATTGTGATTAAATAGAGGGGGATGCTGCTAAAGTTTCCAAGATGACTCGCAAGAACGCCCAGGAAAATAAAGTGAGACTCTTCATTGAATTCTGCGCTTTCCAGGGAATCGCTTGTCCTCCTTTGGATCTTGAAATCTTCTCCGATGATGATCATGTTGCCTAAGTTTAATATGATGGTGATAATGATGAGACGAAGACTGTTGAAGAGGCTGAAAAGCCCAAAAGTGAAGTTCCTCAAGGGACAATATCTGACGGTGGTACAGATGATAGCAATATTGATGCTAGGGTTCAAGGATCTAGAGGTGGTTATGTTGAAGATGAGTCCACCAAGGCTACTCCTTCCTAGTATTCTCCTTCGTGGTTTTGAATTTATTTTGATGATGACTCTATCCTTTGTTGTTTCGACATTTTAACTGGGCACTCCCAAGCTTGGGGTGCATAACATTTTGTGTTCTGATTTTTCCTTAGTATATCAGCTTTATTTCTTTCGTCATTTATTCTTCACTTCGTTCAGCTAGTTCTCTCCACTTAACTTGGTTAACATATACAATTCGTATTCTTAACAGATATTGCACGCATCTTACTTCGTGAGTTTCGACCTTGTGAACTTGAATTAGTATACCAATTTATGTTGAGTATGCCAAGTATATGCTTGCAAAGGAAATATTCAAAGGATAATAAATGTGATAAATTATATACTTGCCTCTTATGCTTTGCATATTTCCGAAGCATTCATACTTTCTAAAGTAAGCTGTCTTTCTATTTCGTTAAATTTATAAATATTCCGCTTTTATGCGAAGTAAATGCTCAAACGAATAAAAATCATATTTAAAAGTATATACTTGCCTCTTATTCTTTTATGGATTTATGTAGCATACTCGTGCCTTTGCAGATGATTCTGGGTATCAGCTTTATCTTTTGTACTTCGCTATATATATCTCGCTTTTAATTGTATTTCGCAGCTTTTGGGTTTTCCCCTGCATTGCAAGTGTCTGAATTTTATCACATAAGTATTATGTATGCAACATTTCTATTGCCAGTGTTTCTAATTCGAATAAATTATTTTCGAATTATCATGATTCGTTATCATGTACAGTATTCTTTTGCACACTTTGTTTTTCATTTACTTTGTATTTTATTTATTTCGTTTCTTATATGACTCATGAGATCAAGAGAGATCATTTTCTTGCCTCTTGCTTTGCTTTGTATTTTGCATTTTGTATTTTCTTTTTGCTTCATGTTTCAGTTTTGCCTCACATCTATCCCCTATCGGAGAGCTATTCTATGAGGTCTTAGTTTGCCTCATAGTTAAGGACTTTTGTCTTCTACTAGTAGTTGATTTCTTAACTAATCAAGGAAAATTACCTGCCATAAGAGGGTCTTAACGAGCCTCGTTCTTCTACTTGTTTTCCTCTTATCTTCCCCATGATTTTTTTATTATCACGGTGTCTTACTTTTCCTCCTAATTAAGGTCTTATCATGCCCCGCCCTGCTGATCAGGTATTGCGATGAAGTCTCAGGCGCTCTTTACTCTTGGAAATTAAAGATCCATCAACCTCGCCTTATCTTGCTCATTAAGGTCTTACCGGGCGATAATATCATAGGCCTACCTATTCCCATGAATACTAGCCCCATGACATTGTCTTCCTTTTCTTTTATGGTCACTCATCTCCATATATGAGGGTGCCATCCCTTTATATTCCCCATGAGTACCCCTTGCTTTCGGGCTTAGGTATCAGTTATTTCGTGACTTCTTATCCCTTCGCTGATATGGCTCTTGCTTAAGAAGTCAGACCCTAGGTGGGGTTTCTTTGGGACCGAGCGGATGAATCCCACCAGAACATTTGCTATCTCCACTAGCTTGTTCCTACGCCCCTTATCGATTGGTTACCCAATCGGGCCCCCCGGCGGAGGGGTCTTATTTTTGCCCCTATTTGATGCTACTAAGATTATCTCATGACGCGCGTTAGGTCTTACTTTTGCCTATTGCACTTTGTACGAACTAGGTTGCATGCCACGAGGTCTCAGCCTCCCTAAGTAGAGGTTTTATAATCTCTCTGGAGATTTTTTTATTTTCTTTATTTCGTATGTTCTTTATTTCGGTGGTCTTACACAGCCTCCTAATGAGGTCTTACTTGCCTTCGTTGAGGTATTATTTCACCCATATTGTTTCTTTCTTTTGTTTTTCGTTCATATTTTTATCTTGTATTTTGCTTTCTTTTGCTTGATGGACATTTTTGTTTCTTATCTTGCTTTCTTTTGCTCGATAAATATTTTGTTGCATTTTTCTCTTCATCGAGTACAAAAATCCTTCTTTATTTGTATTACATTTTGTTTTTTCTTTATGTGCTCATATGATGGCTAAGGGTAATATTTTTTTATGTAGACATGATTCCACTGATGATCTAGTCTCTGATTCTACCTTTCTACTTCGCCGTATATGATATTTCCTTCATCATATGTTTCTTTGTCGATGCAGTCTGCAAGTTCATAGGCTCCATTTCCCACTACTCTTTTCACGATGAAGGGTCCTTCCCAAGTTGGCTCCAGTTTTCCTCCAGGCCCCTTTTGGTTAGGCGGTATTTCTCGTTGGACTAGCTCTCCTGGAATGAAGATCCTCTCCTTGACCCGTTTGTTTTATTCACGAGATAAACTTCGGTGATAGTTCGTCATGTCCTGTAGAGAAGTTTCCCTGTTCTCTTTTAAATCATCATAAACAATTCTTCGAATGTCACCATAGTAACGTCTGCTAATAGTGACAGGTAATCATTGTTGTGAAAAGTAGGCACGTACGGGTAGGTGACTTTTTTTTTAAAGGCAAACAAAGCGCCTGGTTTATGGTTTTTGATTTCCTGGATCTCTTGGGTTGATAGATAAATGTTACCTTGACGGTTTTGGGTTATTATTTTTGGAATGAATTGTTTAGGAATTGATTGGTTTGGTTATGATTGAAAGTGACACAGACATCCCAGGAGAACCATGGAACTGTGTGTTGGTAGATGACATAGAATGAAACATAACATGGCTATCGGTCTTATGATTCTTGTGAAACTTGAAAAATCAAGCCATGTATTTTGTCTAGGTAAGACTTACACAGTTTCTTAGGTCTTATGATGAAAAGTAAACCTTCCAAGTGTATGACCAAGCTTTAATCGGAAGTCCCCAGTCATTACCGAGTTTTCTGATTAACCGAGCCGTTGACCCTCGGGCGGATCTCCTTCCTCTGGGAAGTTCCCAGTCATCCTTTGTCGTTTCATGCCTGATAATCGAGCCGTCGAGTAACTGAGTTGGATTGGATCTCCTTCCTCTACCATATTGACGTCTAGGTCGAAGAATGAGATCGATGGCTGAAAACTGACATTGTAACCGAAAGATCGAAACTCCCGTTGTGGTCGCCAATTTTTTGAAGGTAAAAATTATTTCTGCTAATTTCGGTAATTGCTAGTGTACATGTGAGAAACAATTTAAACCCTAAATAATGTACTGCAAGGTAGTAATTTAGATTCGAGAGATCATTATGTACAAGTCCGGCATAAACTAAGAAATGGTCGTTCCAGACTTGCTTCGGTCACAAAGTGGAGGAGAATGGGTTGGTTTTGGGGAGGGAAGCAAGGAAAGTGTTGAGACCAGAATAGTTGATTCTGGAAGAGTAGTTGGGTTCCTACGACTTGTTATCAGAAAAGTAAGAGAGCTCACGAGGTGAGCTAGCAAGTAAGTATTTCTGAGTGTTGTATCTCCTGTATGAACTTTTTGTTCAATAGAAATAGGTAAGACCTATTTATACAAGTCGGAATAGAAACGTACCATGGTATCATTAAGGAGTGGGGAAGTAAATGGGAGTAGGTGGCAACCGTATGCATGTAATTGATGTCCATAAAGTTGATAACGCATGAAACTGCTAACGTTATGGAATTTATGTCCCATAAAGTTGTTAACGCATGTGCTTTATGTCCCATGAACGTTCCACACATAACTTCCCGTATTTACTAACCTCCTCACCCTTATGAAACTTCCTTATGACGGGCGTAGTGTACGCCGCACGTTGTAAACCTCCAAACCAATACCCAAAGAGGATCCCCCAGTTTGTGTTGATGTCTCGAATATTTTTGGAAAACATGTAGCATGTTGTTGTGGCTTGGAAAGTCAAGCTCGGGAAACTTGCTAGCCTGGTGACCTTCGATGGTCGAGATTTTGCATCTTGAGAGGATGGGAAACCGTTAATCGTTGCACGCCTTCGTTTTGGTATCCGCATAGTGGCGCCGCTAGGTTGGCATGTCGTTTGCATACCATGGTTTGGCGTGGCCAAACTTAGGTGTTCCGGCCAAATGTTACCATGTGTCGTATGGTAACCTTGGATGGATAGGATTTTCTCCTGGAATTGAAGGGAAACCGTTGATTTTTGCACGCCTTCGTTTTGGTGGCCACGCAGGGAATGCTAACAGGAGGGCGCGGCTAGGTGATGCTTGGCATGTGGGGACAAGGGTTCACCTTGGGCGTGGCTAGCTTTGGCTAGGTGCGATTTTAGCTTGGCATATGGGGCCAAGGGTTTTCCATGGGCGTATGGCGTGTTTGGGACAAGGCAAGGGCGTTTGGCTTGGCATGGTGTGACTAGCATAGCTAGGGCCAAGGCAGAGTGCGTTTGTCATGGCGCGGTTGGCTTGGGCTAGGTGTGGCTTTGGCTTGGCATGTGGGGCAAAGGTTTTGCCATAGGCGCATGGCGTGACTAGCTTGGGCTAGGCGCGTGACCAAGCTAGGTTTTGGGGGGCAAAGGTCGTTTGGTAGCCTTAGACGGCGAGGATTTGCTTCTGGTATTGAATGGAAACCATTGATCGTTGCACGCCTTCGTTTTGATAGCCGCGTAATGAAGGCCAGTATGGTGGCGCGGCATGGGTCCATGGCGAGGTGTGTTTGGCATGGCGCGATAGGTGTGGATGGAATGATTTTCCATTGGCACGGAGGTACGGCTAGCATGGTTGGCATGCTTTGGCGCGGTTGGGAAGATTTTCTATTCGTACAGAGGTGCGGCTTGCATGGTTGGCATGATCTCGGCTGGTGTGGCTGGCATGATTTTCCATTGGCACAGAGGTGTGGCTAGCATGGTTGGCATTCTTTGGCGCAGTTGGTGTGGCTGGCATGATTCGCCATTGGCACAGAGGTGCAGCTAGCATGGTTGGCATGCTTTGGCGCAGTTGGTGTGGCTGGCATGATTTGCCATTGGAACACGTGGGAATTAGTGTTTGGATTGTCATAACCCTAATTTTAAAAAGATACCCCGGTAATTATTTAGAGACACATTAATTGTTTCAGTAAATGTGCCTAGTAAATGCTTTGTTACTTTAAATATTATGACATCACTGTCTGCTAGGGTTTAGTGTTTTACGATTTTAAACCTAAGCTAAAAACCACTATCAACAGGTGGGTATCTATAGATTTCTTTACCTATAACACCAAAAAGCCAAATTATGATTAGTATAACTGCTTGAAAAAGATAGGCTTATTTGGTTTTTGCATGGGGATGTATTATACCGGCGTACTTCATAGCATAGAAAAGTAAAACAGAACACTGTACAAAAAATATTGCGAATGCATGCATGCTACCAAGAATCAAACTACAAAAGATAAGACTATTATTATCAAGAATTAATCAAGATTTCAAATTGGTGATGAAAGTTATGATGGATTACCTGCATTATCCCCAGTCCACGTTTCGACTCCGGCTGTTCTACTAATTTGAGAACCACTCTCCCATCTTTTCTTCAACTTAGTAAAGAAATATAAAGAACTACCGCAGTTTTCATCAAAATACGCATATCTGCTTGTTAGAAGTATAAGTGTTTTTACTTCACAATAACTATGTCTTTTATCTTTTACTTTTGTAACTGGTGTATTAGGAGGGTTAGGTTTATCTTTATGTTGAGTGACCAGGTTAAGTCTTATCCTTTGCCTGAGTTGTTCCTATAAGTAGAACAACATGTGTTCTGTATCTGCATGGATCAATAAAACAACTATCTTTCATTCACTACAAATTCTGTCACTGTTATAATATTTTTCCCCTTCTTGGAACGTTTTCTCCAAGTTCTGAGGCGCTTCTCCATAAATATCTGTAGTCTCATAAATATGCTCACTTGGAAGAGGTTTTGCCTTCAATCTTCATAATCAAATAGTATTTTATGATCACTTCATCTCTTGGCTTGAAGCGATAACCAGGCAGTGCAAATTTATTACTCATTCTTTCTTTCTTTCTCGCTAATTAATTAAACAAACTAAACGAGGTTCCAGGAGATCAGCTGGTTTCATGCCCTCCACAGAGGTTTCATCCGCTCCAGGAGGTTCCAGGTTCGAGTCCCAGATGGCGCAATATTATAGAGTTTAACATGGACGGTAGAGTTAGTTTGGCCCTTGCGAAGACATTAGTCACACTATCCGCTTCGGCTCCCCGACTTTCACTAAAGAAAAAATATACATCTACAACTGGAAACTTACAACCTTTTTCCAAAGGTCGTAGTATATCCCATGTTTTACAACCTTTTTCAAAGTGTTGTAAAATGGCATCGCTACCCATCCCTAGAAGAAAATGGTTGCGACAAGAAAACAAACGACAACTCTTCAAGAAAAAGAGTTGGTATGAACAATCCTTGCACTTCACAAGTTTGGGTTTTTATGTTATTTTTTTATGAAATTTTACAACTACGTTTATAAGGGTTGTTGAAGATAACCAAAATATGAAAATATAAAATATGGGATGAGGGGATTCGAACGTGAACCTACTTTGCATTAGACTAACCTATGAACCATCCTTACACTACGCAATTTTGTGTTTTTTAGGGTTTTTTTTCAAATGAAAATGTATAATGACCCTTATAAGGGTTGTTGAAGTAAAAATATAGGAATCATATAACGACCTTTATAAGAGATGCCCAATTAAAAATATTGTTGTCAAATGAGTTTGCAGGGTCTGAGTCAAGTATGCACCAACAACCTAGCCTACGCTATCACAGTTCCGACATATTTGTGGTTCTTATTTACTATACTTATCACCATATTTGACGACCTTTATAATAGTTGTTGAACATGTGTGACGACCTTTATAAGAGTCGTAAAAATAAAATCAGATATACAGAAATAAGGCTCAGTCCCCTGAGCCGCAAACATCGAAAATCCTTCCCTGTAAACAATCACATACATTCTACAAGACTTCTTTATAAAGAATAACATACATTCAATATGATACTGCATCTCATTTTATATCTGTTAGTTCCATGGCACTTTCATTTCATAGTTCAAATACCCAATTTCTTCCAATCCACCAAAAAACATAAAAAGAATGGAGTTTTTTTTTTAAGAAACAATGACAACCCAGAGCACCAAATGGTAACTAAACATAAAAAAAGAATAAAAATTACTGTGCATATCTAGTTCCATGACTGTAAATGACTGTACTATCAAATATTCCATTCTTCTCTCCTCCTTTTTCTGGGCTTGAGACCGACAATGAAAATGATAAATCATTTTCACTGGCAGAGTTAAAAAAGGGTGTTCACTTGGAACTAAGATCAAACATCACAATCACAGTAATAAGATGAAACATCACAATCACAGTAATAAGATGAAACATCACAATCACAAGAACGATACTAGTTTCAGCAAAGGAAATACACAAGAACTGTGACAACAAGATCTACAATGACAGCAACGAGAACGACGAAGACCGCAAAAAAATATTTCAGTAAACACAATACACTACATACTGACCTAATTAACTTGTGAACTTCTTTTTCTTCCTCCTCTTGTTTTTCTTCTTTGTCGCCACTACAATAGGTTCAGCATCCTCTCTTGCGTAACTCTCACTCTCGCCATCTATTTGTAAGCCAAGAGTTGAAGTATCCACAGGTTGGCAACTTCCATCATTTTCATTGAATTCCTCTAATTCATGGAAACCCCTAGGTGGTGGTTTCAACATCACATACCAGTTAGATGTATCTGACTCTCGAGAATAGAAAACTTGTCACACTTGTGATGCTAAAATGAACGGATCGTTACAAAATTGGTTCTTATGCTGTTTTAAGTTGACTATTGTGAAGCCTTTCTCTACCTTCACACCAAAATAGGTGTGAGCCCAGTCACATTTGAATATGGGAACTTGTAAAGTAATGTAGTCCAACAATAGAATTTCTTCTAAAACACCATAGAAATCAGTGGTTTCTGATCGTCCTGCAACTAAAGTTTTTGATTCAGTTGAGACACCACTGTTTTGCGTGACTCTTTGAACATCCTTCGTAAGAAATCTAGACCCATTGATTAGCAAGACTTTATATGACACACAGTTTTCTAAAGGCCCTTTTTCCAACCACTCTACCGTGTTTGAAACCGACATGCCTTGTTCAATTTGCATATATACCTACACCGTGCATACTCAGAACATAAATACATATCTAAAATGGTTATCTGAGCAAAGACATTTTTATAGCGATGTTCTGCCTAACATGGATGGTTCTAGGTGACAAAATAAAACACGATATCTTGTACCCATACAGAATCAAACAACTATAAAGCACATCCATGGACGATGGTTTTATTTGTATTTTCTGAAGTCTCAAAATCCATTAGTGATAAACTACTAATTAAACTATGCAATCTGAATAAAAGTGTTAAAAAAGGTACCTTTTGTTTAAACCAATCTCCAAATGTGTCCGAGTGTATGGAAATGAGCTGGTCTTCACTGGTAATAGAACTCCAAACCGAAGATTTTAACTCATCTATATGCATTCTAAGATAAAAGTAAAATTAAAACAGGAGGTATTAACTGATTAACCATTTCTAATGAACGTCAATGTCATACTTACGTTAGATATGGGTCAATTTCTGTCATGTTAAAAAGAACATATATGTGAGCAATATTTAACTTTGCATCCTCCATACGCACTTGGACACCTTTAGAAAGAGGGCGTGCTGCCTGTGTGGAACCATCTTGAAAGTTTTTGTTACAGCTTGGCTTTTCTCCTATTTCAGCTGCTTGATCCATGAGAATAGAAAACCTAACACACTCCATCCCAAGATAACACTCTGCTATACAAGCTTCAGGTAGTGCGTAATTTTTAACATATTCTTTGAATGTCTTCATATACCTATATGAAAGTAGTGTATGAAACAGTTACCAGTTAAAAGGTTGGAAACGAAGTTGGTATACGTCTTACAAAACTTCACCATTTGGATATTAGTAGGTATAAGCTACAAGGAAAAGCTACTTACACGTTGTGCAAACAGAAAAAAGATTGAAAAAAAATAATAAAAAAACAGAAATAACATTTATAAAATTTAGCATACCTTTCAAATGGATACATCCAGCGATATTGTACATGTCCACATAAACGCAGTTCTCGAGCTAGGTGAATTGTCAAGTGCACCATCACATCAAAAAAGGATGGAGGGAAGTACGTCTCCAACATACACAAAGTCTCAGCTACTTCCACTTCGAGTTCTACTAATCTTTCGAGATGAACTACCCTTTGGAATATTTCGTGAAAATAAGAACACAACCTGAAAATCTCCTTACTTGGCCCCTCAGGTAAAAGTCCTCTCAAATCTACAGGTAATATTTGTTGCATAAGAACATGATAATCATGAGACTTAAGGACACCTAATTGACCATCTTTCGAGAAATGCTTCCTAAGATCCGAACTATACCCATATGGAACCTTAAAATTTCTCATCATATTATAAAGTATAGCCTTATTCTTGTTGCTTAAGCTGTATGGTGCTGGTGGAAGGATTGTTTTGCCATTTATCTCTTGCGGATGTAATTCTGATCTTATTCTCATACTCTTCAGATCATTACGGGAATTTAAACCGTCTTTTGTTTTGAACTTTATATTCAAAATAGTACCAATGACACTCTCACAGACATTTTTTTATGTATGCATAACATCAATATTATGCCGTAGTAACAAATCCTAGGAATTCATGAAAAATCCTAACATTAGTAATTCCAAAAGATGATTCGTTAAACCAAAATCAAATTTTACACAAGTTAATTAACCTGCATGCTTATAATTACCTATAAAGCTAGCTAGTTTGTTCAGTAAGTAAAAGAACTAGAAAAAAAGGTACACATCCATGTAAACCAGCTAACACATAGATATGAAGATATAGTGAGTTTAATCACACATGACAGAAAAAGGGTATTCAGGTTAATTATAGTGAGTTCAAGCATAACTCATGTGAACAAAACTATTTAACAAGTAAATCTGTAGTTAGAAATGATCTTCCAGTAAGGCAAGTCGAAGAATATAGACCGTTTGTTAAACACCCGAAGCTCAGTTTCCTCATCATGAGGTGCATCAGAACTAGCCACATTAGAAACATCACCCCTTTTCCGCTTCCCACACTCAGAATTACCGTTATTTACACCTTTTATGGCGCTACTCTGACCGATTTCCTTTGTCATCTTCTTCTTCTTCTTATTATTTTTCTATTTTTTTTTTCCTTTTCTCCTCCTCGTTCTTCTTCGCTTTCCCAAAATCATTAAAAATAGTGCTCTGATGTTCAAATACAGTAGCACCAGACATAACAGGTGGTTTTTCCCTCCTCTCAATTTCTCCATTAAACAAGTCTTTTTTCTGTCTAAGGGGATGATTATGACGAAGGAATCTCCTATGATTCATGTATACAGTTTTATGACTAAACGGTAACCAGTTGCTAAGTGTGCTATCACCACAAAGAGGGCATGTTGCCTTCCCTTTATACGTACATTTAGATAAATTACCATATGTAGGAAAATCATTAATCGTCCACATCAATAAAGCCTTTAAGTTAAATTCTGATTTACTAAAAGCATCATATACCTTCGCGCCTTTCTCCCACAACTCAATCAGATCATCAATCAATATCTGCAAATATACATCAATGTCATTACCCGGTTGCTTTTTCCTGGAATTAGCATGCTCAGAATAATGTTTTCGGCTTGCATACACTTTTGAGGGGAAAAATTATAAACCACGATCATCACCGGCCAACAACTGTAGGTTGGAGAAATATCGCCAAATGGATTGAATCCATAAGCAGCAAGCCCAAGACGCAGATTTTGGTCCTTTGAAGCAAATGCGGGAAATCATTTGTCTATGTGCTTCCAAGCCAAAGAATTTGAAGGATGACGTATCTTCCCATCTTTACTCTTGATCATCGCGTGTCATATCAACTGCTCAGCCAGATCAGCTGATTGATACAATCTCTTCAATCTCGGTATAAGGGGGAAGTATCTAAGAACCTTCACCGGTATCTTCTTTTTGGGCTTGTCTATCATGTCCGCATCGTCTTCCATGTTAGATGTGTCTTTCTTCCACCTAGAATAATGACATTTAGGACATTCATCTGTATATTTCAACTCCTTTCTAAATAAGCAACAATCATTCACACAGGAATGTATCTTATCGTAAGTCAATTGATAAGATTTCAGCATCTTTTTGACTTGATATGTGCTTTTAGGAAAACAATGACCTTGCGGCAACAGCGAACCAATTGTCTTGAGAAGTTCTTCAAAAGCCTTCCTAGATATACCATTAACTGTCTTGTGCCTGTACAATTCCATAGTGATAAATAACTTTGTATGTGTTTTACAATTAGGGTATAACGGAGCGTCAGCCGCCTCGTCCAACCCCTCTTCTTGACCGATTTAATGGCCCTGATCTTGATGAGCATCACCTTCAACATTATCCTATACATGCATTTGTTCTGAACAATGTGTCGCTCCTTCTTGGTAAATATCATTAGAAATGATAGATGGCTCGCCGTGAAAAACCCACTCGGTATATGTAGGATCCATACCCCTTTTCAGCAAGTGAAGATGCACTACATCCGGAGGAAGTGGAAAAGCAAGATTCTTACAATCAACACAAGGACAACTCAACTTAGAAGGATTTCCTAGTTTCCGACAAACGGTATCTATGAAATTGTTCAGTGCATCCTGATATGGAAGATCACCGCTGCATAAAAGATAGATAAAATCAGAGCACCGTAATAACGCAAATTAACAATCTATCAAACCAATGTAAAGAATATGATATATATCCTAAAGTTAAACATATTCACCTTGGCCAATAAATCCAATCTTTATTCATCATTTACAATGAATTCAATTGATTTATATGTATATATACGTATATATGTTAAAATAAAACTTGAATCTGCGCGCAACAGGAAAAAAGAAGAGTTAGAATATGGCTGAAACATGTATCCCTGCAACTTATGTAAGTTATAATTAACCAACATATATAGTTACACAATACAAAGAACCATTACAAGGACCTATATATGGTCATTTAGTAAAAAACACACACACATTAAACAAAGAGATCCAAAGTATATATAGAAAAATGACAATACTCTAAATATCTTTTTTAATTAGATGGTATATATGAAATGAAGTACAACATTTAAATCATGTCTTACACATAAAATAATAAATTATTACATATGAAGACTTTTCCCTAACTTTGTAACTAGATCAGCTATTTGATTAGTAGAAACTCTAACTTTTTCTTTTGCAGCAATGAAGATAGCATCTGAATCCCATGTAAAAGCTCCACATTGTTCACATATAAGGTAAGCTATGTGCTTATTGTGTTGATTGTTGCATATTTTTAGGATGAGTTTGTAATTACAAGTTGAAGAGAAGCACAACTGACTGTGCAGTGGACAATGTTTAAACGAGTGATCATCTTCTCCACAAGCATTACAGCTTTTCTCTGATTGTAACAACAATGACTTGGCTTTACAAGGGTCAGAAGCATCATTAAACCATTCAAAGTATGTGCTGGTTGGTATGGTGCACTTTAAGAACATTTTTCCATAGGTTTCAGTTGTTGTAGATCGTAGAAATCCTCGCACACCATTACAGGGAACATGCTTGCACCTAGAATAGAGCCAAGGACACAATTTTATCTCATGGTTCCCTTGTTCACACATAGCACACTCATCCGTTAAGATTTTTTTCATTCTCATCTTACTGTTGCTGTTGTTGCAGCTACTACTGCTACTTGGAGAGTCTTTCGCACCTCTACCCATGACTGACGCAGAGTTTTTAAAGCTAAATTACAAGCTAATTTCAGTCCCTATCTAGTAATGCAATCCTGTCATGCACATTTGATTATACTTTTTTTAACAACAAGTAAACACACACACACAGTTCATCCAAGTATAGAACAATCAGTTCACAGTGCTCTAAATATTCATATATATACCTTTGAACTCTCTCAATTTAAGAATTGTTTGCCTTCAGTGAGAATATTACCCCTCACAGAAATCCTTATGAATCTTAAACTGATTTCAAGACAAAATTGAAGCAAATCCTGCAAAAGAATTCAAAATTTCAATCAATATAATAGAAAACACCTGAATTTAATACAAAAAATCCAATCATTTGAATTAAATGAAACTTAATTCAAATCACTTAAATTCAATGAAAACCCTAATTCAAATTCAAAATCTAGTTCTGAACAGATTGAATTAAATGCAAACCCTAATTCACTTAAATTCATTTGAATTAAATGCAAACCCTAATTCACTTATTCATCATTTGAATTAAATGCAACTTATTTCTGAACAGATCGAGAAACACAATTTACATACCTGTGTAAGTCTTCAGCTAGGTCGATTTGTTGATTCATATATAAGTCTTCGGCTCGATCTGTTGGAGCAGAAAACGGATCAGCTCCCTCGATCTTTTTTCATCGATCGTGGTTTTATTGATGCTGGTGAGATGTTGATTCTGGTGAGCTGTTGATGATAAGAAAAATCAATCGGTTGGGGAGGTGGTTTTACAGAGAAGTGGTGAAGGATGAGAAAAGCTGAGGAAGTGCTGCAACCCCAGGAAGTTAAGGTTAGAATGAAAAAAAAATAAGTGGAGGAGAAAATGATAAGGAAAAACGAAAAATTGGCCAGTTAGAGATTGAAATGGAAAGTTAGGATGGTAACCTTGCTGCAACCCCTTTCGAAACCTTTGTGAGAAGTCATCGTAGAGATATTTTCCTTTTGGTTTGCACTTTAGCTAAATTTTCATCGTTCAGCATTTTTAGGGTTCCGGAGAGTAAGACGAAGGAATCTTACCCGTTACTGGTTAGATTCTACGTTGTTACCGAGTCTCCGACATTAATATCCATCCAGGTTTCGATCTCGGAGACACTTTCTACTGATAAGTTGACAAATTTAGGGTTTCTTAAGGTTTCGGAGAGTAAGAAGAAGGAATCTTACCCGTTACTGGTTGGATTCTTCATTGTTACCGAGTCTCCGACATTAATATCCGTCCAGGTTTCGATCTCGAAGATACTTTATACTGATAAGTTGACAAATTTAGGGTTTCTTAAGGTTTCGGAGAGTAAGAAGAAGGAATCTTACCCGTTACGGGTTGGGTTCTTCGTTGTTACCGAGTCTCCGACATTAATATCCGTCCAGGTTTCGATCTCGGAGATACTTTCTACTGATAAGTTGACAAATTTAGGGTTTCTTAAGGTTCCGGAGAGTAAGAAGAAGGAATCTTACCCGTTACTGGTTGGATTCTTCGTTGTTACCGAGTCTCCGACATTAATATCCGTCCAAGTTTCGATATCGGAGACACTTTCTACTGATAAGTTGACAAATTTAGGGTTTCTTAAGGTTCGGGAGAGTAAAAAGAAGGAATGTTACCCGTTATTGGTTGGATTCTTCGTTGTTACCGAGTCTCCGACATTAATATCCGTCCAGGTTTCGATCTCGGAGACACTTTCTACTGATAAGTTGACAAATTTAGGGTTCTTAAGGTTCCGGAGAGTAAGAAGAAGGAATCTTACCCGTTACGGGTTGGGTTCTTCGTTGTTACAGAGTCTCCGACATTAATATCCGTCCAGGTTTCAATCTCGGAGATACTTTCTACTAATAAGTTGACAAATTTAAGGTTTCTTAAGGTTTGGGAGAGTAAGAAGAAGGAATGTTACCCGTTACTGGTTGGATTCTTTGTTGTTACCGAGTCTCTGACATTAATATCCGTCCAGGTTTCGATCTCGGAGACACTTTCTACTGATAAGTTGACAAATTTAGGGTTTCTTAAGGTTCCGGAGAGTAATAAGAAGGAATCTTACCCGTTACGGGTTGGGTTCTTCATTGTTACCGAGTCTCCGACATTAATATCCATCCAGGTTTCAATCTCGGAGATACTTTCTACTAATAAGTTGACAAATTTAGGGTTTCTTAAGGTTCTGAAGAGTAAGAAGAAGGAATCTTACCCGTTACTGGTTGGATTCTTCGTTGTTAATTACCGAGTCTCCGATATTAATATCCGTCCAGGTTTCGATCTCGGAGACACTTTCTACTGATTTTTGACAAATTTAGGGTTTCTTAAGGTTCGGAAGAGTAAGAAGAAGGAATCTTATCCGTTACTGGTTGGATTCTTCGTTGTTACCGAGTCTCCGACATTAATATCCGTCCAGGTTTCGATCTCGGAGATACTTTCTACTGATAAGTTGACAAATTTAGGGTTTCTAATGGTTCGGGAGAGTAAGAAGAAGGAATCTTACCCGTTACTGGTTGGGTTCTTCGTTGTTACCGAGTCTCCGACATTAATATCCGTCCAGGTTTCGATCTCGGATATACTTTCTACTGATAAGTTGACAAATTTAGGGTTTCTTAAGGTTCGGGAGAGTAAGAAGAAGGAATCTTACCCGTTACTGGTTGGATTCTTCGTTGTTACCGAGTCTCCGACATTAATATCCGTCCAGGTTTCGATCTCGGAGACACTTTCTACTGATAAGTTGACAAATTTAGGGTTTCTTAAGGTTCCGAAGAGTTAGAAGAAGGAATCTTACCCGTTACGGGTTGGGTTCTTCGTTGTTACCGAGTCTCCGACATTAATATCCGTCCAGGTTTCGATCTCGGAGATACTTTCTACTGATAAGTTGACAAATTTAGGGTTTCTTAAGGTTCCGGAGAGTAAGAAGAAGGAATCTTACCCGTTACTGGTTGGATTCTTCATTGTTACCGAGTCTCCGACATTAATATCCGTCCAGGTTTCGATCTCGGAGACACTTTCTACTGATAAGTTGACAAATTTATGGTTTCTTAAGGTTCCGAAGAGTAAGAAGAAGGAATCTTACCCGTTACTGGTTGGATTCTTCGTTGTTACCGAGTCTCCGACATTAATATCCGTTCAGGTTTCGATCTCGGAGACACTTTCTACTGATAAGGTGACAAATTTAGGGTTTCTTAAGGTTCCGGAGAGTAAGAAGAAGGAATCTTACCCGTTCCTGGTTGGATTCTTCGTTGTTACCTAGTCTCCGACATTAATATCCGTCCAGGTTTCGATCTCGGAGAAACTTTCTACTGATAAGTTGAAAAATTTAGGGTTTCTTAAGGTTCCGGAGAGTAATAAGAAGGAATCTTACCCGTTACGGGTTGGGTTCTTCATTGTTACCGAGTCTCCGATATTAATATCCGTCCAGGTTTCAATCTCGGAGATACTTTCTACTAATAAGTTGACAAATTTAGGGTTTCTTAAGGTTCCGAAGAGTAGGAAGAAGGAATCTTACCCGTTACTGGTTGGATTCTTCGTTGTTAATTACCGAGTCTCCGATATTAATATCCGTCCAGGTTTCGATCTCGAAGACACTTTCTACTGATTTTTGACAAATTTAGGGTTTCTTAAGGTTCGGAAGATTAAGAAGAAGGAATCTTATCCGTTACTGGTTGGATTCTTCGTTGTTACCGAGTCTCCGACATTAATATCCGTCCAGGTTTCGATCTCGGAGATACTTTCTACTGATAAGTTGACAAATTTAGGGTTTCTTAAGGTTCGGGAGAGTAAGAAGAAAGAATCTTACCCGTTACGGGTTGGGTTCTTCGTTGTTACCGAGTCTCCGACATTAATATCCGTCCAGGTTTCAATCTCGGAGATACTTTCTACTAATAAGTTGACAAATTTAGGGTTTCTTAAGGTTCCGAAGAGTAAGAAGAAGGAATCTTACCCGTTACTGGTTGGATTCTTCGTTGTTACCGAGTCTCCGACATTAATATCCGTTCAGGTTTCGATCTCGGAGACACTTTCTACTAATAAGGTGACAAATTTAGGGTTTCTTAAGGTTCCGGAGAGTAAGAAGAAGGAATCTTACCCGTTACTGGTTGGATTCTTCGTTGTTACCTAGTCTCCGACATTAATATCCGTCTAGGTTTCGATCTCGGAGAAACTTTCTACTGATAAGTTGAAAAATTTAGGGTTTCTTAAGGTTCCGGAGAGTAATAAGAAGGAATCTTACCCGTTACAGGTTGGGTTCTTCGTTGTTACCGAGTCTCCGACATTAATATCCGTCCAGGTTTCAATCTCGGAGATACTTTCTACTAATAAGTTGACAAATTTAGGGTTTCTTAAGGTTCCGAAGAGTAAGAAGAAGGAATCTTACTCGTTACTGGTTGGATTCTTCGTTGTTAATTACCGAGTCTCCGATATTAATATCCGTCCAGGTTTCGATCTCGGAGACACTTTCTACTGATTTTTGACAAATTTAGGGTTTCTTAAGGTTCGGAAGAGTAAGAAGAAGGAATCTTATCCGTTACTGGTTGGATTCTTCGTTGTTACCGAGTCTCCGACATTAATATCCGTCCAGGTTTCGATCTCGGAGATACTTTCTACTGATAAGTTGACAAATTTAGGGTTTCTTAAGGTTCGGGAGAGTAAGAAGAAGGAATCTTACCCGTTACTGGTTGGATTCTTCGTTGTTACCGAGTCTCCGACATTAATATCCGTCCAGGTTTCGATCTCGGATATACTTTCTACTGATAAGTTGACAAATTTAGGGTTTCTTAAGGTTCGGGAGAGTAAGAAGAAGGAATCTTACCCGTTACTGGTTGGATTCTTCGTTGTTACCGAGTCTCCGACATTAATATCCGTCCAGGTTTCGATCTCGGAGACACTTTCTACTGATAAGTTGACAAATTTAGGGTTTCTTAAGGTTCCGGAGAGTTAGAAGAAGGAATCTTACCCGTTATGGGTTGGGTTCTTCGTTGTTACCGAGTCTCCGAAATTAATATCCGTCCAGGTTTCGATCTTGGAGATACTTTCTACTGATAAGTTGACAAATTTAAGGTTTCTTAAGGTTCCAGAGAGTAAGAAGAAGGAATCTTACCCGTTACTGGTTGGATTCTTCGTTGTTACCGAGTCTCCGACATTAATATCCGTCCAGGTTTCGATCTCAGAGACACTTTCTACTTATAAGTTGACAAATTTATGGTTTCTTAAGGTTCGGGAGAGTAAGAAGAAGGAATCTTACCCGTTACTGGTTGGATTCTTCGTTGTTACCGAGTCTCCGACATTAATATCCGTTCAGGTTTCGATCTCGGAGACACTTTCTACTGATAAGGTGACAAATTTAGGGTTTCTTAAGGTTCCGGAGAGTAAGAAGAAGGAATCTTACCCGTTACTGGTTGGATTCTTCGTTGTTACCTAGTCTCCGACATTAATATCCGTCCAGGTTTCGATCTCGGAGAAACTTTCTACTGATAAGTTGAAAAATTTAGGGTTTCTTAAGGTTCCGGAGAGTAAGAAGAAGGAATCTTACCCGTTACGGGTTGGATTTCATATCTAATCCAACGATATAGAATGAAGCTAAAACAAAAAACAAGAATCACTACTCAATCTAATGGTTATAATTCCTTGTTTGGTTTGACAAAAACAAACACATTTCTCAATCCGTAACCTATTCTCTTAACCAATTAGATTGCATATAATCTAATCTAACGGCTCTAAAGCATATCATGCGGATTGCAGATTTTTTCACCCAAGATCCCACCCAAACATCCCGCCCAAATTTCTCAACGTGTCACCTCTTCCAATTTTCGAAGAAAAAAAAACCAAAAGATTAAGGACCACAGAAAACTGGTCTCCCTCGGTTCCTTCTCCATTCAACGCTTCACTTTCTCTTTCTCTTTCTCATCTCAGAGAAAAACTCTCTCAAACCCTTTCTTTTCTGATCTCAGAGAAAAAATCAAAATCAAATCATTCCACACAAATCTTAACCCTCAAATCCAACTATCTACAGACGGTGTATCAAACCTCAGATGTAATCATAACCATCTTCAGAAAATCTCTTTATAGTGGTAAGAATAAATCTCTCAAACCCTTTCTTCTTTGATTTATTTGGTTGTGTTTTGATGTTTGTTGTAGCTAAGATTTTTGATTTTGTTTTGATTTTTTTAGGGTTCTACTTTTTATTTTGACCGATTTTTGATTTTAGGATTTCTTTTTTCTTTTTTCTTTTTCAATAACATGCAATTGTGTTTTGATATTTGTTCTAGATAGGATTTTTGATTTTGGTTTTTAGGGTTCTATTTAATTTTGATTTTGACTGATTTTTTATTTTAGTTTTTTTTTTCTTTTTCTTTTTTAAGAACATGCAATTGTGTTTTGATGTTTGTCCTAGCTAGGATTTTTGATTTTTTTTTTGATTTTTTTAGGGTTCTGTTTAATTTTGATTTTGACTGATTTTTGATTTTTGATTTTAGTTTTCTTTTTATGTTTCTTTTTTAAGAACATGCAATTGTGTTTTGATATTTGTCCTAGCTAGGATTTTTGATTTTTTTAGGGTTCTGTTTAATTTTGACTGATTTTTGATTTTTGATTTTAGGTTTTTTATTTT
Organism: Papaver bracteatum; assembly: GCA_023529315.1. Classification (NCBI taxonomy): domain Eukaryota; kingdom Viridiplantae; phylum Streptophyta; class Magnoliopsida; order Ranunculales; family Papaveraceae; genus Papaver; species Papaver bracteatum. Next base: position 470,650 of record JAJJWX010004710.1, on the reverse strand, counting down.
TTATTTTTTTCCATTATAACATGCAATTGGTGTTTTGATGTTTATTATAGCTAGTAATAATAGCATGTCTTAGTATTTTGTAGCAGAATTTAACATTTGGTAGGATAAGAAACTTAGCATGGTGTAGTATTATGTTGTTTTCTTAATATGATGCTTGTTTTAACATGATAGCTATCAAGTGAATCTGCAAGAATTGCTAGTGGGATTACTGAACCTCTGGCTAATTCTGAACTAAGAATTGTGCAGGGCTTCAGTATTCCAACCAGCAGCTCACAGTTGCTTGGTTGTTATTGCTTGTGTTTAAGAAGAACATGATTTTAGATGTAAAATATCAGTGACATATTGGACTGAGTTGGAGTTGAGATCTTGTTTGTCACTCTGTTATTGCTTTCTTAACCTTGAAAATTGTTGGTGGTTAAGGATTGATGAGAGCTAGTGCACTCTCTATCTTATGGGTGAGACAATTGATTCTCAAGTGATCGACTTACCCATAGGATAAGGAGTGCACCAGTTCATTTTTTTTTTTAATGTTTGTTAGTATCCAAATGTACAGTTGATGTAGTTTGCACAATGTTATATATACTGATCACTTTTGAATTATGTATTTTTAGCTCATATAACTGCATTGATGAAAACAAATCTCACAGCAATGGGAAAGAATAAGGTAAAGACTTAGATTATGATTCAGTTTCTCTTATTCATGTAAATGACCCTTTTAAGTCGAAAATGTATACTGAGATTATGTATTTTATGTTGCAGACCAAGGAACCAGTAAAGAAAAAGCAGCTCAAGCAGTTTCCAATCAAGGTAAACTATTTTCATCTCAATTTCATTGTATTAACACAAACATTACTTTACCTTCTCATTTTAACTAAGTTATATATATATATATATATATATATATGATTGTTGCAGATGAAGAAGCAACTGAAGAGCCAGTCCCAACCTAATAATTCATCTCAACCTGAAACTGATACAGTTACTTCAAAGTCCCGAACACCAAGAAACAAGTCCGTAGAATTAGCTGAAGCTACATCTCAGAGGCGATCATCACCAAGGTTCAAATAGCCTGCAAAACAAACTGATCCTAGAAGCACTACACAAACTACAAAGTGTACACAACCTGAAACCACCATACCACCTCCAGCTGAAACAAATGATTCTCATAGGCGATCATCTCCAACGTTCAAAGAGTCTGCAAAACCAACTATTTCCAAACTACCTACACCATCTCGAAAGAAAGTAGTTTCTAAGAACAAGAATGTGTCGACAGCTACAAAATTTAAAGAAGTTGCTGGAAATTCCAAAGAGGGGAGAAATAAAGTAAAGCGGAAGTTGGATATAATCACTGGCCCATGTCCAAATGTTCAACTCAGGAATCAAAATGACACTTTTTCAGATTTTGAAGAGGAAGAGGAAGATGATATTTTACATCCCAACAAAGACATGGCAGAGGAAGAGGTGGAAGATGAAGAAAAAAATAATGGTGATGATGCCGAGACTGATGTGGGAAAGGAATTGGAGAATGATGATGAGGGTGCTACTGATAAGCCAGAAGGTGATGAAGTGGAGGTTTCGGTACCAACGAAGAAAAGAAATTTTGTTCCACGTGGACCAACACAGATGCATGCATTGAGGCTGGAGAGCACAACTACAAAAACTGAAGTTTCCTTCAACTTTAAAGAACATCCAATTGGTGAACCTTCCATGAAACTGGCCAGTTGTCTAGGGGTGTTAGTCCGTAGAAATATTTAGTTAACGCACCAAGACTGGAGACTCGTTCCTTCTCAGGCCAAGGAAAACATATGAAAGATTGTTGAGGTAATTAAACTGAGTCTTAACTCTTCAATCAACTATTTTCATTAGTCGACAACTCTTTAACTCATAGCAGATCTAATTAAAATGATTTATGTTTATTCACAGCAACGGTTCATTGTGCCTGAACATTAAAAAGACTACAATTTTGGAAAAATGGGAACATATCTCAAAGAAGCTCGATCCAGGAGAGCCGGTTTGGTGTTAGATGCTTTTGATCAGCTACAAGGGGAAGAGAGAGAGAAAAAGGTTGCAAAGCTAATGCTCACAAGCATGACTGTCAGAGAGTGGGGAGAGTTTGTGAAACGTGTGAACTCGGCTGAATTCAGAGTAAGTACCGTTTCTAATATAATGAATGACTATTTGAAGCTTCAAAAAATTAGAATGTGTCTAATGATTTCTCTATTTCCCTTTGCATGTGAAAAGACTCAAAATGCAAGAAATTCGTGCCAGGCATACCACCCCTCACACGATTAGTCGTGAAGGTTATGCCCGATTAGAGGAGAAAATGGTATGTTCTATTATTTTTAATTTTATGTACTTCATTTGTTTGCTAGTTTGAGCTTTATTTCATATTCTTATGAACAATGCCCAAGTTAATAATGAAGATAATGAGCAGTGCTTAGCTTTGTGTATTAGATGTCAAGTTTTTCATGCATAAAATGAAAACTTGTAAGTTTTTTAATATCTCTTTTGTAAGGTGTTAACTAACTAGGATTCATAATTTCTGTGCAGACAAAAGAGAGGAACACAACTGAACCTGTCGATAGAGCTAATTTATGGAAAACGGGCCACCAACCGCATCATGGAAAGGAGCCAAATCCGGCTGTTCTACAGGATTTTGTGAGTAATCTTCTCTTCCTTTTCTGAATTTATGTGAGTTTCAATAATGCAAAAATATCTTATATGTTTCACACTGCTTGTACAGAAAAAAATTGAAGAGGCCCAAGCAAATCATAGTTCTGATTGTGGTGGATCGTCCTTGATAGACGATATTCTTTCAAAGGCTCTTGGTGAAGATAAAGGTGTAAGACTTAAAGGCATGGGGTATGGAGTGACCCATAAAAATATGGTAGCCAATTTCCACTACAAGTTGGTCATTAAAGAGTGTCAGGAAACATGTAGAGCAATGAATGATCGGCTTGTGATGCTGGAGGTGAGAATTTGTTTTGTTAACAGTTTGGTTTTTAGTTTTCTTTTTATATGAAGCATGATTGTGCCCCACTGACTGCTGGTATGTTTATTCTATAGGAAATGAGCTCGAAATGTGTCTGCGATGAAGTCTCCCACACTCACAGGGACACTCCAGTTGGAAGCAACAACCAGGCTAGCACTAGCATAGTTGTCCCATGCAATGAGAAAGAGTCAACTACTCCCACTACCACTCCTGTTAGCAGAACAAATTAGGTGAAAGTGCCAGAGAAATTTACAGCTTGCAAGTTACTAAGTTGGTACAAGGATGGCGAGGTGGTGGCTGATGCTGAAATTTGTGAAACTGATCCAGCGCAGCAGATACACGGAATGCCAATAGGTTTCGTAGCCTATAGTGTGTGTGTCTTGACTTCTCATGTGATCACCGCTCATGTCTACAAGCCGACTTCAGAGTTCATGTATGTTGGTGATGCTGTTGGATGTATTATCTCATGGCCCAAGGATCGAATAGTGTTCTCATAGACATCTTACCTTCTTAATCTTTTTGGAGTGTTAAGGAAACTACTTTTGGTAACAAACATCTTTGAATGTGTGTGTTTAACTTGAAGAATGTGAATGTGTTAAACTAGCAGGTGAATCTAAAAATAGTTCAGGTGAATGTGTTCCTTTGTTATGGTGAATGTGTTTCTTTGTTCAGGTGAATGTGTTCCTTTGTTCTGGTGAATTTGAATTACTTTCGGCAATTTGTTTTCATCCCTAATTTTTTTTTAAATAATTATATGCACACAACACCAAACAAAGGTTGTATGTACCCATTCATCTACTGAAAACAGAAGTTGTTACTTCAAATATTACAATCTTTAAGGAGGTTGTGATAGATATTATCACTACGCTAGACAAAGGTTGGGAGTACTAGTAAATGTAATATTCACAACCATTATAGGAGTTGTTTTATAGATATTTACAACACATATAAGAAATGTGCTATATTTTTGAACAACCAAAACAGGAGTAGTCATAGGGCTAGTCACAATCCCTAAGTGTGTTGTGTTATAAAAATTTACTACACATATTTAAGGTTGTGAACTAAAGTTTTACAATATTAATAGGTGTAATGACAGGACGATTCACAATCTATATAAGGGTTGTCAAAAAAACTCCAGAAAATAATGTTGGACTTTGACAACCATAACAGGTGTAGTGAAAATAAAACTCCCAACACATGGGAGGGTTGTGATAAACCTTTCTACTATCCACAGAGATGGTCGTGGAAGATATTTCTACAATCCTTGTATAAATTGTGAAAGAACGAGTCACAACCATTGTAGAGGTTTGTTAGGCTTTCAAAAAAAAATCAAAAGACAATCACAACTAAACCCAGGTGTAATCCAAACTTGAACCACAACTGTGGTTACGACTCTTATCTAATGGTCGTAGAAAGTCGGTGATCTTCTACAACCCCCCTTCCGAAACCTATCAAAAAGTGTCGTCGTTGTCCTACTATGACACTTGTGGGTGGTTGTCAAAGTATGTTTTCTCGTAGTGTTTGTTCCTCATGAGGCTCGCTGGTAGGCTAGCACGACAACCTATTCAACTTCTGTAGTAATACGTTGCTTGGAGCTTAGCTTGTTAGGCTTCCAATTATTCGTTAATTATGTAATAATATTTAAAAAAAAAAAAAACTAAACGAAAGAAAAACAAATCACAATGTTGTACGGTGCCGCTGAGGTCCATATTTATATAGGACCTGGCAAAATATATATCTATTCCTTCTGGGATATTAGTTGATACAACAGTAATTTTCGGTGGAGGGACGTGCTAACCGTGACCAAGGCAAATCCGGAAAAATATTATCACGGGCCAAATCCATAGTCCAGTCCAAACGAACCCGGGATAGGTCCATAAAACCTAATTGCATCTCAAAAGGATCCAAAGTAGTTAATCTAAATTTTTCGATGAACCACCGTCACTCAACACCATCCTATTTGATTTCTGATGTAGATGCCAACTTTACTAACTTCGAACCTTAAAATATGGTACTTAAAAAGAATCTGGTTCCAGCTTTTTCAACCTCTCTCGATTAATGTAAATGTTTTCCCTCACAGCCGTGGATATGCATATTCTGGTTACTTAAAGACAGTCCTTTTGAGACTTGGGAGTTGTTAATTATTTGGTCAGTTTTTCCGAACATGTCAACTCCCTGACCTTGCACATGGCTTTCCGAGAAGCTAGTCTCTAAACACATGGCTTCCAATAACTAGACTGACGAAGCAAAGCTAAAAAGTAGAACTACCAGTATAGCATTTTACTCGAGAACTATCCATACTGTTGTGTTTGTTTGCTAATGAAAAGTTGTGAATCTAATTGTTTCTGCTCAATTCAAAGGGGGCAATTTCAAAATACTGCTGAAAACTCATAATCCACCAAGGAAAAGAGTATCCGTGTCTTTTTCGGGCACAACCAGCTTGCAACACAAAATTTGCATACATGTGCATTCTGTAGGGACACTCGTCTCATATGGTAAGTAGAGATGCTCTTTTTATCTTGCATGGTTTAGGAAGATCACCGAAATTCATGCTTAATTATAAGTAGAATATTTTTATTTTCCTATTTCCAATCCAAACCCGAGATCTAGAACATCTTATAGTGATATATCAAGATCCATTAAAAGAGAAACCTAACACCTGTATCTGTATTGTACCGATTATGGCTAACGAGAAGAATAATGGTTTCGTTAATTTCGCTGTTCCTTTAGCAGTTTCTGCAGGTTTATTATGGTATGCGTTACGAACTACGAACAGGTTGAATTCTCTCGAAGACAAACATATCAAATTTGTTAATTCTTTTGAAGACAAACATACCAAATTTGTTAATTCTTTTGAAGACAAACATCAACAATTGGTTAAGCGCATTACTGAGAAGAATAGAGATGACGAGCAAAGAATGGCAAGTCTTGATACAAGAATCCAGAAATTGAACAAACGAGTAGGTATCCTGTCTTATCATGTCGGGTAATTTTGTTTATCCGCCGCGGTTAACTTCGCTTCGATAGTTTATATGCCCATTCATCGTTAAATTTTTTTTCCCTAAAACATGGGTGATTATTCAATTTTTTTAAAGTGGTAGTTTCGATTTCCTTTTACCAGTTAACCAACTTTTGGGGACTAGTTCATACTTGTAATTTAATTTTTAATTTTCAAAGGTTCGAATCCCTGGCTCTATATGTTTTCTGCTTAGGATTGTGTTAATATAAGTTGTTTGTTTAGGTCAAATACTAGCACGGCAGGTAGAGGAATCTCGTATAATCACCTAATCTTTAATTTCAAGAAGATTTCGATTTTATATTCCTGCACATGTTTCAACACTTAACATGAGGAATACGGTTAATGGCTTACCCATTGTTTTATATTCCTTCTGCAAATCTTATTGATGGATGAAGACAAACCTTAATTAGTGCAGTTCACTGTTCTAACAACCATTTTCTATAAAAGCCTACAAAGCATGAGTTTCTGCAGTATTAGAACACTACATAGTATTTAAAAAAAAAAAAAAAAAAAAAAAAAAAAAAAAAAAAAAAAACCCCAAAAGTTGGATATATGACATAAAGACAGAACAACAGTAATCTCGATATATTACATTTAGGTTCACACAAAATATGTGTGCGGGCATCTTATCCTCCTATTTAGCTGGTTCAAAGGAAAATTACAACTTTCTATTGCCCTCAACTAACTACATTCTTTTCGTATCTTCTTCCCCTTATAAGGTGCTCTTGGGAGGGAATACCCCACGAGTCCGTTCCTTAAATCCACAAGATATTTTGAGGTAGTAGTTTTGGGGTCGTAAACGTTGAGGCGACTGCTACCGTGAGTTAAAACCACGCCACTCTTTGTTACAGCTAATAATTTTCTACCGAACTCAATTGTAATCTCTTTACTCCAACTCAATGACTGACGTTCCTCTTGCTCTGTCATTCCATGATAATCATTATTCTATTTTAGTAGCCATACGTCATAACAGTGAACTCCTCCGATGACTAGCCAAACTGCAAAACACAAAAACCGGACCAAAACCCCTATTCTAGTAAGACACCATTCACTCCCTGGTGGCAAAGGAGGAGGTGATAGATATTCACCAAATTTTTCCTCAGCCAAATCAAAGGTGAGGATCAATTCTAAATCCTCTTTCATCCAATAAAGTGTTGAATAAGTCAGTCCAATAAACTAGTGTTAGTCGAGTCTTTAGCAAGTATGTCCTATTGTTCAGGACAAGTAGTTTAGTTTGAATTATTCTTGTTGCCAGTAACACCACTTGTTAGTCGTGGTTGTTTCGATCCTACTTTATTGCTTTTGTAAGGCTATATATAGCCATTGTATTTTCAGCTTTGAATAATAAGAAACACATAGTTTTCTTATACCTTTCTGTCTCTAGATTTGGTATACGAGCCAGGTAAGAGCTGGTCTGTGAAAAAGGAGTGTGAAAGATTTTTGTGTGTGAGAAACAAAAGTGTTTTCTCCTTGAGTGATTTAAGTAAGGTATGGCAACAGAAAGTATCTTTGTTCAACCATCAATTCCAAAGTTTAATGGCTTCTATGAACATTGGTCGATGCTGATGGAGAATTTTCTGAGATCTAAAGAGTATTGAAGCATAATGGAAGATTGAATTCCAGTTGTTGATGCAACATCTACAGAAGCTCAGAAGAAGGAGTGTAATGATGTGAAACTGAAGGATCTGAAAGCTAAGAATTATCTTTTCCAGGACATTGATCGATCAGTCCTTCAGACCATTCGAGATACTAGATCAGCCAAAAGTATTTGGAATTCCATGAAGCAGAAAAATCAAGGACCTGCTCGTGTACAGATGAAGGCAGGAGAATCTATAAATGGATACTTTTCACTTACCTTAACCATTATCAATAAGATGATCCATCACAAGGGTAAGGTAAGTGATGAAGATGTTGTTGACAATATTTTGAGATCGATGACACATAATTTTGCCTATGTGGTTTGCTCGCACTCTCTCAATAGATGAACTACAAAGCAACTTATTGGTACATGAGCAGCGAATGACTGCACATGTAGATGAGGAACAAGCATTGAAGGTGACATAAGGAGAATCATCGAGAGGAAGATTACGTGGAGGCAGTTTTCGAGGCCGAGGCAGAGGAAATGGCAGGCCTAATTATGACAAATCAACAATTGAGTGTTATGGCTGTCATAAACTTGGGCACTTTCAGTATGAATGTCCAAAGAAATATGACGAGAAGGCATACTATGCAGAAGCATAATAAGAGATGCTACTCATGTCTTACACAGATGAAACAAAGACAAGTCAAGATGCAGTTTGTATGTGGTACCTTGACTAGGGATGTAGTAACCATATGAGTGGCAATAAGGAGATGTTTTCAAGTCTTGATGAAGACTTCAGAGAAACAGTGAAGCTAGGGGACAATTCAAAGATGAATGTGATGGGAAAAGGAAATATTATGATGGTGGGGAATGGAATTACACAGATTATCACTAGTGTGTTCTATGTTCCTGATCTAACAAATAATCTGTTGAGCATTGGGAAGCTAGCTGACAAGAGGCTGAAGATTGTTATAGAGCAAGGGAAATGCACACTATATCATGCTCAGAGAGGTTTGGTTGCAGATATTGCGATGTACTCAAATCGCATGTTCAAGTTATTAACAACTATAAGGAAGAAGGAAGAGATATGCTTCTCTGTTGCTGATGATGTGGCTCAATTGTGGCATCGTCGATATGGTCATTTGAATCGCAAAGGATTGAGACTTCTTCAGCAAAAAGGAATGTCAAAGGTCTGTGAAGTGTGTCTTCTTGGAAAGCAACATCGACTTCCCTTTCCGAAGGAAACTACATGGAGAGCTACATAAGTTCTTCAACTTGTACATGCTGATATATGTGGACATATCAGGCCTATGTCCAGCAGTGGAAAGAGGTACATAATCACCTTCATAGATGATTTCAGTCGTAAAACATGGTTATTCTTTCTTGTGCAAAAATAAGAAGCGTTTGATGTTTTTAAACTGTTTAAGAGTCGTGTTGAGAAATAAAAGGGTGTATGTATCAAAGTCCTTCGTACTGACCGTGGTGGAGAATTCAACCTAAGTGAATTTAATGATTTTTGCATACTTAATGGTATACAAAGGCAATTGACAGCCTCATACACCCCACAACAAAACGGAGTCGCAGAGCGGAAGAATCGAACCATCATGAACATGGTTCGTAGCTTGCTTGTTGAGAAGAATATTCCAAAACCATTTTGGGCAGAAGCTGTGAATTGGTCAATCCATGTGATGAATAGAAGTCTAACAAGGGATGTGAAGAATAAAACTCCAGAAGAAGCTTGGAGTGGTATTAAGCCGTCCGTCCATCACTTTCGAGTATTTGGTTGTATTTGTTATGCACATGTACCTGACAGTAGACGCATTAAGCTAGATAACAAAAGTATCAAATGCATATTTCTTGGAGTTAGTGAGGAGTCAAAGGAGTATCGGCTAGTTGATCTTGTGTCTAAAAAGATCATAGTGAGCCGTGATGTTATTTTTGAGGAAGATGAAAGCTGGCAGTGGGACAATGAGATTGAATAAGATGTTGTTGTTGATCTAGAATTGGAAGATGAAGACTTAGTGATTACGACTAATGAGCTTGTAACAACCACGACAATACCAATTGAAGTAGATGTTCATAAGTCATCTGAAACAGCTGATCAAATCAAAGCTAACACACCAGGAAGAAATATCTCAAGTTCAGGTGAAGATTCTCCATCTCCGATTGCTCATAGGAGAGATAGGAGATCACCAACATGGATGAGAGACTACACCAGCGGAGAAGGACTTTCAGAAGAAGAACCAGATAATGATACAGTTTTCTTTGCAATGATGGATGCTTCAACAGATCCAGTTTATTTTGATGATGCTGTCAAAAGTGCATCATGGAGAGCTACAATGGATGCTGAAATTGATGCCATCGAAAGAAACAACACTTGGGAGTTAAAGGATTTACTAACTGATGCAAATAAAGTGGGAGTGAAATGGTTCTACAAGACAAAATTGAATGAACATGGAGAAGTTGAAAAGCTTAAAGCTCGTTTGGTTGCAAAAGGGTACACTCAAGAGTATGGAGTGGATTACACTGAATTATATGCACCTGTGGCTAGATTGGAGATTGTTCGTATGGTGATCTCTCTTGCTGCACAAAAGTAATGGGATATCTTTCAGCTAGATGTTAAATCAGCCTTTCTTCATGGAGAGCTCAGTGAAGAGGTGTTTGTTGCACAGTCACCTGGCTATGCGATAAAAGGAGAGGAAGATAAAGTCTACAAATTGAAGAGAGACTTATACGGACTCAAGCAAGCTCCACGAGCCTGGTATAGTCGCATAGAATCTTATTTTACAAGAGAAGGATTTCTGAGATGTCCCTTAACCATTTTCCTTGTTCTTTGTAGTGTATGATGAGACCCTCTGGGGATATCCATGTCTTTGATCCTTCGGAAAAGGACTTCAGGGTTGGCGGAAACCGCTCTTCTTCTCATGATAAGGCATTAGCTAGAATCGAATCCCTATTCCATGAAGCTGGCGAAATCGTAAAGGACCTCCCTTCCATCTATCTTCATGAAGTGCAGGTGTGTGTTTGGATTTTCTTGGATTCGGTGAACATGTAGGAGGGACGAGAGAATGAGGAAGACCCTTGGCGTGTCGAGAAGTTCCAGTGCGGCAAAATCCTTCCTTGTTCCAGTTATAGGGCGGATCGAACTGTTCCTAGGTCGAAGCAGCAGAAAATCGAGCATGTGAAGATTTTGGAGGAAGGCACCATGGTTCTTGATTTTGATGCGGTTGAATCAAAAAATATTCTTCGGGGTGTCAATGAGAAAACCCTCGAGGGAGCATCTGACATAAAGGAAATAGCCTTTCAAGTCGATGCCAAAGGTGTCATTGGTGATATTGGAGGGGTCATGGTGGCGTATGCTGGAGCGGGCACTGCTGCTGCTATGGTTGTTTCGGGATGGGATGTTGAGGTTGCTGCTGCTAACACCGTTGAATGGAATCTTTGTTTCCCGATGGATTTCTGGGGGAAGTGCTTGAAGATAGCTTTTACCAAGGGGGCTTGTGATTTACCCTTCGAGGGATAGTTCCTCCCTTTTTATTATTCCTGTTAGCTGCTTAGATCACCTGATGTTTCTTTTTTCTTTTTTTGCAAACTCATCTTTACCTTCTTCTTCATCGGTCAACATTTTGCTTTATATATATATATATATATATATATTTTGATTGAGGTATTTCTGGTTGTGGTATGATGGCTTTGCGATGGTTTTCTGGGTTAATCTGATGTATTTCTCTGATATCTGGAGAATTTGTTTGGAAAGAGATGTATTTATGCTCTTTTTTTTTTTCGACGGAAAGGGAAACTCCAGGGAAGAACACAAACGGTGTATTCACCCTGTGGGAATACAACTACTAAGTGGAATTGTTAATGGAAATACTAAAGGGAAAGTGACTGGAAAAGTATAGCACTTTAGGGATTGGAGTCCTTGAGCCATCGCGTGTAAACTATCACGCTTTTAGGTGTGTTTGTGTTGATGAGCTTGCAATATCCTCCTAAAAGGGTGTATGCCACCAAATACGGCTCGTTTTCTCTTTCATTGGGTGAATCAATTTGAATAGCCATTTTTACAGTCATCTTCCCAACTTGAAACGAATTTACCTTAACCACTATATCTCCGATTGAAAACGGGTTCATGCGTTGTGCAGCCATTTGGGTATTGACTTCATTGGTTTCGATGGAAGTTTCCAAGACTTTTGGAAAGTGTTCAAATGGCACAACACCCCATTCACATTTCTTGACAGCGACAGTGCCAGTAATCGCGCTAAGTCCCCATAACGGAATAGGGGAAGGGATGAATGGTTGTGGAGATCGTCGTTTGGCCAACATGTCTTCTCCAGATGTCTGGGTTTCATTGATAACTCATTGATTCAATAACTAGTGGGATGTTTTGTTGGAAATTCCTTCGGGCGTTGACGTCAGTAGAGGGTGCGCATCTAATTTCGCTTTGTTGTCGACTACCCATAAGTTCCCCAATATCATGTTGTGACCCAGTTCTTTGACAATGTGGAATTTGTTATGCATTATAACGTCTCCCATCTTGATATCAAGGTTGATGTGGCCATGCACATTCAAAGATTCTCCTCTCGGGTTCTTAATCACAGACGAGGAATGAGTAGCGTCTTTCTTTGTAAATCCTGCAGCCTTTAGTGCCTTGAAAGTAATTATGTTAAGGTCAGAGGCCACGTTGATGAGCGTGTTGTCGAATTCGATACCCTTATGGTTAGAAGTCCCCAGTTCTCCCCTTTGATTCCGCTCTTTTGGAAAGCTTGGGCCCCTGGTGCGGTTCTAAGGAGAGAAAAAGTCGTTTGCCGGATACAACGCGATTGAGAGCTGCGAAAATATCTTGGTACTGTGCCTTGGAAAGATAGATAATTTCTCATACATGCTGCATCATGGATTATACAGTCTCGTCCACAGAGTCCCCAAAGGACCCGCAGTTTCTTATTGGGAGTGGGTCTCGATGTACTCCCTCGTCTCCTAGTTGGATCTCTCCCGCTTCTATTTTTTTTTTGAAAATATTCTTTAGTCTATTGCAATCACTGGTCGGGTGGTGAACGAACCTGTGGTAATGGCAGTACTGGGGGTTTGCCATCTCATCCGCAGTTGGTGGACGTCTTGGAGGTTGCAGTCTGACAACATCGTCTTGAACCTAGGCCTCTAGGAGTTCAATCACCTCCTCGATGGGAAACGGGAAATATAAGGTATTTCCTTTGGTTTCATGATGATGCATTTGAGCCTTAGGGGAAGCCTTCCATGGCGGGGTTTCCCGTTGTGTCGGTGATTCACGTTTAGGTTGATGATCTGCCGCTGGGGCCTTCCTTTTCCCTTTCTCATTTACTATGTTTACAGAGGAGGGGCCAACGTTAATTTTTTTGCTGGTGAGACGTCTGTTCCCGCGAGTTTCGCGCATGTCTTCGGATCAAGTCGGTCTAGCCCTATCCAGTAATGTTGGTGTTGTAATTGCAGAACGTCTGGCGGCTTCATGGAGTTCTGAGAATATATAGAAATACAAGTTTTCTAGCAAGGCGCGGTAAATAGGAACCATACCGTTGGTGCACGCATTCATTAGCTGTTACTCGATCATATTTGGGTCATGACATTCCAGTGCTTGAACCCTGAATCTTTTGACAAAATTATTCGGGTGTTCGTTATCCCACTGGTACATCCTTCCGAGGTCCGAGAGAGTAACTTGTTCATACACAAAGAAGTACTTCCTGTAAAATGCGGTAACCATGCTACTCCAGTTGGGAATACTGTTCAGAGGGAGATTGTTATACCATGTATACTCCCTTCCGGTAAGTGATTTTGAGAACTCCCTTAGACGAAGAACGTGATTATATTCATTTTTACCTAGGGATTCTAAAAAACGGGAGACATTCTCATGTGCATTCCCGGTACCATCGTACAGGGTGAATTGAGGAGAGGAGTACCCCCTAGGAAAAGGGATTATTTGTATCTCGGATGGGTAAGGAGGTTGGTGCTGATGCATCTCTATTTCATCGTTTTTGAATCAGTTGCGGAGAAGTTGCTCCAGATCTTATCGTGTGACGAAGTTGGACGGCTGATTTCTTTTCGATGGGATTCTAGCATGAATCTCCTCGTCCGCGGAGGCGTGTTCTGCCGAGGTGCTAGCGCCGGGGGTGTTGGAGACGTTCCTAAATAGATATGGCGGGCGCGACTCGCGTGGTACCCGCTCTATCAGATCCTTGAGAAAGACAAGTACTTCCTTCTGTGTTTAAACCATATCCATCTGGGATCTGGATATCATTTCCTGTCGTTCCATCAAATCAGCGATGGTGACATAATAATGACTTCCCCTAGTCCCTCTGGTCTCTCGTCCCGTCGGTGGGGTAGTTGGAATCTTAGTTGTGGTTGGAGGTGCCATGCTAGATGAGACATTAGGGGTTGCGGCGGCGGCTCTGGCCCTTATGACTGGTGGTGTAATGCCCGAAGAGGTTCTTTCGTTTCCGTGATTATAGGGTTGTGCAGAGACATTACAGGCGGCGGCGGCTCTAGCCCTTGTGATTGGCGGTGTCACGCTTGAGGGGGTGCATTCGGAGTTACTGTAGTTAATTGGTGATGTAATGACATTATTAGGAGAGACGTTAATATCAGGGACGTGCTCTGTGCTGGTATTCTCGGCATCTACTCCAGACCTGAGATCCACCATATTGGGATTGACGTTCGGGAAACGAAATCAGGAGTTGGAGTTGATATTGTAACTGATAGATCAATCCTCCCGATGCGGTCGCCAATTGTTTATAGGTGAAAATAGTTTCTTCTGATTTTGGTAATTGCGGGTGTAAAGGTGAGAAACTGTTTAAACCCTAAACAATGTACCATAAGGGAGTACTTTAGATTCGAGAGATCTATCTGTACAAGTCCGGCCTAAACAAAGAAATGGTCGTTCCAGACTTGCTTCGGTCACAAATATGAGGAGAATGAGTTGGTTTTGGGTAGGGAAGCAAGAAGAGTGGTGAGACTAGAATAGTTGATTATGGAAGAGCAGTTTGGTTTCTACGACTTGTTATCAGAATAGTAAGAGAGCTCACGAGGAGAGCTAGCAAGTAAGTATTTCTGAGTGTTCTCTGGTCCGAATGAACTTGTTGTCAAAAGGGAAGTAGGTAAGACCTATTTATACAAATTGAGGTAGAAACGTACCCTGGTCTCATTAAGTAGTGGGGAAGTAAATGGGAGGAGGTGGTAACCGTATGCATGGACTTGATGTTCCATAAAGTGGTTAACGCATGAAACTGATAAAGTTATGGAATTGATTTTCCATAAGGTTGTCAACTCACGGCTTTATGTCCCATGAACATTTCCCACATAACTCCCGTAGTTACTAGGAGCCTCACCTTTATGAAATTTCCTTATGAAGGGCGTAGTGTACGCCGCACGCTGTAGACCACCAAAATAATACCCAAAGAGAATACCCCAGTTTGTGTTGATGTCTCGAATATTTTTGGAAAACATGTAACACGTTGTTGTGGTTTGGCAAGTCGATCTCGGGGAACTTCTAGCCTGGTGACCTTCGACGGTCGATATGTTTCATCTTGAGAGGAGGGGCAACCGTTGATCGTTGCACGCCTTCGTTTTGGTAGCCGTGTAGTGAGGCCCAACAGGGTGGCACATCTAGGGCATGTCTAGACTTGGCATGAGGGGCCAAGGGTTCGTCATAGGCATATGGCATGTCTAGGGCCAAGAAGAGGCCGCTTGGATTGGCTTGACGTGACTAGCATGTCTAGGACCAAGGCAAAGTGCGTTTGGAATGGCGCCGCTATCTTGGCTAGGTTTGGTTTGGCTTGACATCTGGGGCCAAGGGGTAGCCATGGGCGCATGACGTGACTAGCTTTGGCTAGGTGTGGTTTTGGCTTGGAATGTGGGGCCAAGGGGTATCCATGGGAGCATGGCGTGACTAGCTTGGGCTAGGCGCGTGACCAAGCTAGGGTTTTGGGCCTAAGGTCGTGAGGGGACCTTAGACAGCCAGGATTTTCTCCTAGGATTGAAGGGAAACTGTTGATTGTTTTACGCCTTCACTTTGGTATCCGCATGGGGAAGGCAAGCATGGTGATGCGGCATGAGGGGCCATGGAGAGAGGTGTTTGGCATGGCGCGGCCGGCGTGGCTAGCTTTGGCTAGGTGCGTGACCAATCTAGGGTTTTGGGCCAAAGGTCGTGAGGGGACCTTAGACGGCCAGGATTTGCTCCTGGGATTGAAGGGAAACCGTTGATTATTGCACGCCTTCACTTTGGTAGCCGCATGGGGAAGGCCAGCATGGTGGCATGGCATGAGGGGCCTTGGAGAGACGTGTTTGGCATGGCGCGTCCGGCGTGGATAGCTTTGGCTAGGTGCGTGACCAAGCTAGGGTTTTGGGACAAAGGTCGTGAGGGGACCTTAGATGGCCAGGATTTTCTCATGGGATTGAAAGTAAACCGTTGATTGTTGCATGCCTTCACTTTGGTAGCCGCATGTGGAAGGCCAGCATGGAGGCGCGGCATGAGGGGCCATGGCGAGACGTGTTTGGAATGGCGCGGTCGGTGTGGCTGGCATGATTTTCCATTGGAACAGAGGTGTGGCTATCATGGTTAGCATGCCTTAGCACGGCATGAGGGGCCATGGCGATACGTGTTTGGAATGGCGCGGTTGGTCTGGCTGGCATAATTTGCCATTGGAACAGAGGTGTGGCTAGTATGGTTAGCATGCCTTGGCGCGGTTGGTGTGGCTGGCATGATTTTCCATTGGCACATAGGTGTGGCTAGCATGGTTCGCATGCCTTGGCGCGGTTGGTGCGGCTGGCATGATTTTCCATTGGCACAAAGGTGCGGCTAGCATGGTTGGCATGCCTTGGTGTGGTTGGTGTGGCTGGCATGATTTTCCATTGGCACAAATGTGCGGATATCATGGTTGGCATGCCTTGGCGCGGTTGGTGTGGATGGCATGATTTTCCATTGACACACGTGGGAATTAGGGTTTGGCTCGTCGTAACCCTAATTTGAAAAATATACCCGGGTAACTATTTTAGAGACACATTAAAGGTTTCAGTAAATGTTCCTAGCATGTTCCTAGTAAATGCTTGTTTCTTTAAATATGAATCCATACATTTATTTATAGGATTCCATCAAAATAATCTCCGACCTGGTAGTAATAAGACCTCTGAGCGCATGTATCATTTATAGATTCAAATGTGTTTCAAGGGCATAAAGAGGCGAACTAAGACCTTAACTAGGAGGCGCAATAAGACCCCCGAGATAGAAACTTGGCCCGGAGTGGACTAGTATCATAGAAACTCGTAAATATAGAGCTCGTGTGTCACTTCTAACTTCAAATGTTAATCAACGACATACGAACCATGAACTCTCAGTGTCCGAAGTGGTTCTAAATCCAAATTTAGTAGGATATATCACAGAAACTCTTAACGACGGATCTAACTCCAAATTTAGCAGGATATATCACAGAAACTCAGATATATTCCATCTTCAATTCATCCGAATGATAAACTCGAGTCTAACTCTAGTAATATCTAAAAATGAGATATTAAGATCAGATATATTCAATCTTCAGTTATCCAAATGAGAAACTCAAGTTTAACTCTAGTAATATCTGGACGTGAGATGATAAAATATATTATTCCACATCTTCGTTTCCTCGGAGTGAGGAACTGAAGTCTATATCTAGTAGTCTATGAAACTAAGATGATAAAATATGTCATTTTACATCTTTGGTTCGGCGGAATAGTTTTTGTATCGGGTATGGACACCACACTAGTTATAAAACCAATAGTTCCTTTACGGTATGCATACTTGGTATGAGTACCATTTCTGGTTTACGAGTGTTTATAGGTGAAAATAGTTTTTGCTGATTTTGGTAATTGCGGGTGTGAAGGTGAGAAACTGTTCAAACCCTAAACAATGTACCGCAAGGGAGTAGTTTAGATTCGAGAGATCAATCAATACAAGTACATCCTAAACCAAAAAATGGTCGTTCCAGATTTGCTTCGGTCACAAAGAGTTGGATAATGGGTTGGTTTTGGGAAGGGAAGCAAGGAGAGTGGTGAGACCAAAATAGTTGATTCTGGAAGAGAAGTTGGGTTTCTATGACTTGTTATCCGAATAGTAAGAGATCTCACGAGGACATCTAGCAAATAAGTATTTCTGAGTGTTGTCTTGTCCGAATGAACTTGTTATGCAAAGTGAAATAGGTAAGACCTATTTATACAACTCGAGCTCAGGGGAACTTGCTAGTATGTGACCTCCGATGGTCGAGATGTTGCATCTTGAGAGGAGGGGCAACCGTTGATCATTGCACGCCTTCATTTTGGTATCCGCGTAATGAGGACCAACAGTGTGGCACGGATAGGGTGTCTCTAGACTTGGCATGAGGGGCCAAGGGTTCTCCACAGGCGTATGGCATGTCTAGGGACAAGGCAAGGGTACTTGGCTTGGCATGACGTGACTAGCATGGCTAGGGCCAAGGAAAAGTGCATTTGGCATGGCGCGGCTATCTTGGCTAGGTTTTCTTTGGCTTGGCATGTGGGGTCAAGGGGTATCCATGGGCTCATGACGTGACTATCTTGGGATAGGTGTGGTTTTGTCTTGGCATGTGGGGACAAGGGGTAGCCATGGGAGCATGGCGTGACTAGCTTGGGCTAGGTGCGATTTTGACTTGGCATGTGGGGCCAAGGGGTAGCCATGGGCACATGGCGTGACTAGCTTGGGCTAGGCGCGTGACCAAGCTAGCGTTTTGGGCCAAAGGTCATGAGGGGACCTTAGACGGCAATGATTATCTCCTGGGATTGAAGGGAAACCATTGATTGTTGCACGCCTTTACTTTGGTAGCCACATGGGGAAGGCCATGGAGAGACATGTTTGGCATGGCACAGAGGTGCGGATAGCATGGTTAGCATGCCTTGGCGTGGTTGGTGTGGCTGGCATGATTTTCCATTGGCACAGAGGTGTGGCTATCATGGTTGGCATTCCTTAGCGCGGTTGGTGTGGCTCGCATGATTTGCCATTGGCACATAGGTGCGGCTAGCATGGTTGGCATGTGTCATGAACCTCACTTGGGAATTGGTTAGCCCTTATCTGATTTATGTAGGAAGTAGATATTTGTAATGGGGTTAGCCCTTATCATCTTTGTGTCTGCTTTTACTTTTCCTTTGTGAGAGAGAGAGTTGTTGTGTGGCTTGTAATCTGCCATGTGGATAGGAAAGAGTGGGTAAGGGAGGATATAACTGATTGGGTATTAATGTGTAAGAATGAACCACTCTTGTGGCTAAGAATTAATCAGAAATCATTTTCCTCTTTAGGTTGCTCTGCAGAATTTTCTTCTTCTTCCAATTCTCTGAGCTGCTAAATTTTCCTGGTTCAGTACAATTGGTACCAGAGCCGTTTCGATCTCACATCACCATGGGTGGATCGGGACCTCATACAGTTAAAGAAGTTCATGAACATCTTCAAAAACTTCAAGATTCGACAACTACACAGTTTGCCGATCTAAACTCGAGAATGAGCAACCTCACCACTGAGTTGTCTAACTTGAAGGAATCAGTGTTAACAAAGGACACGTTTCTGCAATATATGGAATCTTACGTTGCTCAGAAAGATGTTGGAGAAGGACGAAATAGTGAGAGTTCACATTCCATATCTCCACAGGGAGGGTTTACTTTCAACGATGATGGAGGGGTGGTTTTTCACTCTACAAATGGCCGTGGCTCCAACGCAAACCATCGAATGCCCAATTTATATTTCCAAAGGTTTGATGGTGACAACCCAAAAGGGTGGATTCAAAAGTGTGAACGATATTTTCACCTCAACATCATCAGAGACGAGTCCCAGAAGGTAATAATGGCGTCAATGCATATGGATGGTCAGGCTGATAAATGGCTAACTAAGCTGCAATATTTTAGATCTATTTCGTCTTGGTTTGAATTATCTGAACAAGCTAGTCTCCGTTTTGGAAACCCTGCTAATGATAATATTTTAGGACTCTTTAATAAATTGTCTCAGTCTAGTTCTGTGGATGAGTACTTTGAAAAATTTGAGGATCTTAAAGCCTACTTGTTTAATCAGTACGCATACTTAAATGAGCATTACTATGTTATGAGTTTCATTGGGGGATTGAAAGAAGAGATTAAACACTCAGTCCTCATGTTTAAACATAACACCCTTATGCAAGCATTCTCCCTTGCTAGGATGCAAGAAAAAACTTTATCCAACCAAATGAAGAGTCCAAAGCCTACTCCTATACCTTTTTCACAATCATTTACATCCACCCGACAGTTTAACCAGCCACAATTCCCTCCAAAACCTCTATCAGTACCCACTTTGAATCAAAAATTCCCATCACAAATTTCCCGCACCAACAGCCCCACCCTCCCTCCCATTAAACACCTTACTCGTGAAAAAATGAGAGTTCGCAATGATAAGGGGCTCTGCTATAATTGCGACGAGGTCTATCAACGGGGTCATATTTGCAAAACTCAACAGTTGTTTTGGATTATTGGAGAAGAAACTGATGATGCAGCTCAGGAAGAAGAGGATGTCCCACCTGATGATGTACTAGGTTCCCCAGTAGATAATGAAATCGAGATTTCTTTACATGCTCTCACTGGTACCCACAGTAGTGACACAATTCGTGTTCCCGGTTTTCTTCATAAACATGCCATTTCGATTCTTATTGATACGGGTAGTACCCATAGTTTTCTGGATTCTGAGTTTGCTAACTCCTTACATTTGGTTATTCACCCCACTGCTAATCTCCTTGTTACTGTTGCCAATGGTGACAAAAAACTCAGTTCTGGATTGTGTTCATCTTTGAAGTGGCAGATGCAGGGGCATGACTTTGTTGGTGATCTTCATTTGTTACCTTTAGGGGGTTGTCACATGGTTTTAGGGGAAGATTGGTTGCGCAAGTTGGGAGATGTTGTGTTCAATCTGTCTAAATTGAGTATTACTTTTCAACACTATGACCAACAGATTACTCTAGTCGGGACCAAGGATAAAGCTTTTCTGCAGTCAATGAGTGGTTCTGCTGCAGTGGACTATCTCAGGAAAACTCCTTATGGGGTTATTGGTCATTTGTACTCAGTTGCTACCAAACCCACACCTACAGCACTGCCTGCTTCTATATCTGACTTCCTTCATTCATTTTCTGATGTGTTCACCCCACCATCCACCTTGCCACCCCACAGGTCACTGGATCATACAATCCCTCTCAAGCCTAACTCTTCACCACCCAACATGAGACCATACAAATTCCCCTACATTCAAAAATCCGTGGTGGAAGATTTGGTGCAGGAAATGTTATCTTCTGGAATTATCCAACCCAGTCATAGCCCCTTTGCTTCTCCAATATTGTTGGTCAAGAAGAAGGATAATAGCTGGCGATTTTGTGTGGATTACCGGAAACTCAACGACATTATAATTAAAGATAAGTTTCCCATCCCTGTGATAGATGAATTGTTGAATGAACTCAATAAGGCAATCATTTTTACTAAAATTGATCTGAAGTCTGGTTATCATCAAATTCGGGTGCATCTTTCGGAAATTTTCAAGACTGCTTTTCGCACTCATCATGGCCATTATGAGTTCAAGGTCATGCCCTTTGGACTGACCAATGATCCTGCTACTTTTCAGGCCTTGATGAATGATATTTTTCGACCATATCTTCGGAAATTCATCTTAGTTTTCTTTGATGACATATTGGTTTATAGTACCAGCTTAGAGGAGCATGTTCAACATTTAGGCATTACCCTACAGCTCCTTCGACAATATCAATTACATGCCAATCTTTCCAAGTGCAGTTTTTCTCAGCAAGAGTTGGAGTACCTGGGCCATATTATTACTGCTTAGGGAGTGGTGGCTGACCCTTCTAAAATTTCCAGCATGGTGCACTGGCCAATCCCTACAACAATTAAGGAGCTGAGAGGATTTCTTGGCCTCACAGGCTACTACAGAAAATTTGTCCAGGGTTATGGTTCCATTTGTAAACCACTTACAACTTTGTTAAAGAAAAATGCCTTCTTCTGGTCTGCTCAAGCCACTGCTGCTTTTATCTCCTTGAAACATGCCATGTCTACTTCCCTAGTCCTTGCTTTGCCTGATTTTACTAAGCCATTCATCCTGGAAGCTAATGCATCTGGTACTGGTATTGGTGTTGTCCTGATGCAAGAGGGCAAACCAATTGCTTACTTTAGCAAACCCCTGAGACTCAAAGCTAGTGCACTATCCACTTATGAGAAGGATCTCTTGGCCATAGTCCAAGATGTTACAAAGTGGAGAAATTATTTACAGGGCCATCACTTTATTATCAAGACTGAACAACAAAGTATCAAGTTCTTTTTGGAACAGAAGATCACTACAGTTTGTCAGCAGAAATGGTTGATGAAGTTATTGGGTTTTGACCATGAAATCCACTATAAGAAAGGGGTTGAAAATAAGGTAGTTGATGCTCTTTCCAGGCTTCCTTATCCTGAGACTACTAGCTTCTCCATCACCATATCTTCACCCACTTAGAGCCATGACATTCTGGAAATCTACAAGGATGATGCCAAGGTTCATACTCTCATCTCTCAACTCTTGGTTAACTCTTCTAGTGTTTCTCATTACACCCTGGTTGAAGGCATTTTGAGACACAAAGGCAGATTATATATTGGGGAGGGTCACAACATCAAGCATACTATCATGGCCTCTGTGCACTCATCTGCTGTGGGAGGACACTCTGGTACTTATGCCACTTATACAAGGGCTAAGTCTTATTTCTTTTGTCCTGGAATGAAAAAAGATATTTTCTGGTTTGTCAGCTCTTGTGATATTTTCCAAAGGAACAAGGGAGAACACTTCCACCCCCCTGGCCTTCTACAACCACTTCCAGTCCCTGAGCAAGCTTGGCAGCACATATCTATGGACTTTATTGAAGGACTGCCAAAGAGTGATAGAAAATATGTTATCTTTGTGGTGGTGGACAGGCTCACTAAATACAACCATTTTATTGGGCTGTCTCATCCTTACACTGCCATCACCATTGCTAGAGATTTTATCAGCAATGTGTTTAAACTCCATGGTCTCCCAGCTTCTATAGTCTCTGATAGGGACAAGGTGTTCACTAGCAATTTCTGGCAAGAACTTTTCAAGGCATTGTGAACTTAATTAAAGCTCAGTACAGCATATCATCCCCAAACTGATGGTCAGACATAGAGGGTCAATGCTTGTCTTGAACAATATCTCAGGTGCATGACTGGTTTCCACCCTACTCAATGGTTTCAGTGGTTGCCTTTGGCTGAATGGTGGTACAACACCAGCTATCACTCCAGCATCAAGATGAGCCCTTTCCAAGCATTATATGGCTACCATCCTCCACAATTGGCTTTCCCAGTCCAGGTTACTACTTCTGTAGAAGTTGTTGAGACTTATTTACAACAAAAAGTTGTTGTTTTAGAACTCCTTAAGGATACCTTGCACAAATCTCAGGAGAGGATGAAATTTTTTGCTGATCAAAAGAGGAGTGAGAGAACTTTTGAAGTTGGAGACTGGGTCTATCTTAAACTACATCCTTATAGACAAACCTCCATTTCTTTGAGAAAGAATTTTAAATTGTCAGCCATGTATTATGGTCCCCTCCAGGTGTTGCAGAAAGTGGGTTCCTTGGCATATAAATTACAGTTCCCTACTGGTACCAGGATCCACCTTGTTTTTCATGTTTCTCAGTTGAAGAAACAAATTGGTCTCTCACACACTCCCTCCCTACAACTCCCTATGGTGGATCATGAAGGACAAGCTGTGGTTGATCCTGTTGCTGTTTTAGACACTAGGGTTGTACTCAGAGATGGTTCTCAGATTCTCAATCACTCATTCAATGGACCAACTCTTCTAGGGAGGATGCAACTTGGGAAGATACTTCCACTATCACTGCCCATTTTCCAGATTTTTATCCTTGAGGACAATGATGTTTGAAGGGGAGGGTATTGTCATGAACCTCACTTGGGAATTGGTTAGCCCTTATCTGATTTATGTAGGAAGTAGATATTTGTAATGGGGTTAGCCCTTATCATCTTTGTGTCTGCTTTTACTTTTCCTTTGTGAGAGAGAGAGTTGTTGTGTGGCTTGTAATCTGCCATGTGGCTAGGAAAGAGTGGGTAAGGGAGGAGATAACTGATTGGGTATTAATGTGTAAGAATGAACCACTCTTGTGGCTAAGAATTAATCAGAAATCATTTTCCTCTTTAGGCTGCTCTGCAGAATTTTATTCTTCTTCCAATTCTCTGAGCTGCTAAATTGTATTGGTTCAGTACAGCATGCCTTGGCGCGTTTGGTGTGGCTTGCATGATTTTACATTGGCACGGAGGTGCGGATAGCATGGTTGGCATGCCTTGGCGCGGTTGGTGTGGATGGCACGATTTGCCATTGGCATACGTGGGAATTAGGGTTTGGCTCGTCGTAACCCTAATTTGAAAGATATACCCGGGTAATTATTTTAGAGACACATTAAAGGTTTTAGTATATGTTCCTAGTAAATATTTGTTGCTTTAAATGTTGTGACATTACTGTCTGTTAGGGTTTAGTATTTTACGATTTTAACCCTAAGCTAAAAACCACCATCAACATTAAGTCCCCTGCTTAGCTCGGAATAGGTGCCTTATTGCGAGGTAGAATATGATGGTGACGGACAACAACGGAATCGAGGTGTAAATCATTGCAAAGATGGTCAGGAGAATCTGACTAAACTTTTTGAGTCGTAAGGAGAGTTTTGGCTTGCGGACCTTTGTAAGTTGTACTGGGAATGCAGACCGTGGAGTTGTGAGGCGAAAGTTACCGTCTTGGTCTTGTTGTACATCTCCAAGACAAGGGGGTGCGGTCTTGATCAGGGGCAAAAAAAGTAGGCATCTTGGATCGAGGGGGTCCAAGAGGTGGCGTGGTCTTGGTAAGGTGAACGCGCGTGGATGATAGGGTCACTTCAGTAGAGCGGGTGACTTGTCCTAGTGCGGCCATGGCAGGGCGCGGCTCGGTGGGGTGAGTCGTGCACAGATGGCCAGTAGCGGTGAGGATGAGACATGGCACGGACTGCTTGGTGATTTATCTTCAATGGATTGGTTGCCTCTTTCCTTATTTGACTTAACCTGGAGATTCTTTTCTCTTCAACCCAAAATTTTACGCCCATAAAAGAGGAAAAGCGTTACTCTTTTTGCTTTGGTTATGTTGCCGACTTTGCTCCCGAAGCTTGGCGTTTGCGGTGCGAAAGGAACACATGATCTAGTGGGCTTTGAGCATGTTCTTCCACGCTTTTTTACCAACCATAATTATTTCTCACAGCCAGGCATGAGGTTTAATTGGGATCGGATATTATGCCTTAACTCATGGCCAGTATAAAAACTTTCCTTTTTGAGGTTGCATCACCTTGTTGTACATAAAATATGATCTTGAACTCCACATTAGTGTAATTTGTCTTCGTCCATCCCCTTTACTGGTATCGTCTCGCTTTTCCCTTTTTTTTTTATATCCTCTTTCTTATGAGTGTATAAATAGGATGGAACTTGACCATTTTCCTTGTTCTTTGTAGTGTATAATGAGACCCTCTGGGGATATCCATGTCTTTGATCCTTCGGAAATGGACTTCAGGGTTGGCGAAAACCGCTCTTCTTCTCATGAGGAGGTATTAGCTGAATCGAATCCCTATTCCATGAAGCTGGAAAAATCGTCAAGGACCTCCCTTCCATATATCTTCATGAAGTGCAGGTGTGTGTTCGGATTTTCTTGGATTCGGTGAACATGGAGGAGGGACGAGAGAATGAGGAAGACCCTTGGCTTGTCGAGAAGTTCCAGTGCGGCAAATTCCTTCCTTGTTCCAATTATAGGGCGGATCGAACTGTTCCTAGGTCGAAGTAGCGGAAAATAGAGTATGTGAAACTTTTGGAGGAAGGCGCCATGGTTCTCGATTTTGATGCGGTTGAATCAAAAAATCTTCTTCGGGGGTGTCAATGAGAAAACCCTCGAGGGAGCATCTGACAGAAAGGAAATAGCCTTTGAAGTCGATGCCAAAGGTGTCATTGGTGATATTGGAGGGGTCATGGCGGCGTATGTTGGACCGGTCATTGGAGCGGGCACTGCTGCTGCTGTGGTTGTTTCGGGATGGGATGTTGAGGTTGCTACTGCTAACACCGTTGAATGAAATCTCTGTTTCCCAACGGATTGCTGGGGGAAGTGCTTGAAGATATCTTTGACCAAGGGGGCTTGTGCTCCACTCTTCGAGGGCTAGTTCCTCCCTTTTTGTTATTCCTGTTAGCTGCTTAGATCCCTGATTTTTTTTCTTTTTTCCTAAGCTCATCTTTACCTTCTTCTTCTTCAGTCAACATTTTGCTTTATATATATATATATATTTTGATTGAGGTATTTCTGGTTGTGGTATGATGGATTTGCGATCATTTTCTGGGTTAATCTGATGTATTTCTCTGATATCTGGAGAATTTATTTGGAAAGAGATGTATTTATGCTCTTCTTTTTTTTTTGACAGAAAGGGAAACTCCAGGGAAGAACACAAACGGTGTATTCACCCTGGGGAATACAACTACTAAAAGGAATTGTTAATGAAAATACTAAAGGGAGAGTGACTGGAAAAGTATAGCACTTTAGGGATTGGAGTCCTTGAGCCATCGCGTGTAAATTATCACGCCTTCAGGTGTGTCTGTGTTGATAAGCTTGCAATATCCTCCTAAAAGGATGTCTGCCACCAAATACGGCTCATTTTCTCTTTCATTGGGCGAATCAATTTGAATAGCCATTTTTACAGTCATCTTCCCAACTTGAAACGAATTTACCTTAACCACTATATCTCCGATTGAAAACGGGTTCAGGCGTTGTGCAGCCGTTTGGGTATTGACTTCATTGGTTTCGATGGAATTTTCCAAGCCTTTTGCAAAGTGTTCAAATGGAACAACACCCCATTCACATTTCTTGACAGCGTCCGTGCCAGTAATCACGCCAAGTCCCCATAACGGAATAAGGGAAGGAATGAATGGTTGTGGAGATTGTAGTTCGACCAACATGTCTTCTCCATATGTCTGGGTTTCATTGATATCTCGTCGATGCAATAACCAGTGGGATTTTTTGTTGGAAATTCCTTCGGGCGTGGATGTCAGTAGAGGGTGCGCATCTAATTTCTCTTTGTTGCCGAGTACCCATAAGTGCCCCAATATCATGTTGTGACCCAGTTCTTTGACACTGTGGAATTTGCTATGTGTTATAACGTCTCCCATCTTGATCTCAAGGTTGATGTGGCCATGCGCATTCAAAGATTCTCCTCTCGGGTTCTTAATCATAGACAGGGAATGAGTAGCGTCTTTCTTTATAAATCATGCAGCCTTAAGTGCCTTGAAAGTAATTATGTTAAGGTCAGAGGCCACGTCGATGAGCGTGTGGTCGAATTCGATACCCTTTAAACGGGACATGGTCAGCAGTCCCCAGTTCTCCCCTTTGATTCCGCTCGTCTGGAAAGCTTGGGCCCTTGGTGCGGTTCCGAGGAGAGAAAAAGTCGTTTGCCGGATACAACGCGATTGAGAGATGTGAAAATATCTTGGTGTTGTGCTTTGGAAAGATAGAGAATTTCTCATACATGCTACATCATAGATTATACAGTCTCGTCCACAGAGTCCCCAGAGGACCCGCAGTTTCTTATTGGGAGTGGGTCTAGATGTACTCCCTCGTATCCTAGTTGGATCTCTCCCGCTTTTATCTTTTCTTTGAAAATATGCTTTAGTCTTTTTCAATCACTGGTCGGATGGTGAACGAACCTGTGGTAATGGAAGTACTGGGGGTTTTCCATCTCAGCCACAGTTGTTGGACGTCTGGGAGATGGGAGTCTGACAACATCATCTTGAAACCATTCCTCTAGGAGGTCAATCACCTCCTCGATGGGAAACGGGAAATCGAAGGTATTTCCTTCGGTTTCATGATGATGCATGTGAGCCTTAGGGGAAGCCTTCCATTGATGGGTTGCCCGTTGTGTCGGTGATTCACGTTTAGGCTGATGATCTGCAGCTGGGGCCTTCCTTTTCCCTCTCTCATTTACTATGTTTACAGAGGAGGGGCCAACGTTAAATTTTTTGCTGTTGAGACGTCCGTTCCCGCGAGTTTCACGCATGTCTTCGGCTCAAATCGGTCTAGCCCTATACGGTAATGTTGGTGTTGTCATTGAAGAACGTCTGGCGGCTTCATGGAGTTCTGAGAATGTCTAGAAATACAAGTTTTCTATAAAGGCGTGGTAAATAGGAACCATACCGTTGATGCACGCGTTCACTAGATGTTGCTCGATCACATTTGGGTCATGTCATTCTAGTGCTTTAACCCTGAATCTTTTTACAAAATCATTCGGGTGTTCGTTATCCCACTGGTACATCCTTCCGAGGTCTGAGAGAGTAACTTGTTCATACACAAAGAAGTACTTCCTGTAAAACGCGGTAACCATGCTACCCCAGTTGGGAATAATGTTCGGCAGGAGATTGTTGTACCATGTATACGCCCTTCTGGTAAGCGATTTTGAGAACTCCCTTAGACGGAGAACGTGATTATATTCATGTTCACTTAGGGATTCTAAAAAACCGGAGACATTCTCATGTGCATTCCCGGAACCATCGTACATGGTAAATTGAGGAGAGGAGTACCCCCTAGGCAAAGGGATTCTTTGTATCTCGGATGGGTAAGGAGGTTGGTGCTGATGCATGTCCATTTCATCTTTTTTGACTCAGTTGCGGAGAAGTTGCTCCAGATCTTCTCGTGTGACGAATTTGGATGGATGATTTCTTTCCGATGTGATTCTAGCGTGAATCTCCTCGTCTGCGGAGGCGTGTTCTGTCGAGGTGCTAGCGCCGGGGGTGTTGGAGACGTTCCTAAATGGATCTAGCGGGCGCGACTTACGTGGTACCCGCTCTATCAGAGCCTTGAGAAAGACAAGTACTTCCTTCTGTGTTGAAACCATATCCGTCTGGGATCTGGCTATCATTTCCTGTCATTCCATCAAATCAGCGATGGTGACATAAGGACGGCTTCCCCTAGTCCCTCCGGTCTCTCATCCCGTCGGTGGGGTAGTTGGAATCTTAGTTGTGTTTGGAGGTTCCACGCTATATGAGACATTAGGGGCCGCGGCGGCGGCTCTGGCCCTAATGACTGGTGGTGTAATGCCAGAAGAGGTTCTTTCGTTTCCGTTATTATAGGGTTGTGCAGAGACATTACAGGCGGCGGTGGCTCTGGCCCTTGTGATTGGCGGTGTCATGCTTGAGGGGTTGAATTCATAGTTACTGTAGTCAGTAAATGATGTAACGACATTATTGGGAGAGACGTTAACATCAGGGACGTGCTCTGTGCTGGTATTCTCGGCAGCTGCTCCAGACCTAAGATCCACCATATTTGGATTGACATTCGGTAAACGAAATCAGGAGTTGGAGTTGATATTGTAACCGATAGATCAATCCTCCCGATGTGGTCGCCAATTGTTTATAGGTGAAAATAGGTTCTTCTGATTTTGGCATTTGCGGATGTAAAGGTGAGAAACTATTTAAACCCTAAACAATGTACCGTAAGGGAGTACTTTACATTCGAGAGATCAATATGTACAAGTTCGGCCTAAACAAAGAAATGGTTGTTCAAGACTTTCTTCGGTAGCAAAGAGGAGGAGAATGGGTTAGATTTGGGGAGGGAAGCAAGGATAGTGGTGAGACCAGAATAGTTGATTATGGAAGAGAAGTTGGGTTTCTACGACTTGTTATCAAAATAGTAAGAAAGATCACGAGGAGAGCTAGCAAGTAAGTATTTCTTAGTGTTCTCTGGTCCGAATGAACTTGTTGTCCAAAGGGAAATAGGTAAGACCTATTTATACAAGTCGAGGTAGAAAAGTACCCTGGTCTCATTAAGGAGTGAGGAAGTAAATGGGAGGAGGTGGTAACCGTATGCATGGACTTGATGTTCCATAAAGTGGTTAACGCATGAAATTGGTTTCATGAAACTTTTAACGTTATGGAATTGATGTTCCATAAGGTTTTCAACTCAAGGATTTATGCCCCATGAACGTTTCCCACATAACTCCCATATTTACTAGGCGCCTCACCTTTATGACATTTCCTTATGAAGGGCGTACTGTACGCCGCACGCTGTAGACCACCAAACCAATACCCAAAGATAATCCCCCAGTTTGTGTTGATGTCTCGAATATTTTTGGAAAACATGTAACACGTTGTTGTGGCTTGGAAAGTCGATCTCGGGGAACTTGCTAGCCTGGTGACCTTCGATGATCGAGATGTTGCATCTTGAAAGGAGGGGCAACCGTTGATCGTTGCACGCCTTCGTTTTGGTAGCCGCGTAGTGAGGCCCAACAGGGTGGCACGGCTAGGGTGTGTCTATACTAGGCATGAGGGGCCAAGGGTTCGTCATAGGGATATGGCATGGCTAGGGCCAAGGCGAGGCCGCTTTGCTTGGCTTGACGTGACTAGCATGTCTAGGGACAAGGAAAAGTGCATTTGGCATGGCGCGGATAGCTTGTCTAGGTTTGGTTTGGCTTGGCATGTGGGGCCAAGGGGTAGCCATGGGCGCATGACGTGACTAGCTTAGGCTAGGTGTGGTTTTGGATTTCCATGTGGGGCCAAGGGGTAGCCATGGGAGCATAGCGTGACTAGCTTGGGCTAGGCGCGTGACCAAGCTAGGGTTTTGGGCCTAAGGTCGTGAGGGGACCTTAGACAGCCAGGATTTGCTCCTGGGATTGAAGGGCAACCGTTGATTATTGCACGCCTTCACTTTGGTATCCGCATGGGGAAGGCCAGCATGGTGGCGCGGCATGAGGGTCCATGGAGAGAGGTGTTTATCATGGCGCGGCCGGCGTGGCTAGCTTTGGCTAGGTCCATGACCAATCTAGCGTTTTGGGCCAAAGGTCGTGAGGGGATCTTAGACGGCCAGTATTTTCTCATGGGATTGAAGGGAAACCGTTAATTGTTGCATGCCTTCACTTTGGTATCCTCATGGGGAAGGCCAGCATGGTGGCGCGGCATGAGGGCCATGGCGAGACGTGTTTGGAATGGCGCGGTCGGTGTGGCTGGCATGATTTTCCATTGGAACAGAGGTGTGGCTAGCATGGTTAGCATGCCTTAGCATGACATGAGGGGCCATGGCGAGACGTGTTTGGAATGGAGCGGTCGGTCTGGCTGGCATGATTTCCCATTGGAACTTAGGTGTGGCTAGCATGGTTAGCATTCCTTGGCGCGGTTGGTGTGGCTGGCATGATTTTCTATTGGCACATAGGTGTGGATAGCATGGTTGGCATGCCTTGGCGCGGTTGGTGCGGCTGGCATGATTTTCCATTGGCATAGAGGTGCGTCTAGCATGGTTGGCATGCCTTGACGCGGTCGGTGTGGATGGCATGATTTTCCATTGGAAAAGAGGTGCGGCTAGCATGGTTGGCATGCCTTGGCACGGTTGGTGTGGCTGGCTTGATTTTCCATCACTATGGGAAAAATATACATCTACAACTGGGGTTTTACAACGCTTTTCTAAACATTGTAGAAAGTCCTATGTTTTACAACTGGTTTCAAAGGAAGAGTTGTCGTATATCATCACTACCAACACTTAGGACCAAGGGGTTGCGCTAAGAAAACAAACTACAACTCTTTAAGAAAAAGTGTTGTGACGACATTTAGCTATAACAACTCTGTTTTATAAGTGTAGTGACTTAGCCTATCACAACTCTCACAAGTGTTGTTGAAGAACACAAAAATATGATAATGAAAAATATGTTAGAGGGGAGATTCGAACATGAACCTACTGCATGGAAGTCTAGCTCGTCAACCATCCTTTCAGTTCACCAGTTTTGGTTTTTTTCATTTTTTTTAAATAGAAACCTATAACAACAATTATAAGTGTTGTTGAAGTAAAAATATATAAATGTTGGAAAAAATGATGTTGGGGGGATTCGATCCCGAGCCTTAGGCATGGAAATCTACACCACTAACCATCCTACACTATCACAGGTTCTGTCAAGTTTATGGTTCTTTAATACACTAACTTTATGACAGCCCTTCATAAGTGTTGTAAAATAAAATGTAATGCTCAAAGAATAATGCTCAGGTGACTGAGCCGAAAACAACGCGAAGTCTTCTCTGAAAATTACTTATTTTTGATAAGGGTAGTCTGGTTATTTTCACAGTCTCCATAATGTTTATTGCACTTTTTTCCATCAAGGGTAATATGGTCATTTTCATATTCTGAAATGCTTACTTTACCTATTTCCGATAAGGGTAGTCATGTCATTTTTCACAGTCTCCATAATATTTATTGCACTTATTTTCATTAAGGGTAATATGATCATTTTCATATTTTTTAATATCTACCTTACCTATTTCCAATAAGGGTAGTATAGTCATTTTCACAGTCTCCATAATATTTATTGCACTTATTTCCATCAAGGGTAATATGGTCATTTTCAAAGTGTAATATTTACAGTACTTATTTTCGATAAGGGTAGTCTGGTCATTATTAAAGTTTCGATAATATTTATTGCACTTATTTTCACTAAGGGTAATATGGTCATTTTCATAGTCTGTAATATTTTCTTTACTTATTTCCGATAAAGGTAGTCTGCCATTTTCACAGTCTCCATAATATTTATTGCACTTATTTTATTTAAGGGTAATATCGTCATTTTCACATTTTGTAATATTTACTTTACCTATTTCTGATAAGGGTAATCTGGTCATTTTTCACAGTCTCCATAATATTTATTGCACTTATTTCCATTAAGGGTAATATGATCATTTTCACATTCTGTAATACATATTGCACTTACCAAGTTTCCGACTTATAGTAGTCCACTTCCGGCCAGGATTCGATCTCAGAGCCAGGTTATGCATACAATATGCCAAAACAGGGTTTGTTTAAAGTTTCGGGGAATATTCCAGAGGAATCTTACCTATAAATGGATGAATTCATCGTTCTTACCAACTTTCCTAACTTATAATGGTCCACTCGGGGCCGTTTTTCAATCTCTGAGTCAGGTTATGCATACAGTATACCAAAATAGGTTTTGTTTAAAGTTTCGGGGAATATTCCGAAGGAATCTTATATGTAAATGGATGGATTCATCGTTCTTACCAAGTTTTTGACTTCTAATAGTCCATTCATAGTCAGGATTCGATCTCGGAGCCAGGGTACGCATATAATATGCCAGAATATGGTTTGTTTAAGGTTTCATAGAAAATTCCGAAGGAATCTTACTTGTAAAAGGATGGATTCATCGTTCTTACCAAGTTTCCGACTTATAATAGTCCACTCCCAGCCAGGATTCGATCTCAAAGCCAGGTTATGCATACAATATGCCAAAACAGGGTTTGTTTAAAGTTTCGGGGAATATTCCAGAGGAATCTTACCTGTAAATGGATGGATTCATTGTTCTTACCCAGTTTTAGGCTTATAGTAGTCCACTAATGGCCATGTGTTCGACCTCGGTGCCAGGGTACGCATACAATATGCTAGAATTAGGTTTGTTTAAGGTTTCGAAGAATATTCTAAAGGAATCTTACCTGTAAATGGATGGATTCATCGTTCTTACCAAGTTTCTGACTTCTAGTAGTCCACTAACTGCCAAGTTTCGATTTCAGAGCCCGGGTATGCATATAATATACCCGAATATGGTTTGTTTAAGGTTTTAGAGAATATTTCGAATGAATCTTACTTGTCAAAGGATGGATTCATCGGTCTTACTAAGTTTGTGACTTATAGTTGTCCACTCCTCGCCAGGTTTCAACCTCGGAGCCAGTTTTTTCTCGAAGTTGACAAATTCGTGTGTGTTTAAGGTTTCGAAGAATATTCCAATGGAAACTTACTTGTAAAATGATATATTCACCGTTCTTACGATTGAAGTTAGAACCCTCCCAGAGCTTCATGATTCATAGTATTTTTGTCGGTATACCATATTTGAAGTTCAAATACCCTTTGAGCTTCATATTTATCGATTTCGATGATGTATCATGCTACAATTGAAGTCAAAACCCTCCCAGAGCTTCTTGGTTCATATTTTGTATGCCTTTATACCACATTTGAAGTTCTAACCGACATTGAGCATCATATTCATCGATTTTGATGATGTATATTGCTAAATTTGAAGTCAGAACCCACCAAGAGCATCATGATTAATAGTTTGTTTGTCGTTATACCGAATATGAAGTTCGAATTGACACTGCGCTTTATATTTATCGACTTCAATGATGTGTCATGCTAAGTTTGAAGTATGAACCCTCCCGGAGCTTCTCGGTTCATAGTTTGTATGTCGTTATACCATATTTGAAGTTCGAATCAACACCTAAGTTTCATATATATCTATTTCAATGATGTTCATGCTAAGTTTGAACCTGAATCTTCTTGATTCATAGTTTGTATGCCATTATACCATATTTGAAGTTCAAATCGACACTGAGATTCATATCTATCGATTTCGATGATTTTCATGCTAAGTTTGAAGTATGAACCCTCCCGGAGCTTCTTGGTTCATAGTTTTATGCTTGTTTAGTCTACGAGTGTGAACTAAAGATACTTCATGACTTGTATAACTAGTCAAAATTACTTTGTGACCTATGTGACAAGTCGAAATTCAAACCGGAAGCACAAAGAGAAAGCACAAAGAAACAAACCAATTATCGAATTCATTTCATATTTTTAAGCTTCATTCTTATACATTTTTTGGATTTTTTATATCAGAATGTCGATAACAATGTCCTAAATTTACTGATATTTTTTTTTGATTTTTTTTTCATGTCTAAGGTTGATAATAAATTGGATACATGAGATCGTATTAACACAAATAGAAACACAAATGGTTTTCAATCCGTAAGACCATAGAAAATACAATATCAACCGTTAGATTAATTTATCAATCCGTATGGGTTGATCAAATGAAATCTGGTCCGTCCATCTTTTTCGTTCCCCCACCAAACCCTCCCTCAACCAGTCGAGCTCAATATGTTTTGCTCCATCTTCGTCTCCTCTACTCTTCGTCTCCTCCACACTCCACATACGACCGACGGCATTACTACTCAACCCATCTTTACTCATCATCTCCCTCTCTTCACCTGCTTCACCAAATATTTCCAAAAACCCTAATTCTTTTACATAAAATCAAACCATTTACTTTCTACGGTTATCCTAGGTTAGGTTATGTCTTGGTCGGGAAGAACATAGACTCATGGATTTTTTCTTCTTCTCATCTGCATTTCAGAAACCCAAGTCTACATTGGAAACACTCGATTCAATTCACATCAATTTGAAAAACCTAAATCGGATATCAGAAATCGACCGATTCGACCTTCAAAGCCTAAATCTCGATAAGCATTAACCTAATCCAGTGGAAGTGGTTTCCAAAAGCAATTTCTATTTGAATCTTCAACTGCGAATCTGCGATGAAGAGTAATTGAAGAGAATCATCAACAAAAACTAATTGAAAGATAATCTTGGTGGTTATATGTGGATCTGCAGGCATGAACGGAGGTGGTTGAGCATCTACTGAAATGGGTTTGTGATAATCTTGGTGGTGTTCTGTGATTGAAATTATAGTTGCTACCAATTTTGATTTTGTTTTTTCAATTCTGATTTCAGGGTTCAGTATTAAGGTGTTTCTCCATATCTACATCAAAATGGGTAAAACATTTTAACTCAATATCTTCTCGATTTTTCTTAAATCATTCTTTTTCTTCAACTGGTTACCTCTATTTTCTCCTCTAAAAATAAATCTTAAAGTTTGGATCTTTGAAGTTGCAGTTGCACCATTATTTTGGGGTTAATTGAAGAATCATTCGATTTAGTTGTTTTGTATATTTGCGGGTTTTCAATTGAACGATACCCTGGATTTTTATAATTGGGTATTTGTATGTTTAAGCTAATTGAATCATGATTGTCATCTTGGTCTCAAGTTGAATTTCATTTTTATTTTTATTTTTTTGAATCAGTTTAGTAACGAATACATTGGACCTACTCACTCTTAAGACTCGTAATTATCATTTACCAGACAAGAGTGGATCTCTATTATTTGACTTAGTAATGCTAGAATTTATTGTGTGAGATAAAAAATTTCACACTATATTGTAGAAATTTCAATGCTTAATGAAATCTGATGTTATTAACTTCTCTCTCAGTACTCATTTGGAGGAAGTTACGGATGGGTAACTTCTGGCTGTTGAGATTGGTGATTCTTCCACCCTTTTCTGAGTAAATATCATCCCTAGTTGGATTGGCTATATTCTGCTTGAGTCTCATGCTACACATAGTTTCCTATAACCCATTTTTGGTCCTGTAGCATTGTTCTTGTTCCTCTTCATATTCTCCTTGCTGTGGCTTGATAGCATGAATCCCTCCTTCAACGAAAACGATGTTACCTCTATGGTCATCTTGTCCCTTTAATCTCCTTGCTGTCACGGTGCTAGCACCAAAATACTCAACTAAAGTTTCAACGACAAAGCCACTGAAGATTATGTTTGCAGGAATATCTTGTTGAGCCCTAACTTTTTGTCTCTGTTGTTGTTGCTGTTGGTAGGGTGACATGGTTTGCGTTTGCTGTCTTCCGGCCAATTAAAATCTCTACATAGCACTTAAATAGGTAAGTTTTTATGTGTTTCGTATATATCTATACAAGCCACACACGTCCCTGTGTGTAATTAGGTTTATATATGACATAATTTATCGGTAACAATTTAAAAGGATTGATCATTTCATATTACCCTGAGTTGGCGATCGAGCTAGTTAGCATTGCTGCTCGTGTCATGAAGGGAGACAACAATAAGTGGGGTTTCTCCCTCATTGTATAACCAATGAGTTACTCCAGCAGGCAAGGCCAAAATATCTCCTTGTTGGATTTGACGAATTTTTTGATGTTGATCTCTAGCTCCCTGTTGCTGGGGTCTTCCTCTTAGTTGTGAGACTGTCGAATTGAGTGGAAAGTTTCAAGACAGCCAGGGATAAGAGCTCCAGACACACCCATACCTGCAATGCTGAAGGTGTTACTAATGCTACTAGTGGAAATTGGAAATTTGAATTAAAAGTAATATCAGGGAACAGATCTTGAACAATGTAGACAAGTCTTGGTGCATTAACAAAAAATGGCAAGAGAAGTCCATTAGGCTGAATAATATATGGAGCAGGAGCCACACCAGCACACTCAAATTATTCATTTTTCTGTTCCCACAACTCAGTAACACCATCTTCGGACTCAACACAGCGGTTAGGTTCTTGTGCATTTATGTTCTCAATACGACACTGGCTCCGACCTTGGTAACGACGTGATTGTTGCTGTTGTTGCTGAGTTTTCCATCCTACTCCTTGTTCTATCTGACCTAAACAGCTACATGAATAACCACTTATTATTATCTAGAACATTGTAGACATTAATACTTACCCCAGGATCAATTAGAATAATGCCGCATGAATTTTATAAGTAAGAAGAAATGAGATAGATAAGATACAATGATGCATTAAACTCCATTTGCTTACAATTTTATCATAGATAAATTTTATTGTATTATGCTATTGAGACCACAACATATCTGGCTAGATAGGTTAATTGTTGGTCGTGTTGTTCCGTAGTTTACCCTGTAATATAATTACATTTTCTGTTTTGTTTTAGTTGGAGAACTTAGGGAGTCCGGAGACATAGATGGGGTATCGGGTGTAGTCGATAGAAGTAGCGTAGATGTTGTTGCTGCCATGCATGGCCGAGTTTACATAGAGGAAGAGATGGTGAAAGTCAATGGCTGGAGTGGATCTGTTCTTGGGTCTTAAGGTGATTATTGTGTGTACATGGAGGAAAAGATGGTGAAATTCAATGGCTGGAGTGGATCTGTTTTTGGGTCTTAAGGTGATTATTTTTTATAACAATGAAGTTTGGTGTTCGACTAAAATGGTGTGGTTGTTATCTATGGGTGGAAACAATTGCTGTAGTAGTCCTAATGCTATCATTTTCTTTTCTTTCGTTGATGTGGTACGAATGATAATATTGAATATAGAATTATGAGCGTTCTTTGTTGCAATCAATTTCTTGTAAACAAGTTGATCTCTTATCATGCTTTCCTTTTGTATAATGCAGGGTAGTTAAATTCGATGAAAATTTGTCAGGAAATTTAAGGGGATGCTTCTATGAAGGCTGGAAATACATACTACTTGATAGCGATGGAATAGTGAATCTTGGGGATTTTGGTGTGTCATCTTTTATGTTTGACAAAGGAAAAAAGCAACGTTCAATTAATACCTTTATTGGAACTCCAGGAAGGTCAGTTTTTTTTTTCCTCCTTCTAACAAGTGTTTTGTTTTCTCAATGAAAATATGCTTTCCTTTTCTCTTTCTTCAATGTTGTACACAATTTGAATTCTGAAACATACCCCAAAATGATATTGTACACAAGTTTGAATTCAATACTACCCCAAAATGATGTACGCAATTTGAATTCATACCCCTATAAGAACCGTACCTATTATTATGACTTTTTATTTCTATAACTTCATTCCAATGTTAATGAAGTGACCATTTTAATTCATCAACCCCTTGCAGAGCTTGTATGTGGTCATTTGGGATAACTTCAATGGAGTTAGCCGATGGTCATGCTTCATTCTCCAAGTACCCTTCAATGAAGGTAATTTTTTTTGGGTCAAACTTCTATGCAACTATTTCTGTTTTTCAGTATTTGAAAGAGATTTCTATTTTTGTGTCCCCTGGTGTTGCACTTTTTAGTATGTTAGACTGTGTAGCTGGAGTGTTGGACTCTTATCACATGTATGGTTATTCTTTTTCTTGTACTGATGTTGGGAATGTCTTGGTGATTTGTATGACAGAGCGAGTACAAGCGAGGCGTGGGTGCGTGGAACTTCGATTTTGAAGACTTGAAAGCTTAAGTGTCCCTAGTACGTTTTGAATGTGTATCACTTTATGGTTTCAAAATTGTTCCCATTTTGAATGAAAAGTGAGATTAGGTGAGTTTTTCAGGGGTTGAAGTGAAAATAATTGTAATCATCGTACTATGGCTCTCAAGTAAAATATGATTTGTGTGTAAAAGAGGGATTGGGTAGTGAGTATAGTGACCCAGTATCTGAGGAAGTGAGGTTATGTTGGTGAGATGAATTGAGTGATAGGTTAGCTTGAATGAGTGTAAATGTGTTACACTGGCAGCTTAATGAGAATGTGAAATACTTTCGGCAATTCGGTTTCAGCTATAATTTTTTTTTTCAAAAATGTTTTATGCACACAACTTCTAATAAGAGTTGTGTTTCATATTTCAACTACAAAAACCAGTGGTTGTGAAAGAATGTCTTTACGACATAACTAGGTGTTGTCCAACATAGTTTTGCAACTCTAACAAGTGTAGTGCAAATCTTATTCATAATAGTAACAAGTGTTGTGTAACATATTTCTATGATACACATCATAGGTTGTCTAAGATAGACCTTCAACTTATACAAGTGTTGTGTTACATATTTGTACGATACGCATCCTTTGTTGTGTAAAATAGTCCTACAACACAAGCAAGAGTTTTGTTAGGCTTTATAAAAAAATCGAAAGAGAATCACAACTTTGGCAAAATATTGTTGAACCATGAATCACAACACCATATACAACTCTTAGTCAAGTATTGTAGAAAATCTTGGACTTTCTACAATACCCCCTTCCATAATGCATGAAATGGAGTTGTCTTAGGGGTACCACAACTCTTAGATTGTGTTGTAAACGTTGTTTTTTCCCGTAGTGCATTGACACACGTGGGAATTAGGGTTTGGCTCGTCGTAACCCTAATTTGAAAAATATACCCGGGTAACTATTTTAGAGACACATTAAAGGTTTCAGTAAATGTGCCTAGTAAATGCTTGTTGCTTTAAATGTTGTGACATTACTGTCTGCTAGGGTTTAGTGTTTTACGATTTTAACCCTAAGATAAAAACCACCATCAACAATGAGAAACTGACTTTTTATGGTATTGATACCGGGTATGCGTACCAAAAAGTTATTGACGACATATAGCTACGCCGGTACGTGTACTGGGTCCATGTAAGACGGCTTCAAACCTATAATATTTTCCCCATTATCTGAATTGGTATTCATACTTTGCTATATCTAGATTTACAATAGTTATATGTTTTTCTCTAGATCTATTCAAAATATTCCCACATAAAATAAATTACACATATATATCACTGTTTCAGGCTATTTTCGAATGATAATATTGAATCACGATTTAGATTATGAACAGTAAATTGTTCTTAACCGAAATTCATCAAGTACGAACAAATGTTCATTAAAAATATGTTATTCCACATCTTTGGTTCCTCGGAATGAGAAACGAAATCTGTATCTACTAATATCTAAACCTGAGATGGTAAAATATATTATTCCACATCTTTGATTCCTCAGAGTGAGGGATTCAAGTCTCCATCTAGTAATCTCTCAACCTGAGATAATAAAATATGTTATTCTATATATTTGGTTCGTTTGAATGAGGGACTGAAATATATATCTAGTTATCTCTGAATGTAAGATGATAAAATATCTAAACAGATTGTCACTAGACAAAATAGAGAAGAAATTCAAATGAATTATTGTGAATTTTTGGGATTAGTGGATGAGAAAGGCGAGAATAAATTCAAATGAATTCGACTAAAATTGAAGAAATTATGTCAAATCATAGAAATTAGAAAGAAGAAAATTGATAATGGGCAAGTATGAGCTATAATTGTAGTGAAGAAATTGGAAAAACAACGCTTTTTAATTGAGGCGATTGCTTGATCAAAATTGATACTTCAATTATAGATCCAAGTCTAGACGATCGTTTTCATGGTGAGAGGCCCACGAAAAACCCAAATTATCAAATCAGAGCCTACCAAACGATCGTTTTCATGGTTTTATTGTTTCAGGAACAAAGGTTTCTGGGATATTTCTCATCTTTTTAGATCACCAAAATTAGGATTATATTTTAGGTCACATAATTATTGTGTAAATTCCGAAAAAAACAATAACAAGGACTACATATGATTCTTTAATTGTGAGAGCCGTACGGGAATGAAAATGATGGAAACAAATTTGATAATTGTCATTGATTTTCAAATAAACAAACTTTCGAATAATACATATGAATGGAATAAAGCGGAGAGATATCATCTACTTTAATACACATCACATTGGAAAAATTGGATTGAATGATAATAATGCCAATGAACCAATTGAATGGAAAAGCATTAGGGAATTAGAAATAAAAAGAATGGGAAATATGGTCGTTGACAATCGATTCGGCAAAAAATCGAAATTTATTGAAGAAGACTCTGATGATCACCCAAGTTTCTACTATAATTTTATTTGAAAATTAAATTAACAGTTGTCATATTAGTTAATTAATTCCACGCGATAAACTTAAATTTACATATGAAAAAAATCATTGAATCATTGCAAATTATAAAATTATCACGAATTATTTACATGGATGCCTTATGAAAGAAACACAATGCCTTGTGAAAGAAACACAAATCTACTTGAAAGAAACACAAATGTGTTTGCAAGAATATCATGATCCGTATGAGATTTGTCCAACTAATAGAAAATAAAAATCTGTAATCCTACGAATATCAATTTACAAGTAAAACTCATACGGATTGGCCTTGGTGGGTAAGGTGGACTAATATCCCGTGGACGCGTGGTACATAAATTCCGTGACGTGGAAAATATGGTAAACCTCATCCGTAAATTTTCATGTCATCCAAAGGCCTGTAATTTTCCTCTCCATAGAAAGTTTATAGGATACCCCAATTCCTTTTGCGCACTCATTTTATTCCCCTCTCTCTCTTAGAAGATCCTGCGCCTCCTTCTCATACTCTTTTCATCTTCTTCTTTCCTCCATCTTAGTATATCTCGTGCTAAATGATAATATTTGTTTGTTAACTGATGTTTATTGAGTTGGATTTACTGATAATTTCTTTTGTTTCTTGTTTATGTCTCAGATTTTTATAAAACGAAAAAAAATTATTAAGATCTTGAATGTTTGTGGTAAAGATTAATTTTTCCCCAATCATCTTTGGCGTCGGCTAAGGGGAAATCTGTTCCCTAACTTCACAAAGTCATGCTTGATCAGTTGAAGATCAAACATAGAATCCAAACTTTTACTCCTTCCCAGTCCCATCATTAATCGGTCTGCGCATCTTTTTGCCTTTCATAATAAGGTAAATGTTCAATAATTATTAAAAATTTAGTACTAATAAGATTAAT
This sequence comes from Papaver bracteatum, assembly GCA_023529315.1. Taxonomy (NCBI): domain Eukaryota; kingdom Viridiplantae; phylum Streptophyta; class Magnoliopsida; order Ranunculales; family Papaveraceae; genus Papaver; species Papaver bracteatum. Next base: position 428,814 of record JAJJWX010004710.1, on the reverse strand, counting down.
GTGCCAAACACGAGTTATTACAAAGAAGGAAAGCGAGCAACAAGCTGCGCCACAATCCCTTTTTGAATAGAAAACCCTTTCCTCTTAAACACAAAATCTCTCGAATCGGGAGTCATGACATTACTGTGCATGACTCTTTGAACTCTCGCTAGGAGTCCAACCTCCTCTGGCGCTAAATACCCAAAAGTGTCAAAGGAAAAGGACATAAAAGCATGTCCATTATCAATACCTTGGTAATTTTCTCGCAGACAAATTAAAAGGTTCAATAAATATGCTTGGTTTGGACATCATTATTCAAGTTCTGTGACATCGCTGTCTGACTAGGGTTTTTACGATTTTACCCTAAGTTAAAAACCACCATCAACAACAATATATTCAGAAGGGATAATCTCCAGATCAGCATACGCTTCATTCATGTATTCTCTAGGGTAAAGAGATCTTGATTCTGATAGCATCTCCACTTAACTGATATACTACACGCTTAAAACTATCATGAGATAGATTTTATAGAATTTAAAGGAATTCGCGGGTCTAAAAGAGGAATAGGGAGACCCGCGAGAAGTTTCCCTACAGAGATGATGGTTTTTTTATCATTCCATTGATCAACCTAAAACCATTTAGGGTTAAGTGTGAAGGTAGGTCCTGATAAAGGAGGAACAGATAATTTAAAACCTCTGTCTCTAAATTCAACTTCAAGTTTCTCAAAGTCTTGAACTATTCTCCACCCTGCCTTGTGCCCCATTGTTATTCTTATAGAAGGGGATTAGAAATATATGTATAATCAAGATGATCAGTGCGACCAAGAAAGCGAGATGATGCAATAAACGGGAGACTTAAGCGGTAATTGGAGTGAAGGAAAAAAATAAGATGTGAGGTGCGAAGGGTCGAGAATCAAGAAAAATGACAGAAGAGAAACAATAATAAGAAAATAAAAGTTGCAAAGGTTGAAGACAAAACAAGAGAGCAAAAAGGAAGAGATGAAAACGAAAGGGGGTATTTAAAGGATTTACTTTTCGAAACAGCAAGCATCAATGGGTGAGAAGATGTGAATAAACAGTTGAAAGATTTAATCGCGACATGTCAAGAAATAAACGGATGAGAACGACACGTAGAATAATCTAGCCCGAGATCCCGGATTAGTGTCAGTCAAGGAATATGAAAAGTTGATAGGGTGCGGCAAATAGCATGCAAAGGAGCGAAGAGGTGACTAAAAATTTATCTCATCACTCTTTCTGGGATAAAGATTGCTGAGTGAAGAGGCAAAATATACGGGTAAAATATCACACATCAAGTAACTATGCGAATTAATGGTAATGTAAAGGAGTGAAGTGAATTCGTATGTATTTTATCCCAAATGACGGAATCAGTGACATCATGAAGTCACGAGTAAAGTGTGAAAGTTGTCCGAAGATCCAAAGTGCGTGCGAGAAAGTCCAATATAAGCGTGCGAGGACATCACACGTCAGATCCGAAAATAGGGGATTTATTAGCTGTCATCCACTATGTAAATTCCTATATATAGGACCAACCACCATTGTATCAGAGAGAGATCTTTTTGAGTAGAGAGATGGAATATAAAGAGAGATAAAGTTATTTTCTTCCCCAATTAGGGTTGTATCTTATTCTTTGTGTTGATTTCTAAACTTAATAAAATTATTTTAAGTGTTCTTCATCATGGTTTCATAGTTTGTTTTATATATTATCAAAGGGGTGTAGTTGTGGGATTTCCTGCAACTACACCTTTTATCGATTAGGTCACTAGTCACTTTCATTTTCATGTAGGCTATCAACTGTTTGGTGAAATGCGTAGTATTGTTTTCTTCTCTTTGTCTACAATATATTTAGTGGTCATATTCTTTTATACTGATTCTTGTTTAATTACTTCCTAAGGAGAAAAATCATCTGGAATCGTGGTGCTAAAAAACAAGAAGAGAAACAAAACTTTGCACAATGGTAATGTAGGTATGGAAGAGGATAAGTTAAGTAATTTACCTGAAGCACTTATTCATCTCATTCTTTCTTTTCTTCCAATCAAATGTGCTATGCCTACCTGCATTTTATCCAGAAAATGGAAGTATGAATCCAACTCTATCCCCATACTTGATTTTCGTGAGTGGTGTGGTACCAATATTACTGCAGAAAAAAATGCCTGGAAACCCAACGATTTATGAATTTTCTGGACACGGTGTTATATCTTCATGAGAAGCCTAATATTCAGAAATTTTGTCTGAAATGGGATCACCTTTTTGATGAATCTCGAGTAACTAAATGGATTGGTGTAAACTCGAAGAACAACTTTTTCTTTCTGTGAGAACACAAATATCCTTCGTATTTCCTCTGTCATTGTTTACCTATAATCCGTTGACGGTATTGAACTTGGCATGTTTAACAATCAAAGTTTCAAATACAGTTTCGTTCCCAAGGATCAAGTTACTTCGTCTAAGCTTTATTTAATTTGAGAATGGGATCTCGCCTAACCATCTACTTTCTAACAGCCCCATCCTTGAAGAGTTGAGTTTGATGCACTGTAGTGGTTTCCAATCTGAAGGTTTATGCATTACAAATCCCACACTAAAGCACTTGCACATTAGTAATTTTTATCTAGCAGAGTCTACTGTGAAGATTTGAACAATTAATCTGACGACCATCATTTGCAGTCTAGTAAAGCCACCAGACTTTGTAGTCGATAGCTTTCCATCACTAGTTGGGGCATTTTTATTTTTTGTGATGGTGATAAAATCCAAATCAATCTTTTTGAAAAGCTTTCTAATGTAAAGCTTCTTAAAATACCTGCTGCCTGCTTTCTGGTTACTGGTATGCCCAATATATACTTCAAAATTCTTGCTGTAAGTTTAACTAATATGGCATTTATGAAGTACCGGATTATTATGCATGTTATGGTATTCTTTGTGTGTTTTTTTTTAATAATTAATGTCAACTTGATGTGGATAACCTCTTAACCATTTCGCCTGCATTCAGAAATTTGGTATGGTTAGAAGTTACTTCAACTTTCAATTGCAAGAGTTTGGGTTTCAGATTCTGTTTCAATTATGAGAAGATTTTTCAGTCTTCTCCAGCTACCACCCAATCTAGAATCAATTGTCTTTTCTCAAGCAAGTCACTCACCTCTCACCACCCTACTTATTTGGCGTAACTGTTGATGTGATGTCACTCGTCTTTTCCTTTGGAAGTGAAAACTTTCATTAATTTGTTTTGTGGTATTATATTTCTTTTGTGGTATTATATTTTGCTGAAAGTTTTCTTTGGTTATTGTAGAGCATATACATCCCTGATGATGATTGTTGGTCACTTGACCCTAAATGTTTGCTAACACACCTAAAGTTCATCAAATTCAAGTACTTTGATGGGGGATCAATGAAGTTAAATGGGATTAAAGTATTTCTCAAGTGTGCTGGATTTCTTGAAACTATAACCGTTGTAGCTTCTCTAGTGCTCTCCAAAAACCATCAACATCAACTGTATGTAACTTAGCAGTTACTAATGTTTCCGAAACCCGCAAATTGTTTGGTTAAGTTCTTGATGATCTTTGAATACACTTAACAATACTTTCAGTATCTCAGTGTTGTTATTCTAATCTTTATGATCAGGAGGATTCTAGAAGTTCTATTCAGACTATTTACAGGTATTGATAGTTTCTGGGAGGCATCACTGCTAAAGATGAAATAAAGGCTAAAGAAGTTATTGAGGAAATTTTATTAAAGTATAGAGATAGATACAGAGCCATTGCAGAGGGTAATCAAGCTCAAGATATCTGTGAACAAATGAGTCAAAAGATTCGAAGGATGCTAATAAAGAATTGGAGGATGTAAGCTCAAGGGAGATGGTGGTTTCCAATGGGAACTAAACTCATCAATTGGAATATAAGAGGCTTAAATGCTTATGAAAAGCAAATTGCAGTAAGGGATCTAATTGCAGTTAACCATTATGCTGTTTGCTCCATTCAGGAAACAAAAATAAGTGCAATGTCTCAGTGGTTTGTATGTCAGCTTTGGTTTGATTCAGATTTTGACTGGGAATTTCTTTCGTCTCAAGGTGTTAATGGTAATAGTGGTGGACTTCTCATTATCTGGGACTCTAATAAATTTGATAATATAGGTACCAGGAAAGGGGTTAATTTATTATCTGTTATTTTAAGGTTCAAACTTACAGGGTTTTCTTTTATTGCTTCAAATGTTTATTCCCCATGTGAGTATTCACTCAGGGAAGAATTCTGGAGTAAGTTGGTGGAAATACGAAGGTGGAGTGATGATGCTTAGTGATTAATGGGGGACTTCAATGCTGTAAGAGGTAATACAGAACGTAACAGGGGTGAAGTAGATGTAAGAAACATGGGTTTTCTTAATGATTTTATAACAACACAAGAATTGATAGATCTTCCTCTTAATGGAGGGGATTTTACTTGGTCCAACAAACAGCCAGACCCTTTGCTTTGCAGGCTTGATAGATTCTTAATGTGTACTCGTTTTGATGTTAAATTCAGTTTGGTACTTCAAACTGTATTGGTGAGAAAAATATTGGATCACAACCCTATTTTGTTCGATTTGGAGCCGAATTTTAGGTACCAATTTTCTTTTAAGGGAGAAAAACATTGGCTAAAGCATCCGGATTTTTACAAGAATGTAGAAGTGTGGTGGAACAATATGGATTATACAGGAACACCAAGTTATGTGTTTTTTAGGAAATTGCAAAATTTGAAGTTCTTCTTAAAGAATTGGAGTAGGGTTACTTTTGGTGATGTTAAGAAGAATGAGGAGGAGCTGAATAGTAATATCAATAGGCTGAATCTGCAAGAAGAAGTTAATCCTTTAGATGAAGAATATTTTGAGGAGAGAACTAAGGAGCTAGTTTAGTTGAATAAACTGAAAATTACAAGAGCCAGAATGGCTTTACAAAGAGCCAAAGTTCAAGATTTCTTGGAGGGTGATAAAAATACAGGTGTTTATAGGTGAAAATAGTTTCTGCTGATATTGGTAATTACGGGTGTGAAGGTGAGAAACTGTTTAAACCCTAAACAATGTACTACAAGGGAGTACTTTAGATTCGAGAGATGAATCTGTACAAGTCCGGCCTAAACCAAGAAATGGTCGTTTCAGACTTGCTTCGGTCACAAAGAGGAGGTGAATGGGTTTGTTTTGGGGAGGGAAGCAAGGAGAGTGGTGAGACCAGAATAGTTGATTCTGGGAGAGCAGTTGGGTTTCTACCACTTTTTATCAGAAGAGTAAGAGAGATCACGAGGAGAGCTAGCAAGTAAGTATTTCTGAGTGTTGTCTTGTCCGAATGAACTTGTTGTATAAAGGGAAATAGGTAAGACATATTTATACAAGTCAAGGTAGAAACGTACCCTGGTTTCATTAAGGAGTGGGGAAGTAAATGGGAGGAGGTGGTAACCGTATGCATGGACTTGATGTTCCATAAATTGGTCAACGCATGAAACTGGTTTCATGAAACTGTTAACGTTATGGAATTGATGTTCCATAAGGTTGTTAACTCACGGCTTTATGTCCCATGAATGTTTCCCACATAACTCCCATATTTACTAGGTACCTCACCCTTATGACACCTACTTATGAAGGGCGTAGTGTACGCCGCACGCTGTAGACCACCAAATCAATACCCAAAGAGAATTCCCCAGTTTATGTTGATGTCTCGAATGCTTTTGGAAAACATGTAACACATTGTTGTGGATTGGCAAATCGAGCTCGGGAATATTGCAAGCCTGGTGACCTTCGACGGTCGAGATGTTGCATCTTGAGAGGAGGGGCAACCATTGATCGTTGCAAACCTTTATTTTGGTAGCCGCGTAGTGAGGTCCAAAAGGGTGGAACAGCTAGGGTGTGTCTAGTCTTGGCATGAGGGACCAAGGGTTCGCCATAGGCGTATGGCATGGCTAGGGACAAGGAAAGGGCGCTTAGCATGGCATGAAGTGACTAGCATGGCTAGGGCCAAGGCAAAGTGCGTTTGGCATGGCGTGGCTAGCTTGGCCAAGTTAAGTTAGGTTTGGCTTGGCATGTGGGGCCAAGGGGTAGCCATAGGCTCATGGCATGACTATCTTGGGCTATATGCGGTTTTGGCTTGGCATGTGGGGCCAAGGGGGATCCATGGGAACATGGCGTGACTAGCTTGGGCTAGGAGCGTGACCAAGCTAGGGCAACCGTTGATTGTTGCACGCCTTCACTTTGGTGGCCGCATGAGGAGGCCAGTATGGTGGAGCGACATGAGAGTCCATGGAGAGACGTGTTTGGCATGGCATGTCCGGCGTGGCTAGCTTTGGCTAGGTGTGTGACCAAGCTTGGGTTTTGGGCCAAAGGTCGTGAGGGGACCTTAAACGGCAAGGATTTTCTCCTGGTGACCTTCGATGGTCTAGATGTTGCATCTTGAGAGGAGGGGAAACCGTTGATCATTGCACGCTTTCATTTTGGTAGCCGTGTAGTAAGGTCCAACAGGGTGGAACGACTAGGGTGTGTCTAGACTTAGCATAAGGGTCCAAGGGTTCGCCAAAGGCGTATGGCATGGCTAGGGACTAGGATAGGGCACTTGGCTTGGCATTATGTGACTAGAATGGATAGGGCCAAGGCAAAGTGCGTTTGGCATGTCGTGGATAGCTTGGGCTTGGCATGTGGGGACAAGTGGTAGCCATGGGCGCATGGCGTGAATAGATTTGGATAGGTGCGGTTTTGGCTTGGCATGTGGGGCTAAGGGGGATCCATGGGCGCATGTCGTGACCAGCTTGGGCTAGGCGCGTGACCAAGCTAGGGTTTTGGGACAAAGGTCGTGAGGGGACCTTATACGGCCAGGATTTTCTCCTGGCGTTGAAGGGCAACCATTCATTGTTGCACTTCTTCATATTGGTATCCGCATGGGGAAGGCCAGCATGGTGGCGCGGGATGAGGGGCCAAGGAGAGACATGTTTGGCATTGAACGGCCAGCGTGGCTATCTTTGGCTAGGTGCGTGACCAAGCCAGGTTTTTGGTCCAAAGGTCATGAGGGGACCTTAGACGACCAGGATTTGCTCATGGGATTGAATGGAAACCGTTGATTGTTGCACGCCTTCACTTTGGTAGCCGCATGGGGAAGGTCTTCATGGTAGAGCGGCATGAGTGGCCATGGCGAGACGTTTTTAGCATGGCGCGTCCGGAGTGGCTAGCTTTGGCTAGGTGCGTGACCAAGCTAGGGTTTCAGGCCAAAGGTCATTAGGGGACCTTAGACGGCCAGGATTTGCTCCTTGGATTGAAGGGAAACCGTTGATTCTTGCACACCTTCACTTTGGTAGCCGCATGGGGAAGGTCAGCATGGTGGTGCGGCATGAGGGGCCATGGCGAGACGTGTTTGGCATGGCACGGCCGACGTGGCTAGCTTTGGCGAGGTGCGTGACCAAGATAGGGTTTTGGGCCAAAAGTCGTGAGGGGACGTTATACGACCAGGATTTGCTCCTGGGATTGAAGGGAAACCATTGATTGTCGCACGCCTTCACTTTGGTAGCCGCATGGGGAAGGCCAGCATGGTGGCGCGGCATGAGTGGCCATGGCGAGACATGTTTGGTATGGCGCGGTCGGTGTGGCTGGCATGATTTGCCATTAGCATAGAGGTGTGGCTAGCATGGTTGGTGTGGATGGCATGATTTTCCATTGGCACAGAGGTGCGACTAGCATGGTAGGCATGCCTTAGCACAGTTGGTGTGGCTGGCATGATTTTCCATTGGCACAAAGGTGCGGCTAGCATTTTTGGAATGCCTTGGCGCGGCATGATTTTCCATTGGCACAGAGGTGCGTCTAGCATGGTAGGCATGCCTTGGCGCGGTTGGTGTGGCTAGAAAGATTTTCCATTGGTACAGAGGTGCGGCTAGCATGGTTGGCATGCCTTGGCGCGGTCGGTGTGGCTGGCATGATTTTCCATTGGCACAGAGGTGCGGCTAGCATGGTGGGCATGCCTTGGCGCGGTTGGTGTGGCTGGCATGATTTGCCATTGGCACAGAGGTGCGTCTAGCATGGTTGGCAAGCCTTGACGCGGTCGGTGTGGCTGGCATGATTTTCCATTGGCACACGTGGGAATTAGGGCTTGGCTCGTCGTAACCCTAATTTGAAAAATATACCCGGGTAATTATTTTAGAGACACATTAAAGGTTTCAGTAAATGTGCCTAGTAAATGCTTGTTGCTTTAAATGTTGTGACATTAATATATGCTAGGGTTTAGTGTTTTACGATTTTAACCCTAAACTAAAAACCACCATCAACAAAAGGTTACTTTCATAGAATTTCTTCTGCTAAGAGAAAAAGAAATTTTATTTCTAAGCTGGTAATTGGAGGAGTTGTGTGACGGACCGGAAAGTTACTCCTTCGGCGTGTCGTCCCGCAGGACGTAACTCCCCCGGTGCGCCATGATGAAGCTACGATCCGGGCTTCATCCCTAGGCAAATGCCCGCTCACTTTCCCTTGCAAGCATGCTCGTGGAGAATGATGCGGCTAACTTAGCTTCCACACCTTTCCAAAGTCACCCTTGTTCTCAAAAGCTTAATTTCCCTTGCATGCATGCTCGTGGAGCATGATGAGGATAACTTAGCTTCCACACCTTTCCAAAGTCACCCTTATCCGCAGAAGCTTAGTTGCCCTTGCAAGCATGCTCGTGGAGCATGATGCGGCTAACTTAGCTTCCACACCTTTCCAGGTTACCCTTGTTCTGCAAAGGGTTTTCCATGCCTTCGGTTCTTGTCCAGACTTAAGGCATAAGTCGTGGACTTAGGCATAGGCCGCACCAAGTCCTTGCCATTTGCTACGTTACGTCGCTTACCAACTCTTTGTAACTTGATAGGTAGTATGAGCATCCACTTACTGGCATGCAACTAAGCCTCATCAAGTCTGGCCACAATCATCTCTTGCGTCGAGCTACCGAGCTTAGATGATATGAGGGGCCAATGTGCTGGACTATAAATGCTGCAACTCATTGCGGCTGCCTACGTACCCTTCCCTACTATAAAGGGATAAAGCACATACCGTAGTTCATCCCTAATGGACAAGAAACTTAAGCCAACTCGTTTTCTAGGCCGTGGCCAAGCAATAGTGGTAATGGCCTAGTCCGTATAGGCCGTTCTGTCAAATACATCCAAGTGATACATCATCGAGTCCGTGGAATGGCATAGTGATACCTAAGCATCAAATGCCATCTCTCTAGGCTAAGGAACTATAAATGATTCTTAGGAATCATTTATACTCTTCCGGCTAAGCTGTGAAGCTTACTTGGTGCATAGTCCGCATATGCACCTTCAACCAACTACCCTTCCCTATATATGTTTATTTGACATTTTTAGAACTCTGATTAGAGGGGATAAAATCTTTCATCAACTCCCCGTTTTACTATTCATGGCCATTGCCATGTATTTTCCTGAATAACAGGCCAAGATGGCTATACATTCAGTTCTGGCTCAATGCCAATTCCTATGCTCGGCCAGGATGGCTGAACATTTCCCGAGCCAAACCCGATGAAGGGCCATGATGGCTATATTTCCGACTTTGGCCCATAGGCCACACCAATGTCCAGCTGTGATGTCTATACATTCTTAAGGCCATCTACCCAATTGGCCTGAAGCACTCTTGGTGCGAGATTGTCTCTTGGCCAATGTAACTTCCAACTAAGGTCATATTTGCCTTAGCCAATATGCATACGCGATGTGCCTTACCTGGAACCAAATATTGGCCGTTGGCCAAACACATCCTTTGACACGAGACTTGGCTCTTGGACAAATGCCAAACATAATACGCCATTTTGGCGTGGTATTGGCCTTAAGCTAATCTACCTCTTACCATCCAATGGAAGCTTTCGGATGAAGCTTCATCTCAGGCCATGGCGCATCTTTCAGTATGCACCATGCTAAAAACACGGGGTGTTACAAGTTGATGTTTTTAATCAAAACACAATATGAGAAAAAATCAAACAATATTACACTTGACTTTTCACGGCTTCCTCCCTGTGTCTCAAAGTTTTGATAATATTACTTTTAAGTATATTGATCATGAGTAGAGACTATGGCTTGAACGTGAGTTTGAGGAAGATGAAGTTTTTAATGCAATCAAGAATTATGGTGCCAATAAAGCACCAGGGCCGGATGGTTTCAATATGGAATTTTACAAATGTTGTTGGGAGATTCTAAAAAGTGATTTATTCTACAGGTAAAGCGGAATGGAGATTGAACATGTCCTTCATAAAATTGATTCCTAAGAAAGAAGATTCATCTACTACTAAATATTTTAGGCTTATTAGTCTCATCATTAGCTTCTACAAGGTAATATCTAAAATTTTGGCTAACAGAATTAAGGTGGTTATGCCATATTTGGTTTCAACTGCGCAAGGAGCGTTTTTGAAACATAAAAAGATTTTAGATGGTATCTTAGTGGCTAAAGAATGTGTTGACAGCAGATTAAAATAGAGAAAACCAGACATTCTATGCAAAATTGACACGGAGAAGGCGTTTGACATTGTCAATTGGCCATCTCTTTTTGCAATTTTAGAAAAAAATGGATTTGGGACAAATTAGATAAAGTGGATTAGATGGTGCGCAACGGAAGATCAATTCTCAGTGTTGATGAATGGAGTTTCCACTGAAAGAATCAAGACTTCAAAAGGAATTATACAGGGTGACCCTTTGTCACCCTTTCTATTCTTATTGGTGGTTGAAATTTTGTCTTGTCTCCAGGAGGATGCTAGACAAAAAGGTTTGATTACAGTTTTCCAAGTTAAGGAAGGAGGCACTATGGTTACTCTTTTGTAGTTTACGGATGACACTATCATTATGCTTAACGCGACCAAAGAAGAAGTCAGAGGTTTTCTTATTACTCTTATGATTTTTGAGGCTCTAACAGGTCTTAAGTTGAATCTAGAAAAGAGTTATATGACAAGTATTGGAGTGGATGAGGTGGTGAATGAACTGGAGTTGGAATTGGGATGTAAAATAGATGTCCTTCCTATTATTTACTTGGGAATTCCAATAGGATCAATTAGGAGAAATTCCGCAGTATGGGATTTAGTGATCAATAAGATGAAGAAGAATCTTGCTCCATGGAAACGAATTTTTCCCAACAAGGCAGGTAGGCTAACACTGATTAAAAGTTCTCTTGAAAGTATTATTACGTATTACATGTCTCTTTTAGTGATTCCAGCTTCTGTTGAGAATGAATTAAACACAATTATGCGAAAATTCTTATGGGGTGAAGATGGAGAGCATAAGAAGATGAGTTGGGTTTCGTGGTTGAAGATTTGTAACCTAAAGAAAAATAGGGATATGGGTATTAGGAATCTAAGATTAGTTAACAAGTCTTTGCTAGCTAAGTGGCACTGGAGATATGCTACGGAGAAGCAAGCACTTTCGAGGAGGATAATTTGTGAGAAAACATGTTCAAATGAAGATAGTTTGGTTCCTATTATTCCGACGGGTACAATTGGCAGAAGTATGTGGTTTGAGATTGCTAAGGCTCGAGATTTCTATGAGGTTTCAAGTATCCAACTAAGAGATGGTACAGGAGTTCATTTTTGGGATGATTGGTGGGTACAGAAGAAATCTCTAAAGGATATTTATCCAAGGCTTTACAAGATGAGTATGCAGAAGAATGCAAAGGTAGCTGATATTATAGGAGATAATAGAAGAATGATGTTCAGAAGGGAGCTTGATCCAGCAGAAAGAATTGTCTTCTTGGAGATAAGGTATGTCACAAGGAATATTACTCTTACAAATGGTATTGCTGATACTGTGACAGGAAATTTCACGGCAAAAACTTGTTATGAGAATTTAGTTGATTCCACTGAGAATTTATATTTTTCAGTGTTATCAAGATGTAAGCTTATTCCGCCAAAGGTTGTTTTTCTTTGCTGGGTGTCTCTTCATAACTCAGTCCCTACAAGAATGATGCTGCAACATAGGCGAGTGCAAGTTCAGTCAACTAATTTTCTCCTCTGCAATGAAGCTGATGAGGACTTGGATCATCTTTTCATCCATTGCAGTTGGTTTTGTCAACTTTGGAATTATTTTATAGGTTCTCTCAATGTAAAATGGGAAATGTCGGGTGAGCTTAAAACTCTTTTACAATGCTGGAGATTTCAAAAACTTGGAAGAAGACATGCTACAATTTGGCAGGTTATTCCATTTGCAATCATTTGGGAAACTTGGAAGGAAAGAAATTCACGTGTTCATGGTGGAAGATTGAAGTCAGTTGAGGAGCTTAAGAAGGTTATCAAGGAGACGATTTGTCTGTGGTGCTCGACTACAAACACTTACTCAAGTGTTTCAATATTTAAGGTTATTTATCAATGGGAAATGTTAGTTAATCTGTAATCTTCTTTTTCTGCTGATTGGGAGCTCTTTTGTATCCCTTTGTACATTTGTAATTATCTTTTCTCTTCAATATATCCTTCCTTTTATCAAAAAAAAAAAGTATTGATAGTTTTTCCTTTTCTGGACCCTGTGGAGATTGGTGTATCTCCCTATTTTCTGTTTCCTTATATTATATTTGATTCAGATAATTAGTGGGGCTAAGCTACGCTCAGCTTTATTTAATGAATTAGATTAACGATGGCGCACTCAAGTGCTTGGTTTGTGATTAAAGTACATATAATCTGTTTCTAATTTCTACCCCATGGATACGAAATGATCGAGCCACGTACTTTCATATTATTTTTCATATCAAAACATCACCAGAAATGAGAACGTGTGTGGGAGAAGTAAACCAGCTGATGGTATGGCGAAGTAGACCAGCTGATGGTTTGGCGAAATAAGCTTATTTTAATTAACATGGAGTTCTGTATCATCTTGGTAGGAGATTTTTCAGAGTGTTTTGTGTACTCCATTGTAGCTAGCTGTGACTTAAAAAAAAAAAAAAAGTGGTTCCATGACATTCTTGCTCCGAAATGACACTACATTCATGAAAAAATTCTACAAGCGCTGGAAAGTAGTGGGAAAATGTAAACCGCGCACATAAGGACGAAAATAGTGACTAGTTGATACCCAAGGATGTCCCAAATTTCTTGTAACGGAAATATTATGAGCCGATGGCGGGAGATGACAAGAGTAGGCTGTCTTCTCCGAGAACAAACCATTTGCAGAGAGTTTCCGTAACCTATGTCCTCACCCAATGCCATTGGTCCCAGTGGAGGAAGATGGTAGGGGTGAGATACTCTGCATAGCGACATCGCTATAAAATCTTTCTTTATAATTAGGACCCCTAAGTCGCCACATGTAGTCTCCAAAATTACTCTTGATTTTGGTGAAGCCACATCAACACTCACTATCCATGTCATCGCTATCTTATTGGTTGCTTCCATAAGAAACAATCCAGTAGGAAACTCCAACCGTCATTTTTGGTTTAAGACATAATACGAACAGTTTATTGAAAAAGACGCGTCTGTCTACAACGAAGCCTATCTGCAATTTCAAACATATGACACAACCCTTCACCCAAGAGTTTCAAACTCTCACATGTTCAACTGACTCTATATATAGCATAAATTAGTTGCCTCACCACAAAAACATTTCTCTGTTGATGTAGTTGCGGATTATCTCACAAATACACCCTCATAAGAATCCAATATGATGATCTCAATTATTTGATGTGAAGATGAAGATTAAAGTAATAAAATTATAAAAAGACACAAAGATTTTTACGTGGTTCGATCAATGTGATCTACATCCACGATGCTTCACTAGTGATTGTATGTAATTACATGATTTTACAATTGAGACTCCATTAATGAATATTTGGAGCTCTAGAATTTTTTTGGGGAAGAAGATGATAAAGAAAATAAATCCCTCTCTAAAATTTTCTCTCTCCTCCTAAAATTATCCTCATCTCTCAAATTGTGTCTCCCCTTTCCTCTCATGCCTAAATGGCTATTTATATGATTTTACACATTGGATAACAACTAATCTTTCCCTTAATTTCGGATCAAAGAATCATCATACGAACCTTCGCAAATTTACTTCACGAACTTCCTTTACTCGTAAAACGTTCTTCGTGATTTCTTTATCTTCGCAAAATATTTTATACTCGCAAAATGTATTTTCTCTCCACAATTTCGTAAGTTATCATTTGCTGTGATATTCCGCTCCTACATCTTGCCTCTTTTTTCTTGAATATTGCTTGAAGAGCGATCTTTAAGAAAAAATCCGTTGTTGTAGTAATCTTTGATCTTTGTTGATGAAGGAACGAGCGAAAGAATATCAAACTCAAAAAGTATATACTTTCCCCTATTCTTTTGCGAAGTTCTGAAGCTTTAAGAAGTAATTAGAAGTATCATCTTGCGAAGTATGAAGTATGTGAAGTATCTTGAAGAAGTATGAAGTATATAAAATATCCTTGAAGAAGTATAAGAAGTATTTAATCCTCGAAATATATAAGAAGTATGAAGTATCCTTAAGAGAGTGATAAATATTGCCTCTGTTCATGTGAAATTATTATTCCACTTTTGGTGAGGATTCTTGCCGAGAAGATAAAGAACATCAAATATTTTCTTGGGTATCCATAGTTGCCTCTGTTCTTTATCTTCGAAAGAGAATTCTTGAGAAAATGTTGAATAATTAAATTGCATCTCTATTGTTATGTTTCCTCTGCCTCAAGTGGTAACCCTGTTATCTTCTGAATATTTCTACGAATTCCTGAGTTTTTCTGCGCATTTCTGAACTTCTGAATAGTGCTGCAAATAGTGCTGTGAATAGTACTGCGAACATACTGTTGCGAATCATACTGTTGCGAATATAGTGTTACGAATATAGTGTTGCGAATATAGTGTTACGAACTATGAATAGTCCTGCGAATTATGAACTTTTCTGCGAAGTTTCGTGGTATTTTCCTGTAAAATTTTGTACAATACTTGTGCGAATATAATATTTATGTAATGATTATGTTATGAAATATGTATGTGATGCTTATGCCATGAAATGTTTATGCAATGCATTTATGATGCAAATATAATGCTTGAATGATGCGAGTATGATGCTTGTATGATGTGAATACTTATCTATTATAATGCATATTTCAAGTTTCTGTTACTTAGCTCATTTTGCCGTAGTAAAATTGATATATCTTTGAATTGCCTCTATTCATATAATCATCTTCGCAAGTTTACTTGTGTATTTTCGCGAATGAAATCGCCTCTTCTGGTATGACTTCATGATATATATTCTTGTAAAAATTCTTCAATGATATTGATGGAATTGTCTTCTTTGATATATATTGTCTTCAAAATTCTTCAATGATCTTGATGGTATTGTCTTCTTTGATATATATTGTCTTCAAAATTCTTCAATGATCTTGATGGAATTGTCTTCTTTGATATATATTATCTTCAAAATTCTTGAATGATCTTGATGGAATAAATTTCATGAATTGCTGTGGTCTTATCATGCCTTCCTAAGTAAAGGTCTTATTTTTCCACCTCTTTTGTGATAATATTTTGTATTTGCGATAATATGACAAGTCTGAACATTCTTGCGAATATACAACCTCGTGACATTATCGTCTTGCGATGAAATCGCAGGACGTCTTTACACTTTCATGCAAAAACCCATTGATCTCATCTTATCTTCATTGTTATGTTCTGCGAGTTCTTTTTTCTTTTCTTTCTCTTTTTTTTTTTTTTTTTTTTTTTTTTTTTAGAAGGCTCGCAGAAGTTCAATTGTTGCACAAATATGACAAGCCTTTATGTTTTCGCAAACAAGAAGCCTCATGACATTTGCGTCTTATAGCACGTATCAGCTCCCTAATGGAGGGTGCTGCCCTTTATCTTCCCCCTGGTTTCCCCTTCAAGGAAGCGTACCTCGACCATACAAGGTTAGCTCTTCCCATCCGGTTCTGCCAACAACCAGCTTTTGATCGCAACCTCTTATCCTTTTTGCCTATAGGGCTTATAGTTACGAGGTTGCACCCTATGGGGTATCTTTGGGCCAAGTGCATCATTTGCCAAGACTTATCAAAAATGGCAGATGTGGTTCAACCTCACCCGGCACTCTTGACTCAACCGTGTACCTCGGCGCCTTGATCATTTTCTGCACTTCTTGGGAAAGACAGTATGCCTTAGTCGCCCAACCTAAATCTTCTTACACCTCATTTTATATTGCGTAATGTCGCTAGATTAGGTGATAATCCAAGGTGTATAACCCGGATAGGTACCCCATTATTGGGTTGTACCCCTAAATTTTTACCATGTACTAAGGGCCCTTGGTGGTGTTCCGGTTACCCTTAGCCACGTTTATAGGTACCCCCTTAAATGACGTACTTTAGGACTTTGCCTCTTAAGAAATATAGCTTCGCGAACTAGGGTGTACGCCACAAATGTTTGCCTGTATAAAATTTTCTGCGGCTCTCTTTCTTTTTTGGAGGCTGATCACAGATTGCTGTCTTTTATTCGCAAGTTAATCGTAAATGGCGGTATTTTTTCGCCTTTTAAAAATTCATCGTAAATTTTTCATGTTCATAAAATGTTGAATGTTTTCATGAAATGTTTAGTATAAGAAGTATGAAAAGTATGAGAAGTATTAATCAAAATTGTTCTATAGGAATATAGGAATTTAATTTTCTCTATTTTTTGTAATTTTGAACTCTTTGAAAATTTTGAGATCGTTAAATTTTTGCGATAAACTCATTTTTGAATCTTGCGATTGTATCACTTTTCACCAATCTAAAAAATCTTTGAAATGTTTTGAAATCTTATAAATTGTAGAAATCTTGCGAGTATATCGCTTTTGGGAAATAAAATCAAAAATCTTTTGTCTTTTGTAAATAAAATATTCAAGTAAATGGTACTTACCTTTGTCGTCTTGTTGTTGTCTCTTGATCTACCTCTTGTATAATGTTGTGTCATATCAACTGTTTTAGCCATTTATTGCGAAATATGTCTGTGAAATAATCTCCCATTTTCTTCTTGCGAAATATCAAAAAATCTTGCGAAATAATAATTTGCATGAAGTAAACGATCATCTGCGAAGTAATGATTTACACGAAGTAGACGAATATCTGCGAAGTAAACATTTGTATGAAGTTAACATCTGCGAAGGAAATATTTACGATATAAATTCATGCTGCGAAGGTACAAAAAATTTGCGAAGTGTAAAGAGTAGAAGTGTTGGTGTTGCAAATATTCGCATGGCAAACATTTGCGAAGTGCAAAAATTTTGCGAATGGGGAGACTCGAACTTGCGTCCATCATCTTATCAGCTCCTCTTGCGACCATCTGTCCAAGTTCCTATTTTTGTAAATACAGTTAAATTCGTAAAATTTATTCTGATGTTATCATCCCTTGTATAATTTTTCCCACCGTCCTTTCTTCTTCATCCCTTTCCTGGTTTTTAACATTTTGCTATATTCACAAAATAGTTTCCCATCGTCCTTTTGTTGAACCCGTCTTTAACGATGATATCCTTCGTACTACTGGTTGACTATGATTTATTCACACTGTGAAGACGGTTTCCTGCACCTTCAAATTATCTTACCAAAGCTCATTTGATCATTATCTTCTCATGATTACTGTTTTCATCTGTTATATGAAGTCTTTCTGCGCCCTTTATTATTTTCAACATGTCCTAACTTCATAACCATGTGAGCATTCGAGGAAAGTGTGAACATTCGAAGGTGTTGTTCGCAGGTTTGTTGATCATTCGCAGAATTTGTAAGCCTCTCAGCTGTGTTGCTCATTGCCCTTGAACTTTTATTGAGTTGGAAGAGATTTTTACGAAGGTCGCCACAGACAACATAGCCGCAACAGATTATAGTAGTTTGCTGATGTTGTTCCAACTTCCAACTCATTTCATTTTTTCATGACTGCGAAGTTTCCATCTCTGCTAGACTTTCAAGTTTGGTTTGAATTCGTTTTTCGCAGCATCGTTGTCCTGATGTTGTTAAACGTTCATATCAATGATTTTACAAATCTCTTTTGATTATGCTGTCGTGGTTCTTGATTCAGTCATTAGAATGAAATATGTACTTCATTTTAAAGCTATGAACGTTCGTAAAATTCGACCCCGCGATGATAAAATTCTTTGCGCCCTTGTCATTGGTGCGTCCTTGTCCTTGCTAATCGACCATATCTGTGTGAGGTTATTGCTGTACGTCCTTAAGTTGGTGTTTGACTAATAATCCTTTGTATACATCTTGCTTTCGTCTTTATCCCTTCTTTCTGGTTCATTCATTCTAAAAAGATTTCTGCGAACTGTGTCGTGTGTACATTTTACAAAGATGTACATTTTGCGAAGATTATAATTTACGAACATCGTGAATATCTCAAGGATACTGAATATCTCAAGAATTGAAGAATAGATTCTTAGTTGTACTTCGCTGCATCCATAAGAAGTTTTTCCCTCAAAGTGACCTCACTGTCTTTGGATTCAACAGGCTCGTCTGGATCATTTGACAAAGCATCCCTCTCATCCTCAGAAGCCAACACCTCCAGGTCTTTGTGCAGATAGAAGACTCTTTCCACTCGTAAAATATTTGCGAACATTCGTAAAATATTTTCGAAGGGCACTCATGTTGAAACTCTTCTTATTTACTCGTGATGTTACTCCCTTCTCAGAAACTCTTATTATTCACGTATGAATTGGAACTCCTTAAGGTGAACAACAACGTGTTTCCTGGTGAATCCATCAGGCAAATTTATGCGTGCAAAAATCTTAGCTGCATCGGATTTTCAGGTTCTTCTTCTTAAAGTTCACTTTTGCATTTGGGAGTTGTTGATCGTAAGTCCGTCCGCTTCAAAGTATTTACTTGTCAAAGTGTAGGTTTTTTGTGAAGTGACTTCTTCGCAGGTTTAAGATTGACAGGCTGAGTTGGCTTGAATGTATCATCTTATTCCTTTTGTTTCATTCCTTGTTTCTCTTGAGAGTAGCTACTTCAAGAGTAAAATCCATGACGAAGAGATATTGATTTATTTGAGCTTATGAACTATGCATGAACTCCTCTGTTCATCCCAACTAAGCTGGTTTAGTTCTGGTCGAAATGTTTAATCGTTGCAACTTGAATGAACTTTCTGCGAAGTTTTAACTGGGCTATCCTCATAATTGTACAGTCTTTGAGAATAACATACAATGGAATAATTAGTTTAACATTTCAGGAGCTGTTTACTTCGCAATTTCTGATACTTGTGAACATATGACCAGATTTTTTTAGAATATCTGGTTCTTTTTCTTTGTATTTTTGAGATACAAGTTCGTAATCTTTTGTTTTAACTGCTGATAAGAATGGTTCTTTCTGATCTTCATTTGTCTTTGCTGAATTATACTCCTCCTGTGAAGTGAAATTGCCACATTCCTCCATATAGATGTGCCGAAGATGTAGAAATCCTTAATATTATTCTGTTCTTAATGACCCTTTACACTTCCTTTCTGGTCTCTTTTCTTCGGCAATGCTATCATAAGGTCATTGTTTTCTTCCTTTATTCCCTTCAGATAAAGTCCCGTTGAAGTTTTCTTTTCTTTTTTACATCTCCATGCAGTAATCTCTATGCTTTGTAATAGACCTGAATATGGGCTTTGGAGAATTGAACTTCGCAGGGGATATATTGTTCGCAGAACTGTAATCTCTATGCTTTCGTAGAAGTAATAGTGCATTCTGTCTTCGCCTAAGTTGATGCTACTGAGAAGCAATGGATTTCTCTTTTCTTGAATTGTTGTCTTCCCCTTTGGAGTTTGTTCGTGCTCTTATATTCTTTGTGTATCTTCTATTCACTTTGTATAGCTGAATTTTTTGCGATCTATCTGAATTTTTCTCTGATTCACAGTAATGTATCTCGGTGTTCAATTCCAATCTTTCCTCTATCAACTGTTAATGCTTCTTGATGAAATTGCTTAATTCCGTTCCTCGTACTTCGCTGGAAGATCTGACGGGAAGACTTTGTTTTTAACTCTTCTTCCTTAATTGATCTTTGCCGGAACTTCACTCATCACAATCTGAATTTTAACGAAATTCCTTTGCATCTTACAGAGAATTATCGTTAATTATCATATCGATCCCATAAACTCACAACAACCCAGATTCTCTTAGCTGATTGTTTTTGAAACTAGCTTGATTAGTTTGCTGATAATGATTGTTAACTCCGCTGAACTTGATGATTCTCCTGGAGTTAATTCTCGTAGGTGGTACGGCTGTTCTTGAAAAGAATTTGTCTTATCTAGTGACATATTCTCGTAAAATTACTTAAAGAATTTGTCTTAAAGAATTAATCATTTGTCTTAATTTCGCAACAAATGATAACTTCACAAAATGAGTCTTGTTAAGACATTCTCGTAAGCTTGTTTCCTGCTTGCGAAATAAAGCACACCATATAATTTCTTCTCTTCATAATTTCTATTTTAAACTCTATTTGTCATCTTCTTCCTGAACTACTAAGATACGTTCGTTGTTTGACGATGTAGAAAACTCCAGGAACTTCCATTTTTGTCTTCATAATTCATAAATCCGATACAATTCATCACCAATAATAAACAATTTTTCTAACTTTCTTGAACCAACAAGGCTAGTTCCCTGTTTCTAGCGCCAATTATGTAGTTGCGGATTATCTCACAACTACACCCTCATAAGAATCCTATATGATGATCTCAATTATTTGATGTGAAGATGAAGATTAAAGTACTAAATTTATAAAAAGACACAAAGATTTTTACGTGGTTCGATCAATGTGATCTACATCCACGATGTTTCACTAGTGATTGTATGTAATTACATGATTTTACAATTGAGACTCCATTAATGAATATTTGGAGCTCTAGAATTTTTTGGGGAAGAAGATGATAAAGAAAATAAATCCCTCTCTAAAATTTTCTCTCTCCTCCTAAAATTATCCTCATCTCTCAAATTGTGTCTCCCCTTTCCTCTCATGCCTAAATGGCTATTTATATGATTTTACAAATTGGATAACAACTAATCTTTCCCTTAATTTCGGATCAAAGAATCATCATACGAACCTTCGCAAATTTACTTCACGAACTTCCTTTACTCGTAAAACGTTCTTCGTGATTTCTTTATCTTCGCAAAATATTTTATACTCGCAAAATGTATTTTCTCTCCACAATTTCGTAAGTTATCATTTGCTGTGATATTCCGCTCCTACATCTACTATGGATACCAAAGAAAATATTTGATGTTATTTATCTTCTCAGCAAGAATCCTCACCAAAAGTGGAATAATAATTTCACATGAACAGAGGAAATATTTATCACTCTCTTAAGGATATTTCATACTTCTTATATATTTCGAGGATTAAATACTTCTTATACTTCTTCAAGGATATTTTATATACTTCATACTTCTTCAAGATACTTCACATACTTCATACTTAGCAAGATGATACTTCTAATTACTTCTTAAATCTTCAGAACTTCGCAAAAGAATAGAGGCAAGTATATACTTTTTGAGTTTGATATTCTTTCGCTCGTTCCTTCATCAACAAAGATCAAAGATTACTACAACAACGGATTTTTTCTTAAAGATCGCTCTTCAAGCAATATTCAAGAAAAAAGAGGCAAGATGTAGGAGCGGAATATCACAGCAAATGATAACTTACGAAATTGTGGAGAGAAAATACATTTTGCGAGTATAAAATATTTTGCGAAGATAAAGAAATCACGAAGAACGTTTTACGAGTAAAGGAAGTTCGTGAAGTAAATTTGCGAAGGTTCGTATGATGATTCTTTGATCCGAAATTAAGGGAAAGATTAGTTGTTATCCAATGTGTAAAATCATATAAATAGCCATTTAGGCATGAGAGGAAAGGGGAGACACAATTTGAGAGATGAGGATAATTTTAGGAGGAGAGAGAAAATTTTAGAGAGGGATTTATTTTCTTTATCATCTTCTTCCCCAAAAAATTCTAGAGCTCCAAATATTCATTAATGGAGTCTCAATTGTAAAATCATGTAATTACATACAATCACTAGTGAAGCATCGTGGATGTAGATCACATTGATCGAACCACGTAAAAATCTTTGTGTCTTTTTATAATTTTAGTACTTTAATCTTCATCTTCACATCAAATAATTGAGATCATCATATTGGATTCTTATGAGGGTGTAGTTGTGAGATAATCCGCAACTACAGTTGATGTATTGCACCCACGCAATTTCTAATTCTAATATTTATAGAAACTCTGTGCTTCCAATTGTAAGTCTCATTTATAATGAATATATCATACAAGCATCGCGTTAGAAAAAGAAGAGAAGAACAGAGAATATTTTAGTCAGAACGACAAAAGAACCAACGCTGATTGCAAGGTAATAATTTAGAACAAAATTTACATTACCACTCATCAACATGTATATGTATACGGTATTTTCTGGTGTAGAAATATAGAAAATAAGAAACGGCTAATACACTTCAAAGGAAAAGTCAAGCACACTGAAAAGGAAAAGACGAAAAGTTAATCACCTGGCGATTACCAAACACAACCAGACTCCTACCAACCAATTCGTGTTGACGAAATGGACATTGATGCTACTCTATAAAAAAAGGTTTGTCCACATGAGATTTTTTTTTCTTATACGTGTAAAATAACACTACACTTATCAAGGATAGCCGCCTTTCTGGCTCATATCTTGGCTTCCATTTCTAGCCGACACCAACTTGCTTGGTACTGAAGGCTTTTGGATTTGGATTTGGAATATTCTGTTTTGCACCACCAGAAGAATACGTTTGATTTGAAAACATCAAATTTGAAATATACTATGGTATGGAAAGGTTAAATTTGAAAACATCTAATTTGAAATTCTAGGTATGTGTCAAAATGGAAAAATATACTATGTTAAATTTTTTCGGGTGAATGAACCTCAACAATTTCTGAAGGAACTGTTGAATTATGAGGGAGGACCAAGATCAACAAAATTCAGAAACAATAGTAGAAAATACAATTCGATGTTTGCTTTTACATGAACGGGTGGAACCATTGGTAAAACAACAAATGATGAAAAGTACCTTATGTTTTCAGAATCAATGGTGAGAATCATTATAAGATTGCATGCCACAAACGAAAACCATTTAGAGAGTTATCAATGGTCTTATCAAAATAGCACCTAAAGTATTGTAGATGAAACTAATATTCTTGCACAGGGTTCAAAATGGCATGAGATTTTCATGAAGAGTCTGAAAAGGCACAAGTCAGATAGTGGATCATTGGCAAGAGTTTTCAAGATTAATTCAACTAATAAAGGACTTGCAAAAAGGAAAAATATTCGGCAAACTTCGCGCGGGTAAATATAAATCTCTGAAACTGCAATATTTAACTTGAAATGAACATATTCGTTGGCAGATACATATCTCATCTATTTTTTTATTTCAGAAATTTACACCATCGGATTTCAAAAGGAACGCTTCCCCATGCGTATATTTTGTTGTTCCTGCGTCAGAATAACCAAAATCTGTTTTAGACACTGAAAAAATCGTATCAGCAGAAAGATCAAATAGGGATGCTGATCCAAAAGTATATGGATTAAAATCCCAATGCAAAGTTATAATAAATGCTCGAAGCCTTTTTCAAAAATCTTTTGCAGCAAGACGACAGTATTGATGCTACCAGTTTCTGAGTTTACAAAAGAAAAGATGATAGGCGCACGGAAAAAACAAGGGTATAGATCTGGGTACTTTCATATAGGTTAAGATAAACTTAACAATGAAATACCATAAATGCAAAGGATTAGATATGGGTGTCTGTTGGAAAAATGTAATACCATCTTCACTTACTGAAGGGACAAAATACACATTACAACACTATGATGATGCAAATATCCATATGCAGATTTAGGAAACCTCCATATTTTTTCATAAGCCTGATGAAGCCATAAATAAAATAGTCTATAAATTTGATGAGACAACGATTAATGGAAGACTGAAGACATTGTGTCTCAAGCGTACTCAAGATTAGCTTAAATCAACTAATGAATGCTTTGCAAGAAGAAAAAACAATCGACGAAGTTCGATCGGGTAGGTGCGTAAACTGCATTATCTAACCTAAAATAAAGCATGCAATGTCGATGATGTCTTACTTATTGTGTTTCAACAATTAAGACCATGGAATTTCAAAAGCAAGGGATTCGTCATACGCATACCTATTTTAGTTACTACATCACAAAAATAAACCAAAATCCAAACGACAATAAAAACCGTACCAGCAGGAATACCAAATTATAATGCCGTCCCTAAATATATAGTTCAAGTTAATAAAGTAATAGGGTCCGTTAATACGAATATTAGGCATTACATATTTCCGGTGTGTATGCACCGGGTTAGATGCTTGTAGTATATATCTGTGAGCAAAGGTTGAACCTGCGCTAAAAATAGTTTGTTCAACGAGTATATTCTTTGAGGAAAATGACTACTTTAGTAATTCAATAAAAAAATTGTTCATTCAAGTACATACTTAATCTTACATCAATAAATACGTTCATTCGGTTCAATCAATTAATACTAGCTAGCTACATCCAATATATATTTTATCAAAAATTAAAACAAAACCCCTAAATCAGGCAAAAGTTCGCCGAAACGATAATTCTCTAAACCAGAGAAAAGTTCTTCATCAGATATTACCCACGACTGGTTTTGTGGCTGCGCAGCTTCTGAAGGAATTGTTCCTAATATGTCATTAGTACCCTCTTGATTATGATCTGGAGCAGAAGTGTTATCACCACACGACTGTGATTGCTGTGTCTGATTAGTTGGAAGCACGGTATGCTGGAGTACTGGTACTGGTCCTTCATCTTCAAACAAAATACATGTATTATTCATGAACCAGTCTTGGAATTGCGCATCATTCATTTCCGGTTCTGCTTGACCATCAAGTGGAAGTTGATTATCTTCAAGGGCTGGTACTTCAGGTACCGGATCAGGAACTTCAAAATCACTTCTGTTGACCCCATAATTACTGCATGACGATGATGCTGATGATTTTGAGAATTTGTTGTTGCTTTTTTTCCTTGTGATCTTAACAATGGCATAATCAGAAATTTTATGCATTATGTAAGCCTTGTATGTTTAGATATCATTTTCTGTATTATACTTTACTAGACTATATATCTAATATATATTTACTTGCCTGACTTAGCTCAACAAACCATATATATGTAGATGTGTTTGGTCAGGTGTTAATTGTGATAAGAATTTGCATGATTGTTTTAATTATGTATACCCACATTTTCTTTATTCAATTTTTCAGCGAGTTGTCATATAGGTGACTGGTGACGTTCAGAAATGCCTTGTGTAAACTTTGCCTTGTCGCTAAATTAATATGGCGTAGCTCTCTGTCCTCCTCTCCGCCTCTCCTCTAGTAAAAATACCAGCCCCAGTGTTTCCCCTGTTGGGCCTGTCAAAACTTATGGTCCAACAAGTCTGGCCGCCCCTTAACTAATGATGGGATTTACATAGCAGTGCCTATGTTAGGTTATGTTTTGGTTTACAAAACATCCAGGTGACTACGAAATGTTTTAGTTCGCAAAAAACCAAAAACAGAGAGAGCGTTTTTGACGGCAGAAAAAGGAGAGAAAGAGAGAGAAATTCGTGAGATTTGCTTGAGGGAAGAAAATGCTTTGCTAAGAGAGTGTTTGGCAAGATCTTGGTGAGCTTAATCCATCAACTTTGTTCTCTTGTTCTTCTATCCAATCTTGGAGATTTCTAGGGTTTGTTCAAATCCTAATTGTGAGTATCTCTACTCTTGTTCTTGATTGATTGTTGTGAATCTCATCTATTATCATATATTAGGTGAATGAATTGTTGATCCATCCTTAGGGGTGAGTGTAATTTAGGCAAATTGGTATCCAAGTGCTATAGGCACCTTGAAGTAGAGTGTATCCCCAATTTGGGAGAATTGTGTGTAACCCATTGTTTGATTATAGTGGAAGATTTGCCCCTGGTTTTTTACCCTTCACCTTGGAGGGGTTTTTCCACGTAATTGCCGGTGTTGTGTGATTGCATCTATCTTGCGTAGTTGTGTTATTTCCGCATTTGTATATCATTGCTTGTGTAGGTTTCGTATTGCGCATAGTGGCTCGAATTTCGTAAGCCTCCCCCAACAAGTGGTATCAGAGATTTTGGGTTGAGCTAATCCTGTGAAATGGCGGAAGCTATCACTAGTAATAGAATGGTCAATTTGACCGGTGAGAACTTTGGGATATGGAAGGAGGAGATGGAAGAATGGTTATATTGTAAAGATCTCTATGGTCCAATAGAGAGTAAGGGAGTAAAGCCCGAGATGACAAGTGAAGGCGATTTGAAGGTTACTAATCGAAAAGTAGTTGGTTTTATTCGTCAGTGGATTGATGATAGCATTTTTCATCATGTGGCTAGTGAGACACTAGCATATTCTTTGTGGACCAAGTTAGAGGAGATATATGATCAGCAGTCTCCTTGTGCAAAAGCTCTTCTATTCAAAAGGCTTGGAAAGCTGTGTTACAAGGAAGGAAGTTCAATGGAGCAACATTTAAATGAAATGAAGGTTATTATGAATCATCTTACATCTATGGATCTCAAAATTCCTGAAGAGATTCAAGCTTATTTGTTGCTAAGTTGGGAGCCATTGAGGAATTTTCTCAGTTATTCTGCTCCAGACAGGAAGTTGGACATGACTGTTGCAACTAGTAGTTTGTTGAATGAAGAAGTTAGAAGAAGGTCACTAGACTCATCTCATTCAGAAGCTCTTGTGATAGAAAATCGGGGTAGAAGAAAAGACAGAAGACAAGTTGGTCGTAGCAAGTCAAGGGGTAAATCAAAGTCCAAAAAGGAAGTTGAATGTTGGAACTGTCATACGAGAGGTCATTATTCAAATGAATGAAGGAAGCCGAAGTAAGAACACAAGACGGGTAAAGGAAATAATAGACAAGACAATGGTGTTGCAGCTACTGTGACAAATGAAGATATCATTGTATTCTCAGATTGTAATGATGTTTGTGTGAGTTTTGCAGGTTCTAATTCAGAATGGATAGTTGATTCAGGTGCATCTTATCATGCTACTCCTCATGAAGATGTATTTACCTCCTACAAGGCTGGTGAATTTGGGTCAGTCAGAATGGGCAAAAGTACTATTTCGAAAATTGTAGGAATGGGTGATGTGAAGGTTGAGAACAGTGTTGGTTGTACGTTGGTTCTCAGAAATGTGCAACATGTACCGGAGCTTCGTTTGAATCTAATGTCACCTGGAGTGTTAGATGATGAAGGGTAAAACAATCACTTGGGTGATGGAAAATGGAAGCTAAGCAAGGGCTCCATAGTTATTGCAAGAGGCAAGAAGTGTGGCACATTGTACAAAACACAAGTGAAGGTGTTGAAAGGTGAGTTGAATGTTGTTGACAAAGATTCAACCTCCGAGTTGTGGCATAGAATACTTGGTCATCTTAGTGAGAAGGGAATTCAAATCCTCACCAAACGACAATTTTTGCCAAATGCCAAAGGTATGCAATTGGGTAAGTGTACTCATTGTTTAGTTGGTAAACAAACTAGAGTCTCTTTTCATAAATCTTTACCCAAGCGCAATTCTGGTATTATTGATCTTGTTCATTCGATGTATGTGGATCTTTAAGGATCAAAACACTTGGTGGTACTGTTTATTTTGTTACTTTCATAGATGATGCTTCAAGGAAGGTTTGATCATATGCAATCAAGACCAAAGATGATGTTGTTCCTGTGTTCAAGAAGTTTCACCGCATGGTGGAAAGAGAAATAGGTAGAACCTTGAAGTGCCTTCGTTCTGACAACGGGGGAGATTACATCGGACCACTTGAAGTGTATTGCAAGAGCATGGGTATACATCATGAACAATCAGTACTGAAGACTCCACAACATAATGGTGTTGCAGATAGGATGAGCCGCACTATTCTTGAGAGAAACAGGTGCATGTTATCTCATTCCAAGTTGCAGAAGCATTTCTGGGGTGAAGAAATGAATACTGCTGTGTATTTGATCAATCGATCTCCTTCAAGACCGCTAGATGGAGAAGTAGCAGAAAAGGTATCGAGAGACAAAGAGCCTACTTATGATCACTTGAAAGTGTTTGGTTGCAGTGCATTTGTTCATATCCCAAAAGATCAAATATCAAAGCTTGATGACAAAGCAAAGCAGTGTGTGTTCCTAGGCTATGGAACAGACAAGTTTGGTTACATATTTTGGGATCCAGTTGAGAAGAAGGTTATCAGAAGTAGGGATGCAGTATTCCTTGAAGATCAGACTATTGAAGACTTTGAGAAGATTGAGATGCCAAAGCTTCAAGATAACATGACCTTGGATCCAAATCTAGTTGTTCCTACTCTTGAACAACATGATGATGATGTTGATGGTAATGGAAATGAAGATGAATCTCATGAAGATGTTCCAGTGGATGATGTTAAGCAAGAAGTGCAGCAACAACAACAACCAGAAGCTGAGTTGAGAAGATCCAGCAGGACCAGATTACCTTCAACAAAGTATACACCACATGAGTACGTGATGCTCACAGATGCAGGTGAACCAGAGTCTTATGAAGAAGCTGTTAGTGTTCCTGAAATTCAGAAGTGGCTGAAATCCATGAAAGAAGAGGTTGGCTCTTTAGATGAGAATGACACTTTTGATTTGGTTGACAAGCCTGAGAACCATAAAATTATGAAGAACAAGTGGGTGTATAGAATCAAGACTGAAGATGGTAACTCTCAACCAAGGTACAAAGCACGCTTAGTTGTGAAGGGTTATGAGCATAGAAAGGGTGTTGACTTTGACGAGATTTTCTCACCGTTGGTGAGATATTATTCCATTCGGGTTGTCTTGGCAATAGCCGCTAGTTTGGATCTTGAGATAGAACAACTAGATGTCAAGACGGCATTTCTTCACGGTGAGTTGGAGGAAGATGTGTATACGGCACAACCCGAGGGTTTTGAAGTCAAAGGCAAAGAGCACATGGTATGCAAGCTAAAGAAGAGTCTATATGGTTTGAAGCAAGCTCCAAGAAGATGGTACAAGAAGTTTGAATCGTTCATGAAGGAACATGGGTACAAGAGGACAGCCTCAGATCATTGTGTATTCATTCAAAAATTTGTTGATGGTGATTTTGTTACTCTTTTGATATATGTTGATGACATGCTTATTGTTGGCAAAGATAAGAAAAAGATTGACAGGTTGAAGTCATATCTGAGCAAGTCTTTTTCTATGAAAGACTTGGGTGCATCAAATCGTATTCTTGGCATGGAGATCACTCATGATAGGAAAGCAAGCAAGCCGTGGTTATCACAAGAAAGCTACATTGAGAAGGTGTTACAAAGATTCAACATGGACAAGGCCGAACCAATAAGTTGTCCACTTGCAAACCATTTTAAGTTAACTCGTGATCAATGTCCTGTGAATGATGTTGAGAAATGGAAGATGGAGAAAATTCCTTATGCGTCCGCAGTTGGTAGTTTGATGTATGCAATGGTGTGTACAAGGCCGGATATAGCCCATGCAGTTGGATTGGTAAGCATATTTATATCAAATCCTGCTATAGAGCATTGGGAAGCAGTGAAATGGATACTACGGTATTTAAGGGGTACTTCTAATATTTGTTTGTGCTATGGAGGTAACAAGCCAGAGTTAGTTGGTTACACAGATTCAGATTTTGCAGGTTCTCAAGACAGTCTCAAGTCTACATCGGGTTACTTATTTACCTATGTAGGGGGAGCTGTGTCTTGGCAATCCAAGTTACAAAAATGTGTGGCATTGTCTACTACAGAGGCAGAGTACATTGCAGCTACAGATAGTTGCAAGGAGATGATATGGATGAATAAGTTTGTTAGAGAACTCGGTGTGAAGCAACAGAAGTTCATCGTTTACTGTAACAACCAGAGTTCCATCCATCTCAGCAAGAATTCGAGTTTTCACTCGAGGTCCAAGCATATCAATATTAGGTATCAATGGATACAAGAAATTCTCGAGGAGAAGGTCTTGCATATTGATAAGATCCATACAAATGACAATGGTTCTGATATTATGACAAAGTCGCTACCAAAATACAAGCATGTGTATTTCTGCAGCAGGGCAGGTTTGGTGGTGACGGGTACCTTTCCATAAGTCGTGAGGGGGATATTGTTGGGCCTGTCACAACTTATGGTCCAATAAGTCTAGACGACCCTTAACTAATGAGGGAAGTAACATAGCAATGCCTATGTTAGGTTATGTTTTGGTTTAAAAAACATCCAGGTGACTACGAAATGTTTTAGTTCGCAAAAAACCAAAAACAGAGAGAGCGTTTTTGACGGAAGAAAAAGGAGAGAAAAAGAGGGATAAATTCGTGAGATTCGCTTGAGGGAAGAAAATGGTTTGCTAAGAGAGTGTTTGGCAAGATCTTGGTGAGCTTAATCCATCAACTTTGTTCTCTTGTTCTTCTATCCAAGCTTGGATATTTCTAGGGTTTGTTCAAATCCTAATTTTGAGTATCTCTACTCTTGTTTTTGATTGATTGTTGTGAATCTAATCTATTATCATATATTAGGTGAATGAATTGTTGATCCATCCTTAGAGGTGAGTGTAATTTAGGCAAATTGGTATCCAAGTGCTATAGGCACCTTGAAGTACAGTGTATCCCAAAATTTGGAGAATTGTGTGTAACCCATTGTTTGATTATAGTGGAAGATTTGCCCGTGGTTTTTTACCCTTCACCTTGGAGGGGTTTTTCCACGTAATTTCCGGTGTTGTGCGATTGCATCTATATTGCGTAGTTGTGTTATTTCTGCATTTGTATATCATTACTTGTGTAAGTTTCGTATTGCGTATAGCGGCTCGGATTTCGCAAGCCTCCCCCAACATCCCCTAATCTCTCTTTGTTCGTTGAGATTTTTCTTGTTGTGCTTTGGGTGCTTGAAGTTTGTCTCCAAATCGTTGATTTTTATGTTTTCTTCCATCTTTTCAATTTTCAAATCCAAAAGTAGGTTTCTTCATCTTTCTTTGCTTTCTTTTTCATCATCATTTTCAGTCAAATCCTTGTGTGAATCTTTCCTAAGTTTTTTGAGTTGTTTCAATGGTGTTTGACAGTGGTGATTATTGAAGACGGTGGTGCTGAGGATGTTAGAAGCATTTCAAAGTTGGGGTTACAGACATATCCTGGTAGTTATGGGTGATCTAGGCCGTATCTATTAGCAGGTCTCCTCTTCTTAGCCTTCCGAGCACCTCCTGATGATTTTTTCCCATGGGATTTCTGTTTTGAAACAGGGGTGGTTCATCAGAGTATCGGTCGGAAGTTTTTAAATTTCAGGGGGTCGTGATGGCGTCAATGGTGTGTTCTCTGGGGTTCCTGCTGTAACACAAAGTTGGATTATTCATGGATGGATGTGGCATTTTAGCTAATGGGAAGCTGTTCTTTTGGTGTTCTTGCCAATCGATCTCCTAGTTTTCTTTAATTTTTCTGGATTATCTTCCTTGAGAGTTGACTAATTTTAATAATGAACGGTACCTATTTAGTTAAGGGGAAATAATCTATCGGTTCATTAATATTTGGGACCACAACAGTTTGATCCAGCTGGAAAGCATGCTTCCTGCTTGGTCCATAACTATTTAAAAATATTAAATGGAATAAATAACCTTCCGTTTATTTCCTACTTATTTTTTTAGAAGTTCATTCGGTATGATGAACTATCAGGCTTTTCGTAGATTTGAGTTCATTTTTTTTCATGAAAACTGTACAATTCATTATATTCTATGAACTTCATTACACTTCATTAAATTCTACAAAAATTTCGTTATTAAGAACAAAAAGTCAGAGTTCATTATTTCAAATGAACTCATGATAAAAACCTATATGAAAACAGAGTTCATGCTTTCGAATGAACACCTAATGAAACCTATATAAAAACAGAGTTCGTTGCTTTAAATAAAAACATACCAAAAACAAGAGTTCATTATTTCAGATGAACTCCTGATAAAAACATATATATATGAAAACAAATTTCATTCTTTCTTATGAACTCCTGATAAGAACCTATATGAAACCAGAGTTCGTTTGTCAAATGAACTCCTGATAAAACCTATCAAAATCTAAGAAGCCAATTTGAGTTCATTACATTCGATGAACTTCATCGTCTTTATCTTCAACAGCATCAGAACTTAATCTTTAAACACGAGCACTAACCTACAAAGACATAAAACAACCAAATAAGTACAAAATCGAGCACTAACAATATACATAATTGAAAACAAAATAGACACATAAATGCGTCTATCAAATACCCCCAAACTTATTATTTGCTAGTCCCGAGAAAATCAAATTTACAAAATAAAATCCTAACTCACTGTCGCAGGCATCGTCGATTGCATTTAGCATATGCAACAAGCCTTTAAACCCCTAGGTGGCTCTAGTGTCCGAGTTATAGTCTCGGGAGGTCTTACAAGAGATATACCTACAAAACCTTTACTCCAGACCCTAGCTATCTACGCAGAACCTTGGAAGGAACTAAATAATCTCCTTGGTTGGCATACTTATTGACTACAGGAGGAAGTACCCTGATGCGAAATTCCAATTGCTGTACAGTTTGCACTCAAGTATACTAAAATTCATATATAAGTGACAGAGCACTACTCAGATAGTTGCACTATGGACATCAATATTCGGAGTCAACAAATCACGTGGATAGATTAAGAAGATGGATATAGAAAAACATAGATGGTTTTGATGTTGACTAGGTGAACGGTGTTTCTCATATTTGTCTGAAGGCCACTGCCAAAATGAGCCTATCCTAATGGACTAAGATACTGGTTTGACTAATATCAACACAACTGGCATGTACAAGGGAACCAGTGGTCAAAAATCCTAATCCTAGATCAACTCGTCTGCCATATACAAGGGAACCAGCGGTCGATTTTATTGCATAATAATTAACTTTTCATTTTATTTATTTTATTTTTAACTGCATGATTTGATCTTTTGGATCTAAGCGCATGCTTCTTGTCAGCAGATTACATGATAGTTCGCATGGATCCTGCATTCCACGCTTGTTTAGGCGACAGAGACAGGGAAAACACACACATATTTCTATTCCCAAGTGTTAATTTTTTTTTTTTTTAATTATTCCGTTTGGTCTAATTGGTCTGGTCTGGTCTCTTTTTTTTTTAGTAACTCAATCACTTTATTTCACCCTAGCAGTGGTAACAACTTGAATCGTGAGTCCCACCTAATCACTTAGAAAAACATATTTTAAAGAAAACAAAATAAAAATAGAAGTGAAAAGGACTCAACGAGATATGGATTTTATGAAAAGACTCTTTAGATGTTTCCATCTAATCAGATTGGTTCCTTAACTCCTACAACCAAAATGCTTCCATCCACTTAGATAGGTTAGTGCCATCCTTAATAAGCATAAATTTCTAGTCTCTGTAGTTTAACAATGTAACTAAAAAGTTTCTCCCATACCCCAAAACTTAAATCTAACATTGTCCTCAATTTTCTAAAGATAAAATTAAAAGCATGAACAAGGAGAAGCTGTTACCATTTGAAACAAAAGAGTTAAGGAAAGATATTATCGTGTTGCATGAATATTGGGTTACCTCCCAAGAAGTGCTAAGTTTAACGTCTTCAGCCGGACATCAGATAAAATTAATCACCTCGAATCATATAGCAATAACCGAAACAACTGTGGATCATCTGCATCAAAAAGTGTTAACGCAGATAAAAGGAAACTTCCAAAAACCAAGAATAAGCATAGCACACCCTTGCCTAGTTTCATGTTTAAGAAAACTACAT
Organism: Papaver bracteatum; assembly: GCA_023529315.1. Classification (NCBI taxonomy): domain Eukaryota; kingdom Viridiplantae; phylum Streptophyta; class Magnoliopsida; order Ranunculales; family Papaveraceae; genus Papaver; species Papaver bracteatum. The sequence continues at coordinate 395,121 of JAJJWX010004710.1, read as the reverse complement.
CTAGTTGTGGTTCAGGTTCAGGTTCAATAAAGGGATCTAAATAAAATATTTTCATGGGTTGCCCCTCCTCATAAGTAAGATCCGAAATATCAGGTTCTAAGGTCTGGAAAAATTTAGAAGCACACAATAATAACCTGAATAATTGAGGATCCTCTAAGTCAATCATATTTGACTTACACAGCTGACCATAATAAGAGTGGTGGTCATTCTTAAGAAAATGTGTCGTTTCTATTTTCCTAAAATAATTAGGTTTAGTCTCATAACTTAAGAAAAGACACATTTGAAACTCATACGTTCCCACATTTGAAAGAAAAATATTTGGTGGGAAAACAAAGTCAATGTGGGTATCATAGCCTGGGTAAACCACATCAACCAGAGGATGGGTTTCTAACAACTGAAATTCTTCCTGGACATTATTAGGTTCGGGAGAGCTTGTATGAAGATAATCTTTTAAAATGGTTGAGGCACATATGCCGAGTCCCAAGTGAGGGATCTTCGTAAGAGCTAAAGGTAAGGCACATGGAGAATGATAATCACCCCCAAACTTAGAGTTTTGGGTGTCTCTAGATAGACTAGATACAATTTCCCTAATTTCTAGATCATCAGAATCCTGAAAATGGTCAATTGCTTCTTGTAGGTCATATTTAGGTGACACATCCTCATACATATTTAAAAGCTCTGCGAGTTCATCTTCTTCTTCTAAGACTAATGTTTCTAAATCCTTGAACTCTAAAATAGTATTCTCAGGATAAACCCGTTCCTCAAAACCATTATCGGCCTCGTAATCAAAAGGAAATACTACATCGTCTAAAACAGGGGTATCTATAGTCAAATCCCCGTCCTTTTGAATAGGTGAATAATTATTAAAATTATTTGGATTTGAACTAGAAATATTATCATTATAAAGCTCAATTGGAGTAACAAATTCCTGATCACTATGCCTACATATTTCAAATTCTTCGTCAACACTATCTTCATCATAATCATCATTATAAGATGAAAATGGTTGAACCTCATATAAACAAGTAGTGTCACCAATTCTAACCTCGTCTTATTGATTATGCAAACTGTCCTCATTTTCAAGGGTATTATTGGAAACACTATATTGGAAATTAAGATTATTTCAAGCAAGTATTTCTAACTTAAGTCTACGTGTCGACCCAATCAAAATATTGAGAGACTCTTCTAGAAGACTCTTAGGACTGGAAGAAATAGCCAGCAGTTTGAGAGACTCTTCTATAGGATGCTTAGGAACGGAAGGATCATAATAAGGACTAGTTTTTAACTGTTTAATTAAGTAGTCCAAAGACGAGGAACTAGTACTATAAGATTCCTTATTTTGTTGCTCGTATGACCTGTGTGCATGTGGATATTAATAGGTCCCACCATGGTAAGACCTATATCCTTCAAAAGGATGGCATTCCCAACCACTATTCACACTATGGTCATAATAAGGATAATGTCCATGTTTCTCAGTCGAATAATTATTGTATTGGCTATTATAATACCAGTTCGACATTATATTGTGCACGCGCAAATGAAAATGATGGGGTTGACTATATAAGGTAAGCTCAGGTTACCTTTAGAAAAATATACCTACAGTCAAGGAATAGTCAAAGGTAAAAGGCTAAGGTTTGTGGTGTTTCGGATGATAACGCCGAGAGGGTTCACCGTACTAAACCACGTGTTTTCCTGATAATCGGTACCAGACGATGCAATAATGTTGTGCATGTGTGTGTTTGTGTTCATGATTTCAGAGCTTCAATACAAAATAAAAACCCACTGACAGGGGATTCGTGGGTGGAAAGAATTTTACCTCCCGTACCAGACGGGCGACGAATCGGTTGTAGTCGACTCAGGCCACCGACTCATATGTCAGTGTACGAACCTGAGGGGACGAGACAGTATCGTAACTGTCGTCCTTCCCTGTAGTAGTTTTATTTAATTTTTAACCCTTCCTTAGGGTTTTAAAAATAATGTCCAAGTCCAAATATAAAGTCCAAAAACAAAAAGAAAAATTACAAAAATACAACACGTCCTAGTGTTAGCGGTAGCACGGTAGTGATAAAGTGATCAAGCATATTCCAGCTATGTACTCCATCGTTTCTCTTTCAATTTTTTTTTTGTGCTGGTGCAAACCATGGCCATAGGTATGCCTTCCATGAACTTGTGGAAATACTTCATCATAAACAATTATTCGAATATCGTCATAGTAACGTCTGCTAATAGTGACAGGTAATCATTATTGTGCAAAGTAGGCACGTACGGGTAGGTGACCTCTTTTTTTTTGAAAGGCAAACAAATTGCCTGGTTTATGGTTTTTGATTTTCTGGATTTCTTGGGTTGATAGATAAAATGTTACGTACCTTGACGGTTTTTAGGTTAATCTTTTTGGAATGAATTGTTTAGGAATTGATTGTTTTGGTTATGACAGAAAGTGACACAGACATCCCAGGAAAACCTTGGAACCGTGTGTTGGTAGATGACATATGGTGAAAAATAACATGGCTATTGGTTTTATCATTCCCGTGAAAAATTGAAAAAGAAAACCACGTATCTTGTCTAGGTAGGACTTACTTGGTTTTTAAGGTCTCCTGATGAAAAGTGAAACTTCCTGGTGTAAGACCGAGTTTTATGGGAAATACCTCCGTGGAAAGTCCCCGATCGTTACTGAGCTGTCTGATAACTGAGTCGTTGATCCTTGGGAGGATCGTTTTGCTTTTAACCCCTGGGGAGTCCCCAGACATCCCTTATCGTGTCATGACAGATAATCGAGTCATCGAGTGACTGAGTCGGAGTGAGTCGCCTTCCCCTACCATATTGATTCATGGGTCGAAGAACGAGATTGACAGTCTAAAATTGAAATTGTAACCGATATATCAATCCTCCCACTGTGGTCGCCAATTGTTTATAGGTGAAAATTGCTTATGCCGATTTCGGTAAATTCGGTAGGTGAGTGAGAAGCTGGTTTAAACCCTAAACAAATGTGATGCACGTTGAGCACTTTTAGGTTTGAGAAATCAATATGTACAATTCCGTCCTAAACCAAGAAATGGTCATTCCAGACTTGCTTCGGTCACAAAGAGGAGGAGAATGGGTTGGTTTCGGGGAGGGAAGCAAGGAGAGTGTGACACCAGAATAGTTTATTCTGGAAGAGCAATTGGGTTTCTACAACTTGTTTTCAGAAAAGTACGAGAGCTCATGAGGGGAGCTAGCAGGTAATTATTCTGAGTGTTTTCTTGTCCGAATGAACTTCTTGTTGAATGAAAATAGGTGAGACCTATTTATACAAGTTGTAGTGGAAACGTACTCTTGTCTCATTAAGGAGTGAGGAGTAAATAGGAAGAGGTGGTAACCATATGCATGGATTTGATGTCTCATAAAGTGGCTAACTAATGAAATTGATTTTCATGAAACTGTTAACGTTATGGAATTGATGTCCATAAAGTTTGTTAACTCACGGCTTTATGTCCCATGAACGTTCCCACATAACTCCTATATTTACTAGGCGCCTCACCCTTATGACACTTCCTTATGAGGGGGGTAGTGTACTCCGCACGCTGTAGACCACCAAACCAATACCCAAAGAGAATCCCCCTGTTTGTGTTGATGTCTCGAATGCTTTTGTAAAACATGTAAAACGTTGTTGTGGCTTGGCAAGTCGAGCTTGGGTAACTTTCTATCCAGGTGACCTTCGACGGTCGAGATGTTGCATCTTGAGAGGAGGGGCAACCGTTGATCATTGCATGCCTTTGTTTTGGTAGCCGTGTAGTGAGGTCCAACATGGTGGCATGGCTAGGGTGTATTTAGACTTGGCGTGAGGATCCAAGGGTTTGCAATGGGAGCATGGCGTGACTAGCCTGGACTAGGTGCGCGAACAAGCTATGGTTTCGGGTCTAAGGTCGTGAGGGGACTTTTATACGGTCAGGATTTGCTCTTGGGATTGAAGGGAAACCATTGATGGGCGCCTGATTTCAACTTGTTAGCCGCATAGGGAAGGCCGGTATGGTGGCGCGGCATGAGGGGCCATGGAGAGGCATGGCGTGGATAGATTGTCTAGGTACGTGACCAATCTAGGGATAAAGTCATGAGGAGACTTTTTACGGCCAGGATTTGCTCCTCGGATTGAAGGGAAACCGTGGATGGGCGCCGGGATTCAATTTGGTAGCCGCATGGGGAAGGCCAGTATGGTGGCGCGGCATGAGGGGCCATGGAGAGGCATGGCGCGGATAGCTTGGATAGGTACGTGACCAAGCTAGGTATAAAGTCATGAGGAGACTTTTTACGGCCAGGATTCGCTCTTGGGATTGAAGGGCAACCGTGGATGGGCGCTTGGCTTCAATTTGGTTTAGAAACCCTAATTAGTTCCCTTCACTAGAACCGCTACAAAATTCTAGTACAGACTCGGATTTTGATGATCCGCCCCTCAAATCAACCAGAAAAGAATTTCCTATCTCCTTTCGCGTGGAGATTTAGGTTTTGAACTCGTTCGAGAGGTCAAAACACCCTGAAATAAAAACTCAGGAAGATTTCAATGGGGAGGGCCAGGATATATATCATGGCATTCCCTGGCATATCTAGGTTGGCATGGCATGCTTTGGCGTGGTTTGGCATATGGGGCCAAAGGTTCTCCATGGGTGCATGGCGTGGCTAGGGCCAAGGCATGGCGCGACTAGCTCGGGCTAGGTATGGCTGACATGATTTTCCATTGGCACACGAGACGTGGCTAGCATGGCTAGGGCCATGGCATGGTGAAATTGGCATGGCGCGGCTAGCATGATTTTTCATTGGCATGCGGGGTGCGGCTAGCATGGTTGGCATGTTTTGGCGCGATATGGTGTGGCTGGCATGATTTTCCATTGGCACACGAGATGCGGCTAGCATAGCTAGGGCAATGGCACCGTGCGATTGGCATGGTGCGTCTAGCTTGGGCTAGGCGTGGATGGAATGATTTTCCATTGGCACGCGGGGTGCGGCAGCATGGTTGGAATGCTTTGGCACGGTAGGGTGTGGCTGGCATGATTTTCCATTGGCACACGAGATGCGGCTAGCATAGCTAGGGCCATGGCACGGTGCGCTTGGCATGGCGTGGCTAGCTTGGGCTAGGTGTGGCTGGCATGATTTTCCATTGGCATGCGGGGTGCGGATAGCATGGTTGGCATGCTTTGGCGGGTAGGGTGTGCATGGCATGATTTTCCATTGGCATACGAGATTCGGCTAGCGTAGCTAGGGCCATGGCACGGTGCGATTGGCATGGAGCGACTAGCTTGGCTAGGCGTGGCTGGCATGATTTTCCATTGGCAGGCGGGGTGCGGCTAGCATGGTCGGCATGCTTTGGTGCGGTAGGGTGTGGCTGGCATGATTTTCCATTGGCACACGAGATGCGGCTAGCATAGCTAGGGATATGACATGGTGCGATTGGCATGGCATGGCTAGCTTGGGCTAGGCGTGGCTGGGATGATTTTCCATTGGCACACGGGGGGATTAGGGTTTGGTTTGTCGTAACCCTAATTTGAAAAAATATACCCTGATAATTATTAAGGACATATTCATAGCTTTTATTAATGCACTTAGTAAATGCTTGTTTTAAATGTCTGCTAGGGTTTAGCGTTTTACGATTTTAACCCTAAACTAAAGACCACCATCAACAACTTGCAATGGGCTGGCTTGCCCCTGGTCGGGTATGGCAGTGGGGCCAGTCCAACTGGCTGGATTCGGCTAGGGGCCTGGGTTCGAGGGAAAAAAAGAAGAAGAACAAGACAAGAAATAACCTCATGCCGAAGCACTCACCTCTACTCTGAGACAGTATGTGCCAATTTTCACTTCATCTACATCCAGTTCTATTCATTACGAATTTCAAATTTGGTATTCGCATTCAATCCAACATCCAACGGATGGACGGATTAGATACAGATAATCCAATGGATTTGGTTTTGTTAAAATTTATAATGAAGAAATAAAACAAACAACAGATGACTTCTTATAAAACATACATATTTTATATATGTATACAAATATAAAAGTGCTATGGACAACAAACGAAGCAAACACCCTAAAAATTCCTAAACTATCTATGTATTTTCTAAGAACTATATAAATGCCCCTAATCTAGTGGGTATGTATATCTAAAGGATTTTCAAGGTTGCATCCAGACCCAAACTGTAATCCATTGGACTTTAAAAATCCCATCCACATCCAACCCATTAGAGAACGGGTCATGCATCCATCCGCAAAAATACGATCGGTCGGTCGCGGTTAAATACGCGGATTACGGGACAAATACTCACCTCTACTCACCTCCACAATCATACAAATTTTCCTTGTGCTGCAAGCATAAGTCTCTGTTACTAGCAGCGTATAAAGGTCCACCAAAACGAGGGGAAAATTAATACTCAAAACGGGGCAGGTTAAGAGTAATATAGGAGAGAGAAGCTCTGCAAATCGGTTTTTCTATGTTCTCTAATCGGCAATGACTCACTTCCATTTTTTATTCTTATGCATTAGTTCTTACATATGATTCTTTGGATATTGTGGAATTCTCCATGAATCTTATTGTCTTTTGATTTTCTCTTGCTCTCGCGTACTTTTTCTGTCTTACTTTTTATTTTGCAGACATTTTTTTACTTCTTGTTTAGTTCCTGGATATTGTGGTATACTCCATTGAACTAACTGTGTTCTTATTCTCCTATGTATTAGTGCTTCTCTGATTCTGGGATACTTGTGGAACTATACCCTGAATATTTCTTAAATCCTATTTCCCGTTGTTCTTCTGTTTGCTAATGGATTTTGGTATCATCTGGTAATTTCTCAGCAGCAAGACCTTCTAACTAATCATTTGTGGTGTCCTGTGGTGGAGGTTCAGAATGGATACTTCTGAATTGAAAGCAATAGTGTGGAAAGCAGTGGTGCAAATCATCATTATCATTGTGATGATCAATTACACTAGGCTAGAGATATCTAACATCTCATTCAGTATTGTTCAATATAAACTCAATGTTCAAAATCATCAGAAAACCCAACTCAGTCAAAACCGATTCAGAATTTTTCAAACTTTTCAATTCCATCCTATAATCCTTCCATATAATTTCCGTATTCTACTCATTAGTTTCTACTCTTGGAGAATCAGTTACCCAATTACCCCGCATTATCAGCACATTCTGAAGGAAAGGAGATCCAGGCTGTGCATGCATAATCACAATTCAAAAAAGGAAATAATACTTCTTCCATAAATGCAATATACAAATATCCTCCAAAAGATGGTAAAAAAATCTTGTTGCATACTTTTATATCAACCTTCAGAGATACACGGCTCTATACGCGGAATAATATTCTGGCATGGAACCCCTATTGGTGCACTATAAAAATAATCCCTCTAGGCATGAACCCTAATATCATTAAACATAAATTTCAGAACACCAATACCACCCATCAAAACTACCAACCTCAAAGAATGGCTTCTTCCTCTAATCCAAGAGCCAACCGTATCAACCAACTATCAACACAACTCAGAAATGCCTCTCTTGCAATACCAACTGAAAGAAGAAATGCGGTAGGAGTAACACAAGTTAATGATGCGGCTAAAGAATGGTCATGTGCTCTCCTTGGAAAACTTGTGCACAAAGATAAGGTGCTTATGAGAACTATCAGAGAGGAGATTAACTCTTTATGGAGACAGTATAGAAACTAGGAGATCTGAGTTATGGGACACAACCTTATGCTTGTTCTGTTGAACAATGAAGAAGAGCAAGATGAAATCATAAATAACTGCCCATGGCTTATTGGAGAGGTTATTTTTGCTCTCAAGAAGTTCATACCTGGAACTCAAGCAAGGGATTATGAATTCACACAACAGGATTTCAATATGCAGTTCAAATACCTCAAGCTTGAACATCTAAACAGAGTCATCATCGATGAATCCATCAACTTCATGGGAAGGAAGATTTTTACCAAGCCAGAAAACTGTAGACCAAGATATGGGAATACTGTCAAAGCTAGAATTGAAATGGATCTCAAAAAACCCTTGCATCGTGGAGGATGGTGGAAAACTGTCAATGGAGAAGAAGAAGTTTGGATCAGATACCACTGGGACATGCAACCAAAGAAAATATGCAACAAATGTTTTGTTATTGATCATCAAGATGATACTTGTTTGAATACATCCTGGTTACTTTACCTGGATAGTCTAAACTCTGCTGAATATGAAGAAATCCTGAAAAACGGACATGCTGGTGGTGACGAACAAGCTGGTGAGGAGAGTAATGAAAATACCATGATTGACGAGATGGGAGAAGCAATGGCTAACGAAGATAATGCGGATGAATCTAGGCAAAACAAAAGAATGCGAAACTCAGGACTCAATGATGTACCCTCCATGAACCCTCATAACATTCATGTCCAGACTCCAAGTATATCATCCAATAACCTGCCTCCTATAGATATCAATATCATACATGAAATGGTGAATAATGGATCGGAAGCTGTGTCATCTGAACCCACAAATGATTATGAAGGTGTTCCTCAGGTAAAAACTTATCACTACTCTTTATCTCATCATAAAATTTTAGGTTGCATTTTTCATTGTTCTGTGTTTTTCCATCTTACATATTCTAAAAACAATTTTCCTCTTAGTGATAGAGATCTCTGTAGTTGTGTTATTTGCTCTGAGTTTCGAAACCCAAACATGAAAATTATTGCCAGGAATTGCAATGGGTTTGCTAAAAAAGACGCCAGAAACTATATGGCGGATATTAATAAATTTCTAAACCCTGACATAGTCTTCCTTCAAGAAACAAAAATTGACTCAAACAAAATCCTTAGGCTTGTTCGTCCTTTGAACTTTCCCAACTCTTTTTATGTTACTTCAGTAGGAAGGAGTAGAGGAATCTGTCTTCTTTAGAAAGATGGGTTCAATCTTGATATCATTTACAATGACAGAAATATGATACATTGCCTTATTCAGAGTGATCCTGCCAAACCTAGATGGCTCTTATCCTGTGTGCATGGTTCACCCTACCCACAAGAGCGCCAGAAACAATGGAACCTAATCAAAGATGTTTGCAATACCTATGAAATTAATGCTCCTTGGGCTTTAATAGGTGACCTGAACATTACACTTCATGAAGAAGAAATATTTAGAAATCAGGGGTCCAGCTCTTTCTGACCCATAGCTAGTGAGATTATTCACGATGCAGGCCTTAGTGATTTAGGTTATCATGGTAATCCCTTCACGTGGACTAGAAATAAGCACCGATCTAGATTAAATATGGTTTTAATGAATTCAGATTGGCTGCTCCATTTCCCTGCATCTCGTCTTAAACATTTACCATTTCTTGCTTCTGACCATTGTCCTGTGATGTTATATTTATCTCCTAATGATGTTTGTAGTGCTAAAAACTATAAATTCTTTGAATGTTGGCTAAGAGATAAAACTTGTAAGGATCAAATCAACAAGTCTTGGTCTCACCAATTCCGAGGTTCTGCTGGGTTTGTGCTTGATAAGAAGCTTTCAACAACAAGACGGGATTTATCATCTTGGAACAAAAACAAGTTGGGAAACATCCATCAAAACATTACCTCTCTCCAACAAAAACTAGAACAACTACAACAACCAACTGCGAATGGTGAAGACAACACAAAGATGGTTAAAGAAGTTGAACATGAGATTGAAGAATGGCACAAAAGAAAGGAGATCTTCTACAAGCAGAAATATAGAGACACTTTATTTTCTGAGATGGACCAAAATACAAAACACTTTCATCTCTAGGCAAATAAGAGAAGGGCTCGGAATAGAATTGAATCACTCAAAAAGCAAGATGGCAGCTGGTTCAGTGGACGAAATCAACTTAAAGAACATCTCATCAGCCATTTTAAAGACATTATGACCACCTCAGCCCCGCAAGACAATGAAGCTCTGTTGAATCTATTTCCTCCATGCATCACCGATGAAGACAATGTTTTTCTTACTAAAGTCCCTGATAAAACTGAAATACATAAAACTATCAAACAAATGCAACCGTTGAAGGCACCGGGCCCAGATGGGTTTCCATCAGGATGTTTTCAATCAAATTGGAGCACTATCAGGACTGATGTCATTAATATGATTCAAAGATTCTTCCGTACAGGTAGATTACTGAGGAAGATAAACAAGACAAATATGTGTCTTATACCAAAGTGAAAATTACCTCAGACGGCTGGAGACTACAGGCCGATAGCTCTCTGTAACTCAACATATAATCTAATCTCTAAGATTCTTGCCAACAGGTTGAAGGTACAAGTCGAAAAGATTATCTCACCCATGCAAGCCGCATACGTACCGGGTCGACAAATAGGAGATAATATCACCCTTGCACAAGAATTAATCCATTGAATGAAGAGAACTAAATCCAAGAAGAAATATATGGCATTGAAACTCGATATGTCGAAAGCATTTGATCGAGTCGAATGGTCTTTTCTTGACAAAGTCATGCAGCAGCTAAGTTTTAATAGCAAGTGGTGCGATTTAATTCGTGAGTGCGTCAGTACTTATGAAATTCATATACTTCTAAATGGAGCTCCATGTCAATCTTATAAGCCATCTCGTGGTATACGTCAGGGTGAACCTATATCACCATATTTGTTTCTCTTAACAATGGAGATATTTACATGAGCTTTAGCCAAGGCAGAAATGGATGGGAAAATTCAAGGAATAAAAATTTCAAGAAAAGCACCACAAGTTAGCCATCTCCTATTTGCAGATGACTGCTTAGTCTTTGCAAGGGCTGACATTCAGAATGTCACTAATCTTCTACAAGTTATCAAGTCGTTTAGTGACATCTCGGGCCAACAAATAATTTTCCAGAAGTCAGCAGTTTTCTTCTCGAAAAATATGCATCCAAGGCATAGTCGTATGTTGCTGAGAAGTTTAAAGATGAAGAGAATACTCGACGAACAGTATTTAGGAATTCCACTTTTCCTAAATAGAAAGAAGACCATATCTTTCTCCTCATTAATAAACACAACCAAAGGTAGACTGACAAGATGGAGAGGCAAGTTTATCAATCAAAGTGGAAGATCAGTTCTAGTTAAACATGTTCTCAACACGTTACCATCACATCACATGGGAATTTTCAAGATCCCAGATGCAACTATAAAGGAATTAGACAAAGTGCAAAGAAATTTTTGGTGGGGTAAGGAGGATTCGAGTGGGCTATTTCTCATCTCATGGCCTGCAGTTGGTTCAAACAAACTGAATGGTGGAATGGGCTTCAGAGATCTCAGAAGCTTCAACTTAGCACTTCTGGCTAAAGCTGCTTGGAGACTGCTGCAAAATGAAGATAAGCTTTGGGCCAAAGCTTTAAAGGGAAGGTACTTCCCAAATACCTCAGGTCTTCATGCAAAAAAGAAGAAAAATTCTACTTGGGCGTGGCAGAGTCTACAAGGAAGTATGCAGTTTATTAAAGATCATAGTTTTTGGGTGGTGGGTAAAGGAAACCTAATATGTACTTGGAAAGACAATTGGATCCAAGGCAAGCTCTCTCCACCTATTCCAGCAGTAGAGATCGACATAGAGAGTGAATATTGTCTTGTCTCTGATCTAATAGATCAAGATAAAAAATGTTGGAAGGTAAATGTTATCCAATATCTCTTTGTGCAAGAGGATATTATAAGAATTCTACAAACCAGAATACCATTTGCAGGAGAAGATAAGCTATTGTGGACTCTTACCAGAAATGGAAGTTTCTTAGTAAAATCGTCTTATAACAAGATTATGGAGCTCAAACAAGGTAGTGTAGTGTCAGATGAAGCTACTGTTAATCTATGGAGAAGACTATGGAAGATTCCCACTCTGCCTAGAATAAAACACTTCCTATGGAAATGTCTCACTGATAATGTACCATCCAGTGAGAGAATGGCAAGAAACATGAACTACACAGGAGGACAATGTTCCATCTGTAATCAGGGCATTGAAACAACTCGGCACTTTCTCTGGGATTGTCTTTTCGCAAAGGCAATATGGTTCACTACTCCAGGCGCAACAAGAAGCATGGTTGATGAGGATACTACAATCCATGACTGGATAACAAGCTGGTTTTCGAATGTCTTCAATAACCTGGTTGAAGATTGGTTGGTAAAAATGGCTAACACTCTATGGGAGATATGGAAAGCAAGGTGCGGAAGTGTTTTCGACAACATTAAGCCAAACCCAGTGGAAGTCATAAGGGCAATTCAACTCTTAAATGAAAGCACGGGGAAGCAAATGTTTCAGAAAGATTGCCCTGCAGTAACTGCTGTGCAGTGCAACACTCCTACATGGCTTCCACCTACTAGTCCTTTTCAATCTTTTTGCTGTGATGCATCTTTTAAAACTGTCAACTCTATTAATCAAGCTGGCTGGGCACTAATACATCGTGATTTTGCAGGTAGCTTCGTCAGCGCAAGATGCGAGCACACCAATGGTATCTTAAATGCTGAAGCAGCGGAATGCAGGGGTCTTCTTCACCCTATGAAATATGCGGAAGAATTAGAAGTTCAGTTTGCATGTTTTGAGATGGATGCGGAGCTAGTTATACAGGCAGTCAATGGACACAACCAAAGCACTGCGTGGGAGAATCATGTCATGATAACGGACATGAAGTATATGTTAGCAATACACCCAGATTGGATATGTAAACACATCAATAGGAAAGCTAATATGCCCGCTGACAAGCTGGCTAAGCATGCTAGAATTTTTTACACTTCTCAAGTTTGGTTAAATTATCCTCCAAGTTTTATTGCAGGCGCAATATTGGAGGATACAAACAATGTTACTTTTTCAGATTATAATCAATAAAATCCCCCTGTTTTGAATCAAAAAAAAAAAAAAAAGGTTCTCCAAAACGAAGCATGGCCCAAAAGCACTTGCCACAGCTACATAAACCCTATCCCTGATATAAGACTCGAAAACGATATCTTCAAGTTCATCATCTAACAGTCCTCAGCCGCCTCTCCTTGTTTCTCCAATACCATCTATACACCTACGATTTGCATTTACATTTGTTGATTGAGAAAAAAAAATGTGAAGTTTTAGTTCAAATCAAGAAAAAGTAACCGGAGCTCAACTTCAGGTTAGTTTCAATTCCAACTAAAAATTCAGTCCTTCCCTTTTATTGATTAGGTCACAAGTCACTTTCATTTTCATGCTGGCTATCATCTGTTTGGTTAAATGCGTAGTATAGTTTTCTTCTCTTTGTCTGAATAGATTGGTGGTCATATTCTGTTTGGTCATATTCTTTTATCATCTGGAATCATGGTGTTAAAAAACAAGAAGAGACAAAAAACTTTGCAAACAGTAATGTGGGTGTAGAAGAGGATAAGATAAGTAATTTACCTGATGCACTTATTCATCACATTCTTTCTTTTCTTCCAATCAAATGTGCTATGTCTACCTGCATTTTATCCAGAAGATGGAAGTATGTATCCAACTCTATCCCCATACTTGATTTTCGTGAGTGGCGGGGTACCAATGTTACTGTGGAAGAAAAACACCTGGAAACCCAACTATTCATGAATTTTCTGGACACGGTATTATATCTTCATGAGAAGCCTAATATTCAGAAATTCTGTCTGAAATGGGATCACCTTTTTGATGAATCTCGAGTAACTAAATGGATTAGTGTTGTTATAAAGCGTAAAGTCGAAGAACTTTTTCTTTCTTTGAGAACACAAATATCCTTCGTATTTCCTCTGTCATTGTTTACCTATAATTCGTTGACGGTATTGAACTTGGCCTGTTTAACGGTCAAAGTTTCAAATACAGTTTCGTTCCCAAGGCTCAAGTTACTTCGTCTAAGCTTTATTGAATTTGAGAATGGGATCTCGCCCAACCATTTACTTTCTAACTGCCCCATCCTTGAAGAGTTGAGATTGATTCACTGCAGCGGTTTCCAATCCGAAGGTTTATGCATTACAAATCCCGCACTTAAGCACTTGTCCATTAGTAATTGTTATCTAGCAGAGTCTACTGTGAAGATTTGTACAACTAATCTGACGACCATCAGTTGCAGTCTAGTGAAGCCACCAGACTTCGTAGTCGACAGCTTACCGTCACTAATTGAGGCATTTATTATTTTCTGTGATGGTGACAAAATCCCAATCAATCTTTTTGAAAAGCTTTCTAATGTAAAGCTTCTTAAACTACCTGCTGCCTGCTTTCTGGTATGCCTAATATATACTTCAAATTTTCATGCTGTAAGTTTAACTAATATGGCATTTATGAAGTACCGCATTATTGTGCCTATTATGGTATTCCTGACTCTTATGCACTGGTATGCTTTGTGTTTGTTTAATTATTAGGGTCAACTTGAGGCAGATAACCTCTTAACCATTTTGCCTGCATTTGGCAATTTGGTCCGGATAGAAGTTACTTCAACTTTCAATTGCAAGAGTTTGGGTTCAGATTCTGTTTCAATTCTGAGAAGATTCTTCAGCCTTCTCCAGCTCCCACCTAATCTAGAATCGATTGTCTTTTCTCTGGAAAGTCACTCACCTCTCACCACCCTACATAATAAAAGGACTTCTTTTTTGTTAGCTTTGGTATTCACTTCTCTTGTTGGAAACTGGTGTACCTTATCTTTCGTAGCTATTGATTTGGATTGCTATACATACTAAAATCACTTGTCTTCTCCCTTAGAAGTAACTTTCATTAATTTGTTTCCATCACCCCGTTTGCGCCAATATTTATAAATATATTAGTATCATTTGATGTGTTAGAATGGATACTTATTTCTTTTGTGGTATTATATTAATATATTTTGCTGAAATTTTGCTTTGGTTGTTGTAGAGCATATACATCCCTGACGAAGAGGATGATGATTGTTGGTCACTTGACCCTAAATGTTCGCTACCACACCTAAAGTTCATCAAATTCAAGTACTTTGATGGGGGCCAATGGAGTTAAATGGGATTAAAGTCTTTCTCAAGTGTGCTGGATTTCTTGAAACTATAACCGCTGTAGCTTCTCCAGTGCTCTCCAAAAACCATCAACATCAACTGTATGTAACTAAGCAGTTACTAATGTTTCCGAAACCCGCAAATTGTTTGGTTAACTTCTTGATGAGCTATGAAGACACTTAGCAATACTTTCAGTATCCCAGTGTTGTTGTTCTAATCTTTATGACCAGGAGGATTCTAGAAGTTCTGTTGCGACTATTTACAAGTATTGATAGTTTTTCCTTTTCTGGACCATGTGGAGATTAGTGTAATTCCCTATTTTATGTTTCATTATACTCCCTCCGTCCTAGCTTACTTGCCAAAATTAATTTTTGCACACATATTAAGAAATGTAGAGAGAGTATATTTTTTTCCAAAATGACCCAAGCTAGTATTTAAGATGCATAGTTTTTATATATCTAGTTTTCTGGTCTTTACTTGAAGAATTCAAAAATAAAATAAAATAAAGGATATATAGAGAGGATAATTTAAAAGAACAATTAATTCTGGTTTTTGAGTTTATTTGAATTTTTTGTGGGTAGAAGGAGGGGAAAAATTTTAGAGTAGAATTTTTTTTTTTTGAAAATGGAAGATGATTGTGATGAGAGAATTACTGATAATAAGAGGTTGAAAAATTGATTTTTTTTCTTTGAATCCACCATTGTTGCAGCTGAAAAAGCTTGGTGCGGGCATGGTATTCAACCAAAAACTCATGGCGGCAATTGTTGGAAATGTTCATAAATTGTTTGCCATTATCCGGGGGGGGTTCTTTTTTCTGGTTTTTTTCCTGTTTTTGATCTTCCGAATGTTGATTTTTTTCTGGTTTTGAACAGTATCTCGCATGGTAATAGCTTTTTCAGCGTGCAGACTTGCTCCTAAGCATAGTATTTTGCTTAAATACCTATGCCGAATGAATGAAAAGTATCCGAATGTTGATTTTTTTTTCACTTGACTACCGGCATTGATAGGAAATTATCGGGCATGCCGGTATCAGTGTTCAAGATATGGTCTTCATCAATTCCTATGGTATTCCTCACTTCCATTTTGAATTTTTCCTGTCTTTAAAAAGCTTGGTGCAAAGCATGGTCGATTGATATGAAGACCATGCCGGTATTGTTTTTCCCATAGGAAATAAATATGAAAACTATGCCGGAAAAAAATACCTGCATGGTCTTCATATCAACCGAACATGCTTAAATATCAAGCTTTTTAAAACCGAGAAAAATTCAAAAAGGAAGTGATGAAAACCATGCCGAATTGATGAAGACCATATGCCGGAACATGATACCCGATGCTCGAGAATCAATTCCTAAGATGGTCATCATCACTTTTCAAAGATGATCTTCATCACTTCCGAATAAAAAAAATTCGTTTCCAAAGTGAGGTGAAGAGAATTTGATATAGAGTGGGGAGAGTTTAGAATTTGAAAGGGAATAGAGAATATTTGGGTTTCAAAACACTACCCCTAAATAAGATTAATAAGAAGTGGAGATGAAAATGAGGGATATGATTTAGATTTTTAATTTTAAGTTTTTAATTTTTATTTTGAGGGAAGAACTGGAGATGGAAATGGGGGATATGATTTTGTTTTTTGATTTTAAGTTTTTTATTTTATTTTGAGGGAAGGGTATTTTAGTATATTCATAACCAAAAGTCACCCCTTAGCACACACCATGGGTTGGGGGAAGTAATTCATATCCCCCAATTAATTCCCATATCCCCCAATTAATTCTTCATTTAAAAGTGTGTATAGGAAATAGAATTACACAATTCTCAATAACATAACCTGATTCCAACATAGGGGTAAATTAGGATAAAAATTGGAAAAATATGAAACTTGGCAAGTAATTTAGGACAAAAAAAATCCTCAATTTTAGCAAGTAAATTAGGACGGAGGGAGTATTATCTTTGCTACAAATAATTAGTGGGGCTAAGCTAAGCTCAGCTTTATTTAATGAATTAGATTAATGATGGCGCACTCAAGTGCTTGGGTTGGGATTATACATATAATTTGTTTCTAATTTCTACCCCATGGCTATGATATGATGGGGCCACATACTTAGATATTATTTTTCATATCAAAACATCAAAAGAAAAGAGAACGTGTGTGGGAGAAGTAAACCAGCTGATGGTATGGCGAAGTAGACCAGCTGATGGTTTGGCGAAATAAGCTTATTTTAGTGAACATGGAGTTCTGTATCATCTTGGTAGGAGATCTGTCAGTGTGTTTTATGTACTCCATTGTAGCTAGCTGTGACTGAAAAGAAAGACAAAAAATTGTACCTAGCCGTGACTGAAAAAAAATAAAAATTGGTTCCATGATATTCTTTCTCCGAAATGACAATACATTCATGAAAAAATTCTACAAGCGCTGGAAATTAGTGGGAAAATGTAAACCGCGCACATAAGGACGAAAATAGTGACTAGTTAATACCCAAGGATGTCCCAATTTTCTTGTAAGGGAAATATTAATGAATCGATGGTGGGAGCTGACAAGAGTAGGCTGTCTTCTCCGAGAACAAACCATTTGCAGAGAGTTTCCGTAACCTATGTCCTCACCCAATGCCATTGGGCCAGTGGAGGAAAAGGGTAGCGGTGAGATACTCTGCCTAGCGAGATCGCTAGTAAACATATATCTGTAAGCAAAGGTTGAACCTGACGCTAAAAATAGTTTGTTCAACGACTATATTCTGTGAGGAAAATGACTACTTTAGTGCACTCACAACAGTTGAAGATGGAAAAAAAAAATTCTCCTAGATGATTTTTACTGGAAGAGAAATATACCTTAAGAGCAACCACAATCATGGGACTAAAGACCAAATACTATCGAAAGAGCAGACACTATCGAGCGACTAAAGATCAAACCAAAGACCAAAGACCAGACCAAATTTGGTCTTTAGTCTAGTCTTTAGTCGGGCGTAGATTCCAGTTACGCCTGATGGGGCGCAAGTTCAAGTTACGCCCGATCAAAAAAAAAAAATTGGGGCGCGATTCACAGTTACGCCCGAATGGGGCGTAACTCAAAGTTACGCCATAAAAAAAATGGAAATGGGGCGGAACTCATAAGTTCCGCCCAAAAAAAAATTTAAAAAAAAAATAAGTTGGGGCGCAAGTATTAGTTGCGCCTGACCAAATTTGGTCTTCCCACCCGTAGTGTCGCACACGGAGTAAACCCAAAATTTTCAAATTTTTTTGGTCTTTACTCTTTGGTTATAGTCGTATGACTGCAGTTACTCTAAGCCCTATTGCAAATGCTAAACCGTACCAAACTTTATTATCTGTCTAGTCAATAATCACCACTGCTAGAGCAGAGAAAAGAAAACTTCTACAAATGCTGCAACCTTTTGTTCAGCGACTAATTATGTAGGACAATGACTACGTTAGTGCACCCACAACAGTTGCAAGATCCTTTCAGACGCAAGCACAATAGGATTAGACACAGGCAACTTAAGAAGAATTCAATAAAAAAATTGTTCATTCAAGTACATACTTAATCTTACATCAATAAATACGTTCATTCGGTTCAATCAATTAATACTAGCTAGCTACATCCAATATATATTTTATCAAAAATTAAAACAAAACCCCTAAATCAGGCAAAAGTTCGCCGAAACGATAATTCTCTAAACCAGAGAAAAGTTCTTCATCAGATATTACCCACGACTGGTTTTGTGGCTGCGCAGCTTCTGAAGGAATTGTTCCTAATATGTCATTAGTACCCTCTTGATTATGATCTGGAGCAGAAGTGTTATCCCCACCAATAGCTCTGAAACTACCAGCTCCCACTGGTCCAACATCTGACAAGAGTGAGTCTGAGTCAAAGAAAAAATCCACGTTGGGGACACCGCAGTCGACAGGATCACCACACGAGTGTAATTTCTGTGTCTGATCAGTTGGAAGCACGGTATGCTGGAGTACAGGTACTGGTCCTACATCTTCAAACAAAATACATGTATTATTCATGAACCAGTCTTGGAATTGCGCATCATTCATTTCCGGTTCGGCTTGACCATCAACTGGCAGTTGATTATCTTCAAGGGCTGGTACTTCTGGTACCGCATCATGAACTTCAAAATCATCGTTACCAACTAATTCACTGTTTTTGACCTCATAATTACTGCATGACGATACTGTCTGTGATGATGATGATTTTGAGAATTTGTTGTTGCTTTTTTTCCTTGTGATCTTAACAATAGCATAATCTGAATTTTTATTATCTTTTTCGACTGAATACTCTTCCATGTTCCAAGTTACATATCCATCGCTTGTTAATGTTAAATATTTCCTTTTGTGATCCTTAACAGCATTATCAGTGAGTGACAACTTCCTCTTCTCTACTTTATACGGAGGGTATCTATAGATTTCTTTACCTGAAACACCGAAAACACAGATCATGGTTAGGCTTCAAAAAGATACATAGGCTTGTTTTGTATTTTCATGGGGATTTATTATACCGACATACTTCATATTTCAAGGAAATATTCCAAGCCGGGCATGCATGCAACCAAGAATCAAAACCGAAAAAATAAAGTAAAACTATTAATACCAAGAAACAAGATTTGATGGAATTTATGATATATTACCTCCATTATCCACAGTCCACGTTCCGCCTCCGGCTGTTCTACTAATTCGAGAACCATTCTCCCATCTTTTCTTCAACTTAGTAAAGAAATACAACGAACTATCACAGTTTTCATCATAATATGCATATCTGCTATAATATTTTTTACCCTCTTGGAACGTTTTCTCCAAATCCTGTGGCGCTTCTCCATAAATTATTGGAAAATATGGGTAAAAACAGAGGATGATAACACTATAAGAAATTGTTGTTGTACTCAAAAGCTTTCAAGGCTCGGGTGATTTCTTTTAGACGATTATTTCTACCCTCCCAATATAAATTGGCGATTGCAACAGGTATGCGAAATAATGCCTTCAGGATACAATGAAAGCCCTACAACAGGAAATTGGATTCAAGGTTTGCACCCCTTGACCCAACCAAGAAAACATGAGAGAGATTTCTGATGATGCTTTAGATGGAGAGAAAACAGGTTGAATTCATTCTCAAGAATGGGAGAATTCCTTCACTACTTATAGGGTTATTCATGCCTATTGGAGATGCCTCTTCACTTTCAAAAGACACATAAGGTGTCTGTTGGGAATGGTTGTGTCCTTTATGAACCATCACACCTATTAGAGGTGTCCCTTCATCTCCAACTAACATCCATTGTGTTTATCCAACACAGAACACTTCCCCATCATAGTGACAAACCAAAAACGAAAACAATTTTATTTTCTAAGTTATTGAAAATATCCAACAATCTCCCCCTATTTTCAAAAACCAAAAAACATAAAATAAAATAAAACTTATAAAACCGGAGTGGCTGCATCACTCAAGTGACTTCCTACGTACCCGAGTGGGATCAAGCCAACGTAGTTCAAGCACAAGTGGGACTAAGCATCATCGCTGAAATCAATACATAAATGATAGGTACCTTCTGGGTTTGAACCTTCACTTAGTGTAAGAAACTCAAAGCCTTATCGAGATTCTATGGTGAAACCAGTCTTGAACCAAGTATCCCTTATGATAAAACCGTCTCTTACACATATTGATTCCATAAATCATGTGTTCTGTAGCCAAGCACTATAAAGGCCTTGTGCTTATATCCTTATTCATGAGTCTTCTTTAGAGAACGGTCTTCTTCTCTTAGGAAACGGCCCACATTTCCATACTCATATAGGTAAGTCTCGAAGGTGTTTCTGCGAGACACCTTTTACTAATCACAAACTCATTAAGGATTTACATCCATCCTATTTTCTTGCAGAGAAACCAGCACTAACTTGAAATGGGAAGTTTTATGTTAGTGCTCCATAATCTACATCCATAACTTGTTGGTACCACATTCAACCTTGTTTATCTTTTTCAAAACATAGGTTGGGTTTCTGCTATGGGAGATCAACCTTCCTTCACACACATTATTCCCATTTCTATATACTTCATTGAAATTAATTCCTTTGGGAGACTCTTCATAAGTAGGTCTACCAAGCTTTTCTCCGTTTCAATGGTTAACTGCAATTACTCCTTTCTTGAGCAATTGACTTACTGTTCCTTGTCTAAGACTTGTATGTCTTGACTTTTCATTATAAGTCTTGTTAAAGACGTTATAGATCATATCCTTATTCACAATTAATCAAGACCGCTTGAGATGGCTTCTTCCAAAAATGGGATCTCTACAAATTAAGTTCTAAGCCATTCCTCCTCATTTAATTGCATCTACTCATGCAATCAATTCTGAAAACATTATTAAAAAAAATGTTCCTATTTGATTTTACAAAATAATTGTAACTTCTCTAGTGATCCTAATTAACATTAACGGTTAATTCACAAGAAGTCATTACAGACTTGCATACACTAGAGGCATAGGAAATTTGTAGGCAACTTATATAATTGCTATCTCAACAAATATAATACCATGATGAGTACTCTTCTACTCATTCCCAATCTTCTACAAATTTATACCCAAAAACATAGACAATGTACGTCTATTTAACATTTTACATTATGTAATGTAAATGTTCACAATTTATGGCATCGTCATAAATAAAGTGTATGATTATTGAGTACAGTGGAAGGCCAACATTTTTGGCCATCATTATAGTGCTCAAAGTGACCCAAATCCAAAAGGATGCTACCCATGATAGTGCATTGGATTTGAAGTTTCTATTTCTATTTAGAAATGTTTTGGGCCGTATTTCGGCAGAAATTGACACATAAGCTTTTGAGTACAACAAAAATTTCTTTTAGTGTTATCATCCTCTGTTTTTACCCATATTTTCCAATAGTTTTAGACGATTATTTCTACCCTCCCAATATAAATTGGCGATTGCAACATGTATGCGAAATAATGCCTTCAGGATACAATGAAAGCCCTACAACAGGAAATTGGATTCAAGGTTTGCACCCCTTGACCCAACCAAGAAAACATGAGAGAGATTTCTGATGATGCTTTAGATGGAGAGAAAACAGGTTGAATTCATTCTCAAGAATGGGAGAATTCCTTCACTACTTATAGGGTTATTCATGCCTATTGGAGATGCCTCTTCACTTCCAAAAGACACATAAGGTGTCTGTTGGGAATGGTTGTGTCCTTTATGAACCATCACACCTATTAGAGGTGTCCCTTCATCTCCAACTAACATCCATTGTGTTTATCCAACACAGAACACTTCCCCATCATAGTGACAAACCAAAAACGAAAACAGTTTTATTTTCTAAGTTATTGAAAATATCCAACATAAATTTCTGTAGTCTCATAAATATGATCACTTGGAAGAGGTCTGCCTTCAATCTTCGGAATCAAATAGTGTTTTATGATCACTTCATCGCTTGGCTTGAAGCGATAACCAGGTGGTGCAAATTTACTACTCATTCTTTCTTTCTCTGTCGCTAATTAATTAAACAAACTAAACGAAACAAGAATAAGAAAAACAATGGTGTATGGTGCCGCTGAGGTCCATCTTTATATAGGACCTGGCATTTCAATTCCTTCTGGGATATTAGTTTTGTGTAGACCTTCCTAAATTGTTATACAGCAGGAATTTTCCACGATTCCGAGTACTTTGGGTTCGTCGGTGGAGGGAGATTCTAACCATGAGTAAGGAAAATCCAGATCGGAAAACCATTATTACGGGCCAAATTCATAGTCTAGTCCAACCGAACCTGGGTTAGGTCCATAAAACCTAATTGCTCGTTGGCATCTCAAAAGGATCCAAAGTAGTTAATCCTAAATTTAATAACAAACTTTCAAGTCTAAGTGCCGATATGCCTGTAACATTAACATGATGAAAAAGCCTTCATGTGTTTGGCTAGTGGGTATTGCGTCGACATCACTAAGCCATTGGATCCTTATAAACTAAGCTTGATTTATCTGGCTTTGTTTAGAATTAGTTACCAGAACTCGTTATTAGCCCTCCAGAGTCCTCGGCAATTCGTCACTTGCCTGGTTGTAGAGTTTATACTTGGGAGTATTCAGCTCTTCAGCTACATCCGACTATTTTATAGGTTTTAGTACTTTTTGCTAATGGTGGGCCTGATATTAGTTTCAACCTAGAAAAATAACTTGAAAAGAAGTAAATTCTTGCCAGTTTGCAGCTTTGGATAGTATAAGTAAGTTTCGGACATGGTGTTTTATTGCTTATGAATTACCCTGAACTATTGAATTGTGGTTAATTAAATGGTGAAGTGAACGTGATTAAGATATATTTCTATAGTTTTCCTAAATGGGATAATATTAACCAACTACACAGCCGATTTTTCTTTCAAGAGGAGAAAGAAGAAGAACCTGTGTTTTCCTTTTATCCGCCGCTCTGGGTTGTGGAGCTTACGTCCTAGCATCGGTGTTAGTTGTGGTATAGTAAGACGTAAATAAAAATATAATAAGCATAAATAAATGAGCTGGTTGGACTTATAACTACGATTACTGTTGAAGAATAAACCAAGATAGTATGAAGACAACAGAAGGGATCAACTATGAGAGTTGATACAGTCAGAGTGGATCAACATGTGTTGTTGATACAATGTGAAGAAGTCAGTATGGATCAACTATGAGAGTTGATCTAATATGGTCGAGTCAACTGGTGTAGTTGATATGAAGTGGTTGGATCAACAAGAGTTGTTGATCCATGGTACAGTTTATGGAAGTTTGCTTGGGTCACAAGTATTTTAAGTTTTAAGAGTTTGTTTACGTAAGAATTGTCTATAAGTTTCTTGTTAGAGTTTGATTAAGTTAGGAAAGTGTTTATTACTTGAGAGTCAATTTTGTAAACATATAAAAAGGATGTTAAGACATGAGTTTGAACTACATCAATTAAGAGAAGCTAGTTGAAGCTTGTTTGAGTTTTTAGTCTTGTGTTCTTTCATAACTCTTTGATATCATATTTTCTACATCTGGTATCATAGCACTGGTATCAGGTTCTAGGACTGTGGGTATGAGAAGTTAAGTTGAAGAAGATGACGAGTTTAAGTTCAATCAAGGTGCCTGTGTTTGAAGGTAAAAACTTTGAACACTGGAGGTTGTAGATGGAGAATATTTTTACATACCAGGAGGTGTGGGATATCGTGAAAGATGGTTATCTAGAACCAGCACAAGGAACTATAGTTGAGGGAGCTGCGTTAACTCTGTTAACTGATAACAGGAAGAAGAATTCTAAAGCTTCCTATATTCTTCATCAAGGTATTCATGAATATCTTATGGATAGAGTTATCTATATTAAAGATGTGAAAAGGGCATGGGATGGTTTGATAAGTTATTACACATGTTCTGACAAACTTAAGAAGGTTAGATTACAAACCTTGAAAAGAAAATATCAACTATTACAGATGGAGACAACTTAAATAATTTCAGAGTTTTTCTCAAAAACACTGAATATTGTCAATGAGATGAAGGACAATGGTGATACTGTAGAAGATTCAACTATTGTAGAGAATATTTTAAGAAGCCTTCCTGAGAAGTTTGAATCAAAGGTTACTGTTATAGAAGAATGCAACACAGTTGCAACTATGACTCTTAATGAGTTGTTGGGTTCATTACAAGCTTATGAACAAAGATTATTGGAGAAAACAGCAGTTGTAAAACAAGTTGAAGAACCACTTCAAAGTCAAGTTAGCTGGAGAAGTAATCAAGGAAAATCTAATGTTGGAGGTTCTCAAGGAAGATCAAATAATGGAAGTTACAGAAATCCACTTGATAAATCAAAAATACAATGTTATAATTGTGGAGATTATGGGCACTTTGCTACTGAGTGTTCAAAACCAAGAAAGACGGTTGCCAATAACTACAAAGCAAATTTCAAAGCTAAATTTGTTGAAACTCAACAAGAAGAAGAAGTAGAAGAGTTGAAAGCTAAAAACATGTTATTAGCTTGACATACAGCTGAAGATCAACCTCAACATAAATGGTACTTGGATACAGGTTGCATCAACCATATGTGTGGCAGAAAACATTTGTTTGATAAGCTTGATGAGTCTGTCAGATCAACAATAAAGTTTGGCAACAGCTCTACAATTCCAGTTATGGGAAAAGGAAGAATTGGAATTCTTCTCAAGAATGGTTCTAAGGATTACATCATGGATGTGTTTTATGTTCCTGGTTTACATCAAAATTTGTTGAGTATGGGTCAGTTGTCTGAAAGAGGATACTCTATGAATATTTACAGTGGTTTATGCTTCATCAGAGATAGAATAAGAAGGTTGATAGCTAAAGTTCAGATGACAAAGAACAAACTATTTCCTTTGAATATTCAATATCAAAAGGAAAGATGTTACAGTAGCAGTGTTCATAATGATACTTGGTTGTGGCTTAAAAGAATGGGGCATGTGAACTTTAACAGTTTGCAAGCTTTATCTAAGAAGGAGATTGTCTCAGGAAATGATGCATCAATATATCCTGGAGAGGAAAAAATACGAAAGATGATAAGGAAAGATCAATGGGTCATTACTTGAAATGGTAATGGCCGCCTGCTATTTTGTCGCACACAAATAACCTAAGACAAAGATAAGGAGAGGATGATAAGACCTCTAGCTAGGGAGGCTCAATAAAACCTCTATATAAAACCCTAAGATTATTTTAAATATAACGATTACCATTTTGCAGGGGAGGAATTCGAAAGTAACGCACAAAGAAACAACCAAGGACAAAACATAATTAAAGCTTAAATGACGCACAAATATAACCGCATGATGATAAGACAAAAGTATTTCTGCAAAGAAGAATAACAGAGGCAAGTATGGGAATAACATAAGGGATGCATTATTCGCCTTTTTAAAAAAAAAATCTTATATACAGTAGCAGAAAAAGAAGTGTGCTTCTTTAACTTGTAGCCAAAAACAAATAAATAGAATCCACTTTCAAAGTTGGAGTATATCCAAACGCACAAAAGATTGAAGAAGAAGAAAAAGAAAAGTTAAGCATCATTCTGAGACACGTTTTTATTTGATGCAGATACTTCACCATCAATCCCGGCATTAGGGCCATCTTTAGGAATTGTATCCTTAGGAAGAACATCACCTGCTTCATCTTTTTCGGTTTCATCCACCTGAAGAAGAGTCTCCTCATCATAACCGCTCTCATAATGATAGTTACTATCAGGCTCAGGAAGCTTCTCATCTTCATCTACATCAAGAGGTTACACATCTAATAAAGGAAATGAGTTAGTGAGGCAAACTCGATCTGCGAGATCTTGGGCCTTGACGTGAACTTCTCGTGCGGCACTCTTCTTAATATTCTCTACACGAAATCCGGGTATTTCTAACGACCCGAATTCCAACGGATTTCTTTTCACTAACGTCAGTACGACGTTATAAACTCTATAACGGAAGATTAACGTTAGGTTAATTAGGATATGTTAGAATATAAACCTAACTTTGTGTACAATTACTTTCCTACCCCTCCATAATTGCTTCCCCTTACTATTTTACCCTCAATAATTCCGATCCCCACTCAATATTACTGTTGTATCACTGTAATAGAAATTAAACCCTGGTCTATTGACAGATGCCCTTTTTAATCTTAACGATTTGGTTTTAAATAATCTAAATCTTCACTTTGATTATCAAAATCAGATGAAAAGAAGAAAAAAACGAAACATCAAAATTAGAAAAGAGAAAAACAGCCGTGAGGAAATATGATAAGTCTAGTCATTCTTTTCTCGAACATCATTCTTTCTTCCATTAACAGTACTTCTAAAAGAAAAAAAATCTCAGAACTCAAAATTTCTTCTCTCAATTTCATGCAATTGAAAATGAATACGAATGATTTAAGTCGATGGGTTTCTATAATTGAAGAGGATGATGCAATCGATTTCCCCTAAATGTTGAGCTTTGGGTTTTTCTCAGCTCCTGATTCACTTTCTTCTCTCTATAGTCGCACCATCAGATGTGTTATTCGTTCTTTTGTTACCTCAAACCCTTCCTCAGGTTTCTATTTGATTTTGATATGGTTTTCTTATTTGTTGATGACCTAGATTTCGATTTTGGTTTTTTGAGTGACAAGTTTATTTGTGTTTCTTACAGTTATCTGAGAAAATAAGAACGATCAACGGCTTCCTTGAGATTGATTTTTCCATCTAGGTTATGGCAAGTCTATCTGTTGGAGGAGTTGATATACTGGGTTTTTTACTTCAATTGATCTCTTCCAAGTGATTCTGGTAAGAAATTAGAGACTAAAAAACTTTTTTTTTGTTGCAAATTCGATCTTTTTTTCATTTGGGTTTGTTTGAATTTATAATAGGCATAATAGACATTTTGGATTCCTGGATTTGTTTGGGGATCATGTTTTCTGGGTTAACATCTGTTGAAGAATAAACCAAGATACTATGAAGACAACCGAAGGGATCAACATAGGTTGTTGATCCAATATGAAGAAGTTAGTATGGATCAACTATGAGAGTGGATCCAATATGGTCGAGTCAACTGGTGTGGTTGACATGAAGTGGTTGGATCAACAACTCTTGTTGATCCACGGTTCAGTTTATGGAAGTTTACCTGAGTTGCAAGTATTACGTGTTTTAAGAGTTTGTTTACGTGAGAATTGTCTAGAAGTTTCTTTTTAAGAGTTTGATTATTTTATGAAAGTGTTTATTGCTTGAGAGTCAAGTTTGTAAACATATAAATAGGCTGTTAATAAGTGAGATTAAAATACATCAATTAAGAGAAGCTTGTTGAAGCTTGTTTGAGTTTTAGTCCTGTGTTCTTTTCACTAAGTCTTTGATATCAGATTTTCTACATCTGGTATCAGAGCACCGTATCGTGTTCTAGGTCAGGGTATGAGAAGTTAAATTGAAGAAGATGACGAGTTTAAGTTCAATTAAGGTACCTGTGTTTAAAGGTAAAAACTTTGAACATTGGAGGTTGCATATGGAGAATATTTTTACATACCAGGAGGTATGGGATATTGTAAAAGATGGTTATCCTGAACCAGCAAATGGAGTAGTACCAGGAGGAGCTGCGCTAACTCTGTTAACTGATAACATGAAAAAGAATTCTAAAGCTACTTATATTCTTCATCAGGGTATTCATGAATCTCTCATGGATAGAGTTATCTACATCAAAGAAGTTAAAAGAGCATGGGATGGTTTGGTTAGCTGTTATACAGGATCTGACAAGTTCAAGAAGGTTAGGTTGCAAACTCTGAAGAGAAAGTATGAATTATTGCAGATGGAGACAACTGAAACAATTTCATAATTTTTCTCAAAGACACTGAATATTGTCAATGAGATGGAAGCTAATGGTGATACTGTAGAAGATTCTGAAGTTGTTGAAAAGATTTTAAGGAGCTTACCTGAGAAGTTTGAAACAAAAGTAACTGCCATAGAGG
This sequence comes from Papaver bracteatum, assembly GCA_023529315.1. Classification (NCBI taxonomy): domain Eukaryota; kingdom Viridiplantae; phylum Streptophyta; class Magnoliopsida; order Ranunculales; family Papaveraceae; genus Papaver; species Papaver bracteatum. The sequence goes on along the minus strand of JAJJWX010004710.1, from coordinate 366,805 downwards.
AGTGTAATACTGTTGCAACTATGACTCTTAATGTGTTATTAGGTTCTTTACAAGCTTATGAACAAAGATTACTAGAGAAAACAGCTACTGCAAAACAAGTTGAAGAAGCACTTCAGAGTCAAGTTAGCTGGAGAAACAATCAAGGAAAACCTAATGCTGGAAGTTTTCAAAGAAGAAATAACAATGGAGGGAGATCTAATACTGGAAGTTATCAAGGAAGAAAACCAGTTGATAGATCAAAAGTTCAGTGTTTCAATTGTGGAGATTTTGGGCACTTTGCTACAAAGTGTTCTCAACCTAGAAAGACTACTGAAATTAGTTATTAATCAAATTTCAAAGCTAATATTGTTGAAAGTCAAAAAGAAGAAGCATAAGAACAGAACACTGAGAATGTGCTACTAGCATGTCATATAGCAGAAGAACAACCACAACTTAAGTGGTATTTAGATACAGGTTGGAGCAACCATATGTGTGGCAGAAAAGATTTATTTGATAAACTTGATGAGACTGTCAGATCAACAGTAAAGTTTGGCAATAGTTCTACAATTCCAGTTATGGGAAAAGGAAGAATAGGAATTGTTCTCAAAAATGGATCTAAAGCATACATCATGGATGTGTTTTTTGTTCCAGGTTTACATCAAAACTTGCTAAGTATGGGTCAGTTATCTGAAAGGCGTTATTCTATGAATATTTACAATGGCTTATGCTTAATCATAGATAGAAGAAGAAGATTGATAGCAAGGGTGGAGATGACTAGAAATAGACTATTTCCATTAAATATTCAACATCAAAAGGAAAGATGTTACAGTAGTAGTGTTCATAAGAGAATGGGGCATGTGAAATTTAACAGTTTGCAAGCTTTATCTAAGAAGGAGATGGTGTCAGGTTTACCTTTTATTGAGGTACCCGAATCAAGATGTGAAAATTGCATTTTTGGTAAGCAGCACAGAGACCCTTTTTTCCAGTTAACAAAGCTAGAAGAGCTGAGCAACAATTGGAGATCATTCATAATGACTTGTGTGGTCCTATAGAAGTTACATAACATGGAGGTAATAACTATTTCATAACTTTAATTGATGATTATAGTAGGAAAGCATGGGTACATTTACTTAAACAAAATAGTGATGTTTTTCATGCTTTTAGAAGTTGCAAAGCTTATGCTGAGAAACAAATTGGTAAGAGTATCAAGATTTTGAGAACTGATAGAGGAACTGAGTATACTGTTGTTGATAAGTTTATGGAAGAACATGGTATTCAACACCAGCTAACAGCAAGATATACACCACAACAGAATGAAGTGGCAGAGAGGAAGAATATAACCATAATGGAGATGGCAAGAACAATAGGAAGAAAAAAATATTTACCAAAAAAAATTTGGGGTTATGCAGTTGACACAGCTGTGTATTTCCTCAACAAATGTCCAACAAATAGTTTGAACAATAAAACACCAGAAGAAGCATGGAGAGGAGTAAGACCAAGTGTAAGACATCTGAGAATTTTTGGGTGCATTTCATATGCACATGTTCCAAAAGAATTGAGAAATAAGATGGATGATAAGAGTGAAAAATTTATTCTTGTTGGTTACAGTTTAGTGACAAAAGGATACAAGTTATATAACCCAGAAACAAGAAAGATAGTTATAAGTAGAGATGTGATATTTGATGAAGATTCACAATGGAATTGGAGTATTGGATCAACAATCAGTGTTGATACAAGTTCTGGATCAACTAGGGATGTTGATCCACATAATATTGGATCAACTAGGAATGTTGATCCACCTGCTACTGTCAGAACAATTCAAATTGAAGATGAGGAAGAAGTGCAAGCTCAATACAATGTGGAAGAACAACATGAAGAAGCAAGAACTGAAGCAGTAACACAACAAGAAAATACATGACCAAGAAGAAAATATATCATACCTCCTAGGTTGAAAGATTATGTTTTAACAAGAGATGATGCAGATGATGATGATGTGGTAAACTTTGAATTGTTTGGAGATTGTGATCATGTAGCTTATGAAGAAGATTCCAAAGAAGAAGGTTGGATTCAAGCCATGAATGAAGAACTGAAGTCAATTTAGAAGAATGACACATGGGAATTAACAGAACTTCTACCAGGAAAGAAACCCATTGGTGTTAAGTGGGTTTATAAAACAAAGTATAAGGCAAATGGAGATAGGGAGAAAGAAAGCAAGTCTAGTTTCTAAGGGATATAAACAAGGAAGAGGAGTATATTACTCAGAAGTGTTTGCACCAGTTGCAAGACTTGATACAGTAAAGATGATCATTGCTTTAGCTGCACAAAAGCAATGGAAGATATTTCAGATGGATGTGAAGTCAACATTCTTGAATGGAATATTTGAAGAAGAAGTTTATGTAGAGAAACCAGCTGGCTACATTATGGAGGGGAAGGAGAATGAAGTATACAAGCTAAACAAAGCTTTGTATGGTTTGAAACAAGCTCCAAGAGCTTGGTATACAAGAATATATTCTTATTTTCTCAAGAAGGGTTTTACAAGATGTCCACATGAACATACTTTGTATTTGAAAGATGATGGTTTTGGCAATCATATCATAGTATGTTTGTATGTGGATGATCTCATATTTACTGGAAATAGTACTGAGATGATCAATGAATTCAGGGAGGATATGGTGAAGGAATTTGAGATGACAGATCTTGGTTTGATGTCATACTTTCTTGGTATTGAAGTACAACAAACTGAAGGATGAATTTTTATTAATCAACAAAGGTATGTTGAAGGAATTTTGAAGAGTTTTAAGATGGATAATTGCAATCCAATCTTAACACCAGTAGAAGAAAGGTTGAAGTTGCAAAAGATGGATCAGGAGAGCTTGTGAATTCAACAGATTTTAAAGGTCTTGTTGGATGTTTAAGATATTTAATTGCTACAAGACCTGACATCATGTATGCAGTTGGTATGGTTAGTAGGTTCATGGAATCTCCTATACAATCACATTTACAGGATGCAAAACGTATTTTGAGGTATGTAAAAGGAACAACAAGTATGGGAATATTTTATACTATCTCTCATGATCCAAAGTTGGTTGGTTTCACTGATAGTGATTGGGCTGGAGATACAAAAGGAAGAAAGAGTACATCAGGGTATGGATTTCAGTTAGGAACTGGTTTTTTGTCCTGGTCATCTAAGAAGCAACAAGTTTTTGCATTATCTACAACAGAAGTTGAGTATACAGCTGCTAGCAACTGTGCTACACAAGCTGTATGGTTAAGAATGATGTTGAAATCTTTATTTCAAGAACAGAAGACACCAACAACAATAGTTTGTGATAATAAGTCGACAATATCACTAACTAAGAATCATGTGTTTCATGGGAGAAGGAAACACATTGATATTAAGTATCATTACATTAGAGAACTACTCAGTAACAAGGAGGTTGTTGTGGAGTTTGTTGGAATCAAAGAACAGGTTGCCGACATTTTCACCAAGTCCTTGAAGTCTAACACTTTCATTTACTTGCGTGGAAATCTTGGTATGATTAGCAAAGAGTATCTTGGTTTAAGGGAGGATGTTGAAGAATAAACCAAGATACCATGAAGACAACAGAAGGGATCAACATAGGTTGTTGATCCATTATGAAGAAGTTAGTATGGATCCACTATGAGAGTTGATCCAATATGGTCGAGTCAGCTGGTGTGGTTGACATGAAGTGGTTGGATCAACAACTCTTGTTGATCCATGGTTCATTTTATGGAAGTTTACTTGAGTTGCAAGTATTACGTGTTTTAAGAGTTTGTTTACGTGAGAATTTTCTAGAAGTTTCTTGTTAAGAGTTTGATTAAGTTAGGAAAGTGTTTATTGCTTGAGAGTCAAGTTTGTAAACATATAAATAGGTTGTTAAGCCGTGAGATTAAAATACATCAATTAAGAGAAGCTTGTTGAAGCTTGTTTGAGTTTTAGTCCTGTGTTCTTTTCACTAAGTCTTTGATATCATATTTTCTACATCTGGTATCAGAGCACTGGTATCAGGTTCTAGGCTGTGGGTATGAGAAGTTAAATTGAAGAAGATGACGAGTTTAAGTTCAATTAAGGTACCTGTGTTTGAAGGTAAAAACTTTGAACATTGGAGGTTGCATATGGAGAATATTTTTACATACCAGGAGGTATGGGATATTGTAAAAGATGGTTATGCTGAACCAGCAGATGGAGTAGTACCAGAAGGAGCTTCTCTAACTCTGTTAACTGATAACAGGAAAAATAATTCTAAAGCTACTTATATTCTTCATCGGGGTATTCATGAATCTCTCATGGATAGAGTTATCTACATCAAATAAGTTAAAAGAGCATGGCATGGTTTGGTTAGATATTATACAGGATCTGACAAGGTCAAGAAGGTTAGGTTGCAAACTCTGAAGAGAAAGTATGAATTATTTCAGATGGAGACAACTGAAACAATTTTAAAAAATTTCTCAAAGACACTGAATATTGTCAATGAGATGAAAGCTAATGGTGATAATGTAGAAGATTCTGCAGTTGTTGAAAAGATTTTAAGGAGCTTACCTGAGAAGTTTGAAGCAAAAGTAACTTCCATAGAGGAGTGTAATACTGTTGCAACTATGACTCTTAATGAGTTATTAGGTTCTTTACAAGCTTATGAACAAAGATTACTAGAGAAAATAATTGTTGCAAAATAAGTTGAAGAAGCACTTCAGAGTAAAGTTAACTGGAGAAACAATGGAGGGAGATCTAATACTGGATGTTATCAAGGAATAAAAACAGTTGATAGATCAAAATTTCAGTGTTTCAATTATGGAGATTTTGGGGACTTTAGTACAGAGTGTTCTCAACTTAGAAAGACTACTGTAATTAGTTATAAATCAAATTTCAAAGATAATATTGTTGAAAGTCAAAAAGAAGAAGCAGAAGAACAGAACACTGAGAATGTGCTACTGGCATGTCATACAGCAGAAGAACAACCACAACTTAAGTGGTATTTAGATACAGGTTGCAGCAACCATATGTGTGGCAGAAAAGATTTATTTGATAAACTTGAAGAGACTGTCAGATAAACAGTAAATTTTGGCAATAGTTTTATAATTCCAGTTATGGGAAAAGGAAGAATAGGAATTGTTCTCAAAAATGGATCTAAAGCATACATCATGGATGTCTTTTTTGTTCCAGGTTTACATCAAAACTTGCTAAGTATGGGTCAGTTATCTGAAAGGGGTTATTCTATGAAAAATTACAATGGCTTATGCTTAATCAGAGATAGAAGAAGAAGATTGATAGCAAGGGTGGAGATGACTAGAAACAGACTATTTTCATTAAATATTCAACATCAAAAGGAAAGATGTTACAGTAGTAGTGTTCATATGAGAATGGGGCATGTGAAATTTAACAGTTTGCAAGATTTATCTAAGAAGGAGATGGTGTCAGGTTTACCTTTTATTGAGGTACTAGAATCAAGATGTAAAAATTGCATTTTTGGTAAGTAGCACAGAGACACTTTTCCAGTTAACAAAGCTAGAAGAGCTGAGAAACAATTGGAGATCATTCATAATGACTTGTGTGGTCCTATAGAAGTTACATAACATGGAGGTAATAACTATTTCATAACTTTAATTGATGATTATAGTAGGAAAGCATGGGTACATTTACTTAAACAAAAGAGTGATGCTTTTCATGCTTTTAGAATATTCAAAGCTTATGCTGAGAAACAAATTGGTAAGAGTATCAAGATTTTGAGAACTGATAGAGGAACTGAGTATACTGTTGTTGATAATTTATGGAAGAACGTGGCATTCAACACCAGCTAATAGCAAGATATACACCACAACAGAATGGAGTGGCAGAGAGGAAGAATAGAACCATAATGGAGATGGCAAGAACAATAAGAAGAACAAAAGATTTACCAAAAATATTTTGGGGTTATGCAGTTGACACAGCTGTGTATTTACTCAATAGATGTCCAACAAATAGTTTGAACAACAAAACACCAGAAGAAGCATGAAGAGGAGTAAGACCAAGTGTAAGACATCTGAGAATTTTTGGGTGCATTGCATATGCACATGTGCCAAAATAATTGAGAAAGAAGCTGGATGATAAGAGTGAAAAATGTATTCTTGTTAGTTAAAGTTCAGTGACAAAAGGATACAAGTTATATAACCCAGAAACCAGAAAGATAGTTATAAGTAGATATGTGATATTTGATTAATATTCACAATGGAATTGGAGTCTTGGATCAACACTGATTGTTGATCCAAGTTCTGGATCAACTAGGGATGTTGATCCACAAAATATTGGATCAACTAGGAATATTGATCCACCTGCTGCTGTCAGAACAATTCAAATTGAAGCTGAGGAAGAAGTGCAAGATCAAGACAATGTGGAACAACAACATGAAGAAGCAAGAACTGAAGCAGTAACACAACAAGAAAATACAAGACCAAGAAGAAAATATATCATACCTCCTAGGTTGAAAGATTATGTTTTAACAAGAGATGATGAAGATGATGATGATGTGGTAAACTTTGAATTGTTTGGAGATTGTGATCATGTAGCTTATGAAGAAGATTCCAAAGAAGAAGGTTGGATTCAAGCCATGAATGAAGAACTGAAGTCAATTTAGAAGAATGACACATGGGAATTAACAGAACTTCTACCAGGAAAGAAACCCATTGGTGTTAAGTGGGTTTATAAAACAAAGTATAAGGAAAATGGAGAAAGAAAGAGAAAGAAAGCAAGGATAGTTGCTAAGGGATATAGAAAAAGAAGAGGAGTAGATTACTCATAAGTGTTTGCACCAGTTGTAAGACTTGATACAGTAAGGATGATCATTTCTTTAGCTGCACAAAAGAAATGGAAGATATTTCAGATGGATGTGAAGTCAACATTCTTGAATGGAGTATTGGAAGAAGAAGTTATGTAGAGAAACCAGCTATCTACATTATGGAGGGGAAGAAGAATAAAGTATACAAGCTAAACAAAGCTTTGTATGGTTTGAAACAAGCTCCAAGAGCTTGGTATACAAGAATAGATTCTTATTTTCTCAAGAAGGGTTTTACAAGATGTCCACATGAGCATACTTTGTATTTGAAAGATGATGGTCTTGGCAATCATATCATAGTATGTATGTATGTGTATGATCTCATATTTACTGGAAATAGTACTGAGATGATCAATGAATTCAGGGAGGATATGGTGAAGGAATTTGAGATGACAGATCTTGGTTTGATGTCATACTTACTTGGTATTGAAGTACAACAAACTGAAGGAGGAATTTTTATTAATCAACAAAGGTATGCTGAAGGAATTTTGAAGAGTTTTAAGATGGATAATTGCAATCCAATCTTAACACCAGTAGAAGAAAGGTTGAAGTTGACAAAATATGGATCAATAGAGCTTGTGAATTCAACAGATTTTAAAGGTCTTGTTGGATGTTTAAGATATTTAACTACTACAAGACCTGACATCATGTATGCATTTGATATGGTTAGTAGGTTCATGGAATCTCCTAGACAATCACATTTACAGGATGCAAAACGTATTCTGAGGTATGTAAAAGTAACAACAAGTATGGGAATATTTTATACTATCTCTGAAGATCCAAAGTTGGTTGGTTTCATTGATAGTGATTGGGCTGGAGATACAGAAGGAAGAAAGAGTACATCAGGGTATGGATTTCAATTGGGAACTGGTTTTTTCTCCTAGTCATCTAAGAAGCAACAAGTTGTTGCATTATCTACAACAGAAGCTGAGTATATAGCTGCTAGCAACTGTGCTACACAAGATGTATGGTTAAGAATGATGCTGAAATCTTTATTTCAAGAACAGAAGACACCAACAACAATAGTTTGTGATAATAAGTCGACAATATCACTAACTAAGAATCCTGTGTTTAATGGGAGAATCGAACACATTGATATTAAGTATCATTACATTAGAGAACTAGTCAGTAACAAGGAGGTTGTTGTGGAGTTTGTTGGAAGAAAAGAACAGGTTGCAGACATTTTCACCAAGTCCTTGAAGTCTAACACTTTCATTTACTTGCGTGGAAAGATTGGTATGATTAGCAAAGAGTATCTTGGTTTAAGGGAGGATGTTAAAGAGTAAACCAAGATACTATGAAGACAACAGAAGGGATTAACATAGGTTGTTGATCCATTATGAAGAAGTTAGTATGGATCAACTATGAGAGTTGATCCAATATGGTCGAGTCAACTGGTGTGGTTGACATGAAGTGGTTGGATCAACAACTCTTGTTGATCCATGGTTCAGTTTATGGAAGTTTACTTGAGTTGCAAGTATTACGTGTTTTAAGAGTTTGTTTACGTGAGAATTGTCTAGAAGTTTCTTGTTAAGAGTTTGATTAAGTTAGGAAAGTGTTTATTGCTTGAGAGTCAAGTTTGTAAACATATAAATAGGCTGTTAAGCCGTGAGATTAAAATACATCAATTAAGAGAAGCTTGTTGAAGCTTGTTTGAGTTTTAGTCCTGTGTTCTTTTCATTAAGTCTTTGATATCAGATTTTCTACAACATCCATATATTCTTAGCTCGGATTTTGATTCTATGGAGTTTATGAGGATGTTTTTGTTTTATAACTTACTCATCTAGTCATCTTAGAATTGCTTAGCAAAGCTCCCCTTGTGGCAGTAAAATTGAATTGAACTAAGTAGATTAATCTTTAGTAAATCAGGTCAATGCAAAATTGCAGAAATCATTCCATGATATCATAAATCATTGGGGGTCAATGATTAATCACAGTTGAGTTACTAATAGATAGGACAACGACTACTACACTTGTGAGCTTCATCAGCTTCCAATGCTCTTTGATGCAAATGGTGCGCCGGCTAAGCTTTTATTTTGCGGTTGCTATATGAGTGATATTGGAGGAGACACCAATCAGCTTAAAAAAATTAAAATAGTATAATGAGGAGATCATGTTAGGACCTTTGTTTTATATACGGACGCAGCAAAGATATAATTCAGATTACATACTATCTAGCATACGTTTTAAGTTATTCAACTCTTTATCATGATTTTTTATATCACTTATATATACTTGACACTCTCAACTGCTCTTCCACAGAGTCTTCACCATGTAGGTCAGCCAAGGCCTAGTGACTAGCAATAGGACATCATAATTGCTAGCACTCACACCAGCATTTCAAATAGTTTAGAGAAGCTATTTGGGTAATTTTTCTTTCTTTCTTTCACCAGATTTGCCATATTAAGACTTGAGCATCTTTAAGTCAGAATAAGGATCAATGACAGAACATTGAAATAAAATTCTCGTTTAACTTTTTTGCTATGCTAAGTGGGCTGAGATAAGAAATTAGAATTTTGAAGCCACAAATCTTGATGTAGTCATTTTAGCACTTACATTGAAGTCCCATTAGCAAAACAAACAGAAATATGTAAGTTTAAACACTCCAATGCTGATTGGTACTTAATTAGGTTCCACTCCGGAGGTAAATAAAATCCTTAGGTTATGTTAACTAGGATAAGAGTGGCCTTCTACTGAAACTAGGTTGTCTTTGTGTTTAATTAATAACATTCGGATTCTTAGTCTCCTTTGCTAGTGTCCAGCACTGTTAATGACTTTGGACGTCTCCTTTTATGATGAGCTCCATTTGTTTTCTGTAGTGATTAGCTCCCATGCATAATTCAGTTCACATGTTAGGATCTTTCCTACTCATCCTTACTGGGCATGGATCTAGATGGCCCCTTTGTTCCCCAAAAGGGGCTAATGTTACTTGGATTAAATTGTACTTGGCATTTGCTATGTCTCAGCGGAATCATTTCCTATTTCTTTGGATATCAGAGTCCAAACCTCGAGATTGGATCAATGAAGGCAGTGATAGTGTTGCATGTGCTAAAAAGAACTGAGTTTGTTTGGGGTGATTCAGGTGTAAATGGTGCAATAAATTATGCGTTACTTTTACTTGTATGTCTCTAAGTTGTGTTTGTATTGCTTATTGTTCTTTTATTTTGAGGTTTGCATTTTAATGAAATTGCGCTTACTTCATTTGGACCAATATTTCCCCTCTTAACCACAAAATCAGTTTGAACTTTGATGTGTGTTTGTCTTGGATGCTAAAGTCAGTATGTTTATTCTCTTTACTGATTCCATGCAGTGCTAGTCAGTAGAAAGAAATTGGAGGAACAACAAAGATATTCAGCATCAAATCGTCATCAGTGAAATGGTATGTGATGAATCGAGAGTTGCAGAGAAGTAGTATAGCAGAAAATCAGCCTTTACAAGAGCGGTGGCCATTTCTAAGTTGCTTATTTTAGTATTGGTTATATGTTATTGAACTTTGTTGAGAGGCTGCCCGAATTTCAGACGAACAGAGTTTGGTTGGTTTAAATGGTTAGCTTAGTATTCCTGTGTTTCCATCAAGCGAGCGGTGGTATCCATTCTCAACACTCAACATTTACTTTTTAAAGAAAATCAGATGTCCAATTGTCTCTAATTATTGTTTTTTATTATTAAATCAGGGACAGCTGTCAATATTTTGTTAAAAGTCAACAAAGTAATCAGCGGAGTTCCCTATGTTCTTCTTTGTTTGTTCGTTCAAAATCAACTAAACTAGTGTTGCGCCCGTGCTTTGCACGGGCCTTGATTGTTTTTCACAGTTATTTTTCATTTTTTTATGTTATCTTTAAAGTACTAATTTAGCTGAAGTTGAATTTAGTATGCACTTTAATAAAAAACAAACCAAGTTTATAGAAACCACAACCAAAAACACCATTTGCATTTTTTCCTTTTGATCAATTGTATTATTTCTTTGGCGTACATATTACAATGGAACTAAACAACTCTACTTAAATAAGGGAAAACATTTACATATTACAAAAAATTGTAGTACTATTTTAGTATTTCTCCATCTCGACCACTACATTTGTTTTTCTGGCTCTGGCGTACGTTAATAATCTGTTGTTTCGACCACGCATGCACTAATTATCAAGATGGCAATAACCACCATTCGATGCAATTCCAATTCCCTAGCAGTCACATCCCCATCGGAGCTTCCGGCACAACGTAGCAGCTTCTCACTCGGTAAGTACTATATAGTTACCATTCTCTCTTCCGCTTCATCTAGCGCCAACCCTTTTTCATAGCGCGCAACTGAAGGCGGTGTCCAAAAAGGGTAAACTAAAAGAGGGAGAAGACACCATGGTACCTCAACAGGGGACATTCATGCGAGTAATATTCGTACCATCCTCGTCGCAACTAACCTCCGTATCGCTTACATTTAGTTGTTGGTTACACTTAAAACTGAAATCTCTGCAAATCAGAACTAACATAAATCGGGATAAGAATCAACAAAAACTGTGCTCTTAAAGAACTCACCATCAAATATTGTTTACAACCTGCTCAAAATTAAATCGTTTGATGTTGCAATTAACATCAAACGCAGTTGGCTAATACCTTGGTTTGATGTTGCAATTAACATCCAAACTATGTAAATGCTACAGAATAGAAAATGCTTCTCCCCACATCTCAGGACTTTGATCAAACATTCTAAAATTCACCTATTCACAACCACAAAAGCACTTATAAGATCGGTGACTGGGATATCATGAAACCCGGCACCGAAACATAAAACATGCAACAAATTTTGTTCACCTTTGAAAACAATCAGCAAGGAGATCGATTATATATGTATACATCTGATTGCATTACTACGTATTCAGTTCCTACTAAATGCAAGCAGAGCCCAAAAATAGATTCGATGTGAACACTTATACGTTCCCATCCATGCATACTGACAAAATGTTGTTTGAGTCACCATCAACTCTTTCGTAACCTAAATACAACCTTGTGTTTCCATTTTAATGAAATTTAAGGTAATGTACATTTGGTTCTGCATTGTGAGTTCTCCCAAATCCAAAACAAAAATCTTTGGGTACTAAAAATAATTTTATGCAGAAACTTCATATAACTTCCTGCGCAAAGAAATTAAGGTACTGTACATTTTGAACGTAGATTGATACAATTAGATATACTATTTCGAACCTGCCATAAAACAAAGAAAGGATATGACCCAATGATTTTTCCAAAGAAAAATAGTAATACAAAAATGTTTTTATGCATAAAACACACTACTTATTCTATGCCTCCGAAACTAAGATCCTAAAAGGTTCCATATTTTAGTTTTACTTTTACCATCTGTGATTACCCATGGTCTGCAACGAACGAATATAGAAGACCCATGATCTTCATGTACTCAATCTTTTCATCTTCAAAATTCTAATTTAGAGATCATACAAAAAAAAAAAAAAAAAAAAAAAAAACAGCTCCTAACTTTGTTAATCCCGAAGATAAAGGATGTTATATTATGCTCAAAGAAGTTGGGGTCCAGTGTATGGATCACCTTTACAAACTCCACAATCATTCCTTAAGCGTGAGTAAAGGAATGTTATCCCAGTTAAAAGTAGTAGAATAGAATACACTATGGAAGTCTATATATAAACCAAAAACACAGGGCACTAATCTTACCATAGAGTTGAGAAATGAGAAATCCGTTGTATATAGAAGAATTTAATCTCCAACCTTTCCACAATTTCAATAATTTCATTGTAGCATCCAATGCACCATCCTAAGAAGTACCCAACCACAACAACATACTTTTAGGGCATTTTTAAAATCTTCAGAAATAAGAAGATGAAACACTGAAACTTCCCAAAGTGAGAACAGTCAACATCTCAAATCGTTGAATGAATTATGGAACGAACCCTTCAAGCCTTGTTTGAAATATACCAGTACCTAAAGAAATTGTCCTTAAAACTAAACATTAAAGGAGAATGGAAAGGAAAGCCACCGCCCGAAGGCCCCGAACACCAAATGATATGAGGTTAATTATCTTTCATGGGCTTGAAATGCAAGCAAAGACATGAACGAAAAAATATAATTGGACGTGCTTAAGCTATAACTGCGTTGCAGACAGCTAATAAAACACTCCCCTTGGTGCTAAGTAAGCATTCTAGCAAACACACTTACAGCTGAAGCATCATTATTAATGTAATTATCATCACAGTAAGTGTTCCCCTTACTTCTATATATTATTATATCATCAATAACAAATGAAGAATTTCCGTTTTCCGACGTCGGCATTTATGATTCTCCTTTCTTTCAGAAGAGATTTCATTCTCCATCTGTCAAACAACAATAAAACTTCCTTCACGATCAATACAAAGAAATATGGCGCACAAATGAAGATGAAATCAAGAATTTTTCATGAGAATATGTGAATCATGATAGGTGATTAACAGAAAGTATTAAATTCCAAGCTAAAAGCATAATCTAACCTCTGTGAACTTCTCCTTCATTTTATTTTCTTCATTTAAGAATTTTCCATAAGAATCGCGACAACCATTCCGTCAAAAGCAAAAGCCCCTACATTTTCCCTTTCTCTTGAATTAAAAACAGATTTTCAAAATTGGGAGTTCTCCGGATCAAATGTACCTGGAACCCAATGTAATCTATAAACTGAAGCACCTAATCGTATCACCTTCATTAAGATCTACTCTAACTTACAGTTCAATCTTTTGATCTGAAATCCCATTCCATGAGCGATAAACAAAAAACAATATCAAGAATCAAGAAGGTTGTTGTAATTGTGCATCATTGCCACACAACTGTTGAATAAAATTTCATTTAAAAAAATAAAATGGACAATGAGTTAAAAGATTTGTATTTCATTAAAATCAATCAATTTTTTTAAGCATATGAACATCTTTCACAAAATCAATATAGTTGTCAACAAAAAGAGAATGTACCTATCTTAGATATGCCCTTTATTAATTTATGTTTGGCTTTCCTTGTGATTTCCTCCATTATTGCTGATACATGTCATCAACTGCAATATAAGAATGAACATACAAAGAACCCAAAGTTATCTAAACTCAAATCAGCAGAGAAATCTCTGGATTCAACCATCCAGAGATTAAAATCAGAAGATATTAAATATATTTTACAGAAACTCTAATAACAATTGAAATCCCTATGAAATGTACCAAGAGTAAACTAAATATAAAATAGGGTCGGTGTTTACCAACACACGTTAGGATTTTGTTGTTTATGGAAAGCAAAGGAAAATCGTAACTGCAAACATAAAACAAAAGGGTTAGGAGACACAAAAGAGTTAGGGTTTTGGTTTATCATACACGTCCAGCAAAAAAAATTCATACCTGCAATTAAAAAAAAAATAATCAAACAGTGGAACGATGTTAAGAGTCGTATAGAGAAAAAAAGAGGAGACAGTAGGGAAACTAATGTGATTATTAACCTTGTACGCTTTATCCGTTCTTCAAGTGCTTGCATTGGCTTTTTTTTTATTAAATACGGTTTTAGGGAAGAGAATAGATTCAGAAAAGGGAAGAGTATAACAGAAAGCAATAAAATCAATGGTAGTAAAGACGTAAAAAAGAGATCGATAAAGGGTTTTGGTTCGGAAGAAGCTATAACACCTATCCATTTCTTTGGCCAAAAATAACCGAAAATATTTCAAAACGCTCAAATCTCATTGGTCCGGGGCCAGAAGCTCTAGAATTTAAGCTTTTGGCCTAACTTTTAATGTGAGGCCACCAATTTCTACTCAAATTATATATACAACAAAGGAAAATCGTAACTACAAACATAAAACAAAAGGGTTAGGAGACACAAAAGAGTTAGGGTTTTGGTTTATCATACACGTCCAGCAAAAAAAATTCATACCTGCAATTAAAAAAAAAAAGATCAAACAGTGGAAGGATGTTAAGAGTCGTATAGAGAAAAAAAGAGGAGACAGTAGGGAAACTAATGTGATTATTAACCTTGTACGCTTTATCCGTTCTTCAAGTGCTTGCATTGGCTTTTTTTTTATTAAATACGGTTTTAGGGAAGAGAATAGATTCAGAAAAGGGAAGAGTATAACAGAAAGCAATAAAATCAATGGTAGTAAAGACGTAAAAAAGAGATCGATAAAGGGTTTTGATTCGGAAGAAGCTATAACACCTATCCATTTCGTTGGCCAAAAATAACCGAAAATATTTCAAAACGCTCAAATCTCATTGGTCCGGGGCCAGAAGCTCTAGAATTTAAGCTTTTGGCCTAACTTTTAATGTGAGGCCACCAATTTCTACTCAAATTATATATACAACAAAGGAAAATCGTAACTGCAAACATAAAACAAAAGGGTTAGGAGACACAAAAGAGTTAGGGTTTTGGTTTATCATACACGTCCAGCAAAAAAATTTCATACCTGCAATTAAAAAAAAAAGATCAAACAGTGGAAGGATGTTAAGAGTCGTATAGAGAAAAAAAGAGGAGACAGTAGGGAAACTAATGTGGTTATTAACCTTGTACGCTTTATCCGTTCTTCAAGTGCTTGCATTGGCTTTTTTTTTTATTAAATACGGTTTTAGGGAAGAGAATAGATTCAGAAAAGGGAAGAGTATAACAGAAAGCAATAAAATCAATGGTAGTAAAGACGTAAAAAAGAGATCGATAAAGGGTTTTGGTTCGGAAGAAGCTATAACACCTATCCATTTCGTTGGCCAAAAATAACCGAAAATATTTCAAAACGCTCAAATCTCATTGGTCCGGGGCCAGAAGCTCTAGAATTTAAGCTTTTGGCCTAACTTTTAATGTGAGGCCACCAATTTCTACTCAAATTATATATACAACAAAGGAAAATCGTAACTGCAAACATAAAACAAAAGGGTTAGGAGACACAAAAGAGTTAGGGTTTTGGTTTATCATACACGTCCAGCAAAAAGAATTCATACCTGCAATTAAAAAAAAAATATCAAACAGTGGAAGGATGTTAAGAGTCGTATAGAGAAAAAAAGAGGAGACAGTAGGGAAACTAATGTGATCATTAACCTTGTACGCTTTATCCGTTCTTCAAGTGCTTGCATTGGCTTTTTTTTTATTAAATACGGTTTTAGGGAAGAGAATAGATTCAGAAAAGGGAAGAGTATAACAGAAAGCAATAAAATCAATGGTAGTAAAGACGTAAAAAAGAGATCGATAAAGGGTTTTGGTTCGGAAGATGCTATAACACCTATCCATTTCGTTGGCCAAAATTAACCGAAAATATTTCAAAACGCTCAAATCTCATTGGTCCGGGGCCAGAAGCTCTAGAATTTAAGCTTTTGGCCTAACTTTTAATGTGTGGCCACCAATTTCTACTCAAATTATATATACAATTATTATACAACACGAATTTTCTGTGTTCGTCGGTGGTGCATTGGGAGGTGCTAACCGTGAGTAATGCAAGTCCAGATCGGAAAACCATTCCAACCGAAACTGGGTTAGCTACATAAAACCTAATTGCTCGTTGGCATCTCAAGAAGAATCCAGAGTGGTTAATCTAAATTTCTCGATGAACCACCGTCACTCAACACCATCCTATTTAATTCTGATGTAGAAGCCAACTTTAATTTGACAGTCTAAGCGCCGATATGCCAGTAACATTAACATGATGAAAAAAGCCTTCAAGTATTTATCTAGTGGCTATTGGGTCGACATCACTAAGCCATTGGATCCTTATAAACTAAGCTTGGTTATCTGGCTTTGTCACTCGCTTGGTTGTAGTAGAGTTTATACTTACGAGTGTTCAGATCTTCAGCTACATGCCTACAAACATCATCCGGGTATTATAGGGTTAGTACTTTTTTCCTAATGGTGGGTATGATGTTGGTTTCAACCTAGAAATATAATTTGATAAAAAGTAAATTTTTGCCAGTTTGCTGCTCTGGATACTGGAAGTAAATTGTGGACATGGTGCTTTACTGCTTATGAGTTTTTCCGAGCTATCGAATTGTGATTAATCAAATGGTCAAACGAGAATGTGATTTAGATATTTCTTTGGTTTTCTTAAGTTGGCTAATCAACTACACATTGGTTATCTGTTCGGTCCGTTCTGACACATAATCTAGTCGGTGTATTACTTCTTTTCAGAGGAGAAATAAGAAGAACCTGTGTCGGGAACCTTTGCAAATAGTCTGAAAGGAGAATTGAAGTTCCCAAGGTTTCTCCGTTCGTTACGACCGCTTAGTGTATACACATAGAGTTGTACAAACGGGGTCTTCAATACATATATTGTTATGGTTACAAATTCGAAATGGTGATCAATATTGATATTGATATCTCTCTTAATTCAAGGAAGCATAACCTATCAATTTTTGAAATGGTAAACTTTTTTTTTTTTTTGGGTCAATCAACAAATTTCAATTCATTCAAATCAAAACGTGATTACATGATCGCTTACAAGAATAACAAAAACATCAAGGTACAAGATAATAAAACCCCTAATACAAATGAAGATATTAATTACAAATACACCGCGAAGATAAAGAGCCATATACCGTAAAGATACCCAATTTTTGTAAATGTAGTAGGGAAGGGTGATGGTATAATCCGGAATCGATTCCGACCATTTAATCATATTTTCTTCTTCTTCAATAAGAGATACTCCTGTAAGATAGGAGTTATTTGCACAAAATCTTGTAGATCCAAATGAACCCGGATGCCCTGAATCCCTTAGATTGAATATAAATTCTAAGCAACACCGAATTGGATTGTTGATGTTTTTGAATCGAGAATAGCAAGTCACGAACCCGCGGTCAAGGTTTGAATAAATCGCACTCAAAGCGAAGAGAAACTCGCCCCAAATGGCGAAGAAAAATCGCTCCAAATAGCGAAGAAATATGTCAAACGACATCAAAAACAAAAAAAATCTACTTTATTTGATTAAAACTTGAAAAGAAAAAGAAATCTTGCTCAGATCTGGTCCAAGAAGGACCAAATCTGAGCAAGAAATTAATGGAGAATAAGAGTTTTTTTCTTAGAGAGAAGAGGAAAAGAGAGGAGAGAGAAAAGAGAAAAGTGACTGAAATGGCAAACTTACCGATATAAATTTTGTATGCGCATTCATCTGCAAGGCATATCAAACGATTACAAAAATCAAGGATATTTATACGCTTAAACCGGGGGTTTAGATACTGATTTTGCAGTATTTGTGATTGTATTACACTACTAGTGCTCGTAAGCTTCACTCATGACATATTGATTAAGAATGTGGACTAGGTGTGTTCTACACGATACATATCAATACTATCAACTAATTAACTCATAGTCACAAAACTTGTTTCACTACGCGATTCAACCTCTTCATAAGACGGTGTTGCCCTTCGTGTACTATTGTTAAACCATTTTTGCTATTTGTAACTTACTTACTGTGAAGGATACACTTATTTTTTGATGGCATCGTTTACGTACTCTTGCAAGTATTCATGAACTTTCTTGGTTTTGTTTGAATAGGGATTGAATTGGCAGAAAGCAGACTCTAAAATTGCATGCCTTTGTACTTGTCTTTTCATAAATGTTCTAACATTCTCCCAGAAATTAAAACATTGCTCTATCGTATTTGATTTGAAATGAGCCTGCACAACACTTCCTATAGTTATGAAAATTGACTGCATATTATAAAAGTGGAAATTTCTGAGCTCTGTTCTAAAAACCCATAATTAAGATAACATATTATTTGTAATCCAAACTATATAATCAACGGTTAATTAAAAATAGTTGTTTTAGATTGAATTTAGATTTTCACATTTTGTTTAACTTCTATACATTTTGTTTTATTTAAAGATGATGATTTCACTAAAAATCGGTCAAACTAATTTGTGGGCGTTTTTTAATGGGGTCCATGCGATTTTATGGGATCAATTAAATGCGTTAAAAGTGGTTACATGGATGCGGTTTATTCTCTTTAATTAATTTGTTTCCATTTTTTGTTCCATCTTCTCTCAGTTTCTTCTTCTCTTGTTCTTCTTCTCTTCTACGATTGATGTTCATAGATCTGCATCAAATTATAACAGGGATCTAGATGTTACACTCCATCGCGAATCATTGGACAACTGGTAATATGTACCTCGTTTCATGATATTGATATTGCTGACAGACTAATCTTTAGATTTTGAAAGTTAGAAATCCCACCACAGGTCCACAACTAATGCTTTTCACGGATGATTCTTACGTACGAGTATTACCAATCCCCTATTATGCGTCAAAAATAAAAAATAATAATCCCCTGTTATTTTCATCTTTACTGATTCCTAATCTCACCTATTTAAGTTTTTTCATTGTTGATTTTGAAAATTTTCTGGTAACTCATCTTTGAAACCTTTTCATTTTTTTTTACATTCATCTTGGTTTGATTTTCTTTGTCTAATTTCTCCTAGGTCATGCAATTTAAAGTTTTGAACCAGCCATAATTCAATTGAAAATGTCTTTTTAAATTGTGCTTTGAGTGATAATTTATTTTTTCACCGTTGATACTTAAGTGAAAAATACTTTTTTCACTCAATTTTGATGATAATCACTATTTTCACCCTTGATATTTGTGTGAAAAAATCCATTTTCATATGTGTTTTAGTGAAAATTTCAGTTTTCACCTTTGTTTGGAGTGAAAATTTCATTTTCACCTTTGTTTTGACCTTATAGTTTTCCCGGACATGTCCTGGATTAATCGTCTCCTTAGCAAACATCTACCGATCTACGGTGCGTGCACAGTATTCTACTGCTTTCTTTCTTTATACTGGACTAGTTGTTGAGTTATCCACCTTATGCATCCCTTAGATTTTTGACTAGCTAGCGGAAATTTCTAGGTAGACAAATGTCTAGACTACAGGGTTTATTTAAGTAACAGGATTCATCGGCTGCGAGCAATGTTATCACATGTATTTGATATGCCATGAGTGTACGAGAACATGTTGACGTTAACTTATTATTATGGAAGCGGATTTTCCTAGTATCATGTAATGTTACTAGTGTACGAGGACATGTTGACATTAACTCTTTGTCTTTGTCTGTGTGAAAAGGCTGAGAAGTAATTACAAGGATTTTTATGATGAATCATTCAACCACTACGTTGTGGTTATTAACTTTTTACGCTTAGCTCAAATGTCTTCTTAGCTCAAAATGGTAGAGCTCATGGTTTTTAGCCATGAAAATGTAGGTTCGATTCCTACAGACGGCTTCCAACATTGCATAACTTTTTTATGGATGAATAAAATCTTTTTGCATCATTTATTTTGAGTTTATATGGCAGTTTTTTCGTGAAATATTCAATTTTCATTTGGATTTTGAGTGAAAAATTAGTTTTTTAGTTCTACCATAATGTCTTTTGTGAAATTTGTGTTTCTCGTATATGTTTCATTCGAAAAATTAAATTTTCACGATAACTTTTTTTCCATGAAATTTTTTGTTTTCACTTGTGCATTGAGCGGATATTCGTGGTTTCACTCTTTATGAGGATAAAAATAAATAATGAGAAAGAAATTATTTTATTTCACTTCTAAACGGATAGCACTTCTAAACGGATAGAAAAGAGGATATAGACGGAGAAAACTAAAAGAATTTACTGAAACTAATCCTAGAGAAAATGGCAGTGATGAAGAATACTCTACATTTCAGGGAGAGTTTTAAGGGATCTTATTTATCACATTAATTATTATCGTTTTTGTTGGAAGAAGTCCACGGTTTTTTAGTTAGAAATATATAATTTGAATTAGTTTTTAATTAGATAAAAAGGTTATTTCGGTAATCATCTCCATATTATAATTAATTATGGGTCGCCCATATATATAACTTTATTAGTGGGTTCGTGAGAAATAAAAAAATTAAATTGGGCTAGAGATATTTTTCCCCAATTATAAAATATCAGAGTACTCTTATTTTCTTTTGTATACTTTAAGAAGGTCCTTTATTTAAAGGTGCAAGGCAGCGATTGCCGAAACAAGGGTTAGCAGGGGAAAGGTTCTCGTGTCATTAGGCATCGGCCTCGAGCATCATAATTGATATCAGTGTTAGCATGAGTTAAGAGCAGAAAGCGTCAAATGGGTCTAAAACCATGAAAGTTTTGTTGATCTCTCACCAAGGAATGTATTAGGATAATAATAATTGATTTTAATGCTTACATAAGTGGAAGGTATTTTTATTTTGATATTTATTACATTCATGGTATACAACACGCATTGTTTTGGACTTCTACGGATTCTTAGTTGTCCCGAATTATGGACGTTTTAGGATCGATTACATACCATTTTGGTATGAATGCATATGCCACAGCCACCACCTCTACCTACCACAGCAGTTACCACCACCACTGTCACCATTATGCATCGCCACTGCTTATATAAATCACTTGATATTGCATACAACATCACCCCACCACCACTGCACAACCTTTTAATCCTTACACTTTTCTCAAACCCTAAGAATTGTTGTTTTTCTCTATAAACATTACAAGAGTTTCAATGTCGTTTTCCAAGATTCTTCCTATGGAGATTACATTAGACATTTTCGGTCGAGTACCAAATGAATCCGTTCTTGACTGTAAATTAGTATGCACCGGTTGGAATAATCTTCTTCGTCATCCATCATTCTCTCGAATGTACTTACACAATTTTGTTCATCCTTCTAATTTTTCTTCTCATTCGGGTAAGTTGGGTTTTCTTGCTTTGTCATATAGGAATGATTTTTTTTTGGTATTTTGAATATAATGAGAACCATGATCAGTCAACACCACCTATTCAAAGGATTACAAGGATTAATTTCACCCCTCCATTTACGAGAGTTCAATTTCTTAGTTCGTGTAATAGATTGATCTTTCTTGCTAGATACCCATGTTTAGACGCAGCATCTCTTTGTATTTGTAACCCCAGTACCAAAGAACATGTTTTGATTCCTGAAATTGAGACAGATTGGGATACTGATGATGATCAGTATAACTGTTGGAGTCATTCATGGACCAGCGGATTTGGTTACGTTTCCTCATTAAATGAATATAAAGTTGTAAGAATAATGTTGATGTTGAAGACCAAGATTTATAATGTTTATATATACACTCTAGGAAGTGGCAACGGATGGAGAAACCTTGGAAAGTTTCATCTTGGATCCAGTGTATATTTGACCGAGTGCTTCTTCGTTAATGGAGTTCTTTATTGGCTGGATATGGAATTTGATATGATTGTTACCTTTGATTTGGCGGAAGAAAAGTTTCGGGATCATCTTTCACTAACTTCGTTGCCATCATACACTAATTCCAATTATAACAAAATAGGGGTTTTTGATGGATTTTTGTTTTTTTCTATGCATCTAGTTGTCGAAGAATCCGGATATTATGAAATATGGCTATTAAAACACAATAATGATTTTCATGGCATGAGAGGGTGGGAGGAACAACAATCATTTGTTTGGAGTAAAGAGTTTAGGGTTGACAAAGGCGAATTATTAGCCGTTACGAAGAGTGAAGGTGCTTTAACTTACATTTATAATGATATCAGTATTTACGACACAAACACTTCAACCTCGAAAAGGCTTGTGGTATATAAAGAAATTTTTCGTAAAATATTCCCTCACAAAAACACCTTAGTTTCGTCGAAAGAATTAGGGGAAAAAGATGCAAAGATAATGGAGTCAAGTGAAGCTATGGATATACAAAGCTATGATCAGACTTTTTACCAGCTGCAGCAGGATAGATGTTGGATACCAACTTATTAACTGGGGATGTAATCTTGGTTGAGTTTCATTTTGAATTTTGTGTAATCCTAAATGCTATGGTCGTTGTCTTATCTAGTGAGTGATATGTGTCCTTTTATATCATCTATCCAATTTTATGAGTTTGTTTTTACTTTGTTAACTTTGCATTTTGTTAGTGGCTTGATCCTTATTCTCAACTGATCCCAAAATCTCGTTGTTTGGAGTAAAGAGTTTAGGGTTGACAAAGGCGAATTATTAGAGTGAAGGTGCTTTAACTTACATTTATAATGATATCAGTATTTACGTTATTTGAATCGCAGAGCATATATAATGTATGCTTTACAGTAGTACTTACCATGGAGTATATCTTATCTTCGTTTATACATTCATGAATGGTAACTTCTCTGAAGTTTGTGTTCATTCGTGAATAAATATCACAAAAACAATAGAGTCATCTTATGTTCTATGATGACCAAAATTAATTATCAACGTAACTTACATAAATATTGATTGACCTCTTTGTGCAACTCGTCTTTACAGAAACAAAAAAGATATCTAGAAACATCACCACTGTATTGTTCAATCATATTTCTAAGCATATAAGCAAGCGCCATTCCTGATGTTCACCATACATCTTTTGAAATCAAGTCAAGCTACCTCAGAAATTTGTGTAGCTTCTACGAATTCACACGAACTGAGTGAAACTAGACTTCCAACAAAAATAATGGGATGAAAATGTTTTGGTTTGTAGGGGATATCCAAGGTCATTAGTTCTCCACTTATTAGGTCATAAGAGACCAGAACAACCTCACTTGAATATTCATTCTCGTCTATATCTTCATGATCATATTTTGTATTCACATATCCGTGGAATAAAATCTTGTGATTATTCTCGAGATAATGCAGGGGCCTTAGTGAATCAAATATAGTTTCATCTGTCGAAATGCTGAAAATTTTGCTCCAAGAATCTGTAACTCCATAATCTTTCATCACCCATAGATCAATGTTGCTCTTATCACATGTTGCGTTAACTGATAGGTAAAGGTTTTCTCCCATGACACTCACTTCCATATCATGAAACGAGTAAAGTTTATCGTCCAGATAGCAAGGGGGTATTTGGATCTCCTTGTTTCGCCCTTCAACTATATCGAACGAAAATATAACTTTAGTGTATCCTATCCAATGAATAATCCCATTTAAAGGGGTCAGACATATATCATAGGAAATTATATCATAAGGTATGAATCCAGTACTTTCCCATGAATTTGAACCCAATCGACAAACCCAAACTTCAGAACAAGCACCGTCATTGACCACTATAAAGAACAACTTGTAATCATCAATTTTCTGATCGTAAAAAACCCCATAATTGGAAAAGGAGTCGTATAATTGGTTACTAATTGATGTTGGTATCGATATATTCTTGTATTCTCCAGTTGATGGATTCCTCAAGCAGATCTTACGGAGTGTATCCCCATTACAACTACCGGTATATAAGCAGCCGATTAGGCCATCGCATGAAACATTTATAAATGTATCATCTGGGAGTTTAGTTTCCACAACCATATGGTAAGGTGTGGATGTTACATCAAAATTTATGGAATAGCAAGCATCCTTATCCCCATAATAAGAGTCCGTATAGGATTCAAGTAGAACACTAAACTTATTGTTTTGAATAGCATGATGAAGGTGCATCTTAATAAATATAGGGTTTTTGAACAATTCATACCAGTTTTTGCATACAAACCTGAAGCGAGAGATTGATTTGATTGGTAACTTTAAGATTATATCGATGATAATGTCTTGGGAAAGGCTCGCCATTGTTACTTATCGTTTTCTTTTTTCCTAGTTTTTTTCTTTTTATAATTTCATAGATCTTAGATCTTGCAAGACGAAGGTACTTCAAGGTAGTAGTTTGTCCGCGCGCACACACATATATATAGGGAGTGTCCAAAATAGATTACAAACAACGCTACTAGAAGAAAACAACGCAACTCTGACACGAAAACAAGAAATCACCCAATAATCTTGCGCAATACTTCTATAGGTATTTCCTAAGTCAATTTCTGACACCTACTCAAACTTGTTTAGGAATTTTATTTCTAGTTTTATTTGGAAATTTTTCTCTATTATATTTTTTTTTGATCAATACAACAACAAATATATAAAAATAGGAAAAGGAGTTACAAAAAAAGAGGCTCCATCTCCAATAAGAGACAAAACCAAAGGTTTGAGAAGCAAAACAAGAAACTGTTACACCCCTCAGCATGACTGTACTCAAAACCCACCCAAAAACAGACAGTATAGCTATATGACGCTAATGCATGTTAACCACATTTCCCCATTGCCTAAGAAGGTCTTGATAAGCCACACCTCTATGGGCCAGATTATCTTGAGTCTAGATAGAATTTTGATGTATAAGCCACACAAAAAAGGATACCATTGTGGGAATTACAGGAAACCAGATCTTGTTATAGGGGAAATCTAGGATATTATTTGATCTAGTTATCACATTGTAGCAGGATCTAACAGTAAACATACCTTCCTTCTCCCACTTCCACTTTCTAGAGTCTTGTTCCTCGTTTAGAGTAACGTCATCTAGTTTTTGACAGAGCTGAGTCGCTTCCAGTATTTCCGTGTCTGTGAGCCTTCTCCTCGGGTCAATGTCCCAAGCACCATATGTGTAGATATCTGCAACCCACCCTTGTTGCTTCCTGGAGACTTCAAAAAGCTCCGGAAACTTCAAATATAGAGGTGTATCCCCATTCCAAGTATCCATCTAGAACTTGGTACGAGTCCCGCTACCGACCAAGTACACAATACTTGCGTGAAGATCTCAAGCCTATTAGTGATACCCCTCCACTGACTTGTGCCAAAGGTTTGTTTTACCGCCTTCGCATCCCAATCATTGTCTTGTACCCCGTACTTTTCTCCTAGAATCTGCCTCCACTTGGCATCGACATCTGTGGAGAAACGCCAAAGCCATTTGCAAAGAAGAGATGCTCATTATCCATACAAACCGTGTTCCAAGCTACCAACGATATCTTATTTTTCCCATCCTTGATTCCCCATAGGAAAGTCCTCATCTTTCTCTCAATTTTCTTAGCCTATTAGTGATACCCCTCCACTGACTTGTGCCATAGGTTTGTTTTACCGCCTTCGCATCCCAATCATTGTCTTGTACCCCGTACTTTTCTCCTAGAATCTGCCTCCACTTGGCATCGACATCTGTGGAGAAACGCCAAAGCCATTTGCAAAGAAGAGAGTCATTCATCTCCCTGATACTCTTAATTCCCAATCCTCCATGCTCATTATCCATACAAACCGTGTTCCAAGCTACCAACGGTATCTTATTTTTCCCATCCTTGATTCCCCATAGGAAAGTCCTCATCTTTCTCTCAATTTTCTTAGCCACATCAGGAGGAATGGAGAAAGAAGACATAAGATAAATAGCAAGAGAACATAAAACACTCTTAATCAGCACAACTCTCCCTCCATAAGATAGATAAATTCTCTTCCATCTTGCCAATCTCTTGTCAATTAACTCCAAAACCGGATTCCAGATCTTTTTGCACCCAAAGTTTGTCCCAGCTGGCATACCTAAGTGCGTAAAAGGAAGCTCTTCAAAAGTGTAACCAAAAGACGATTGAAAATCCTGCATATGTTGGTAATCCCCGACACCAATAGCCGTACTTTTGGACATATTAATCCTCAAGCCAGTAGACAACTCAAATCACATCAGTAGAACTTTAATGTTATGTTTATACTCCTCTTTGTCAGCGGAAAACAGCAAAGTGTCATCTGCAAATAGGAGATGCGACATTGTAGTGCCTCGCTTCGTAATTGTCAACCCTTTAATTTCTCCCCATGTTTCCGCCGTGGCAAGCATCCTGCAAAAACCTTCCATTACGATGGTAAAGATAAAAGGGGACAATGGGTCACCTTGTCGTAGCCCTCTACTACTTTTGATTTTTCTCCCGCCTTCCCGTTTACCAAAATAGAAAAATGGGCATGTGAAATGCACGATAATATCCACTTCCTGCACATAAATCCAAATCCCATTTTACGCAATATCCAAATCAGGAAACCCCAATTAACCTTGTCGTACGCCTTCTCTACATCCAATTTGAAAATCAATCCCGGTTCCTTTAAGCGCTTATTGGAGTCAATGCATTCTTTAGCCATAAGAATACTATCCGTTATTTGTCTCCCTTGAATGAATGCACTCTGGGAAGTAAAAATAAGACGGGGTAGCACCTGTTTCAGTCTAGAAGAAAGAATCTTAGCGATGATCTTGTACGTCGTGTTGATCAAGATGATAGGACGAAAATCTTTTACTTCATCGACGCAGTCCTTTTTTAGGATTAGAGCAACCAAAGTGTTGTTGATTCTCCAGTCTAAAGAACCCGTCGTCTCGAAATGCCGGACCACAGCCATGAAATCAGGACCTACGACATCCCAGTAATCCTTGAAAAATTCAACAGTATACCCGTTAGGCCCAGGGGCCCTATTCAACTCCATAGCCTTTAGGGTAGCAGTCACTTCTTCCTCCGTGATTGTTCGTTCAAATCCCATCCTCTCTTCGTCCGAGACAGTGGAAAAAACAACATTTTGAATTTTTGGCCTATCTTGGAAATGCTCACAGTATAAGTCCTTATAAAAATCATCAATATGATCATGTATCAGCTTCGGATTGTTCTCTATTCTATCTACTTCTGATTCTAGCCCTAGGCAGATTTTAGTAATTATCAATACCTATAAATAGGAGTCAGCACCGTGTGAATTCTGGGAGGCATTGAAACTTTTGACGTTTCAAAAAGCACAATCCTCAAAACTTCCATTTCAAAAAATCAAACCCTCATCCATTTCCCTCTTATGGTCCTTCAATGTCTTATCATTCACCACCTACTTATGCTTTCCCTCAAACAAATTTCAAGAAACCAGAGCTCACTCCTGCACAAAAACAACTTATTTTAGATGAGCAACCTTGTCAAATTTGTCGATGCAGATTTAGGTACACTCCTTCAAGGAATGGTGGACCTCCCTTACAGAAAGCTTTTCTTGGTATGGATTTGAATGCAGGAAGCATCAATGATACTACTCAATGGTTTTCAAATGAATTTGATTATAATTATCAAGTTGCTTCTCCTGCTTTTGAAGATCGTGGTTATTGGGAACATAGTTCTACTGGTCCTATTTGGATACTTGATTCTGGTGCATCAAGTCATATGACTAATGATTCTTCCTTACTTGATCAGTCTTTTGGTTATACTGGCTCAGAAAAGGTGATGGTAGGAGATGGTAATCTACACAAAGTTTTATATGTTCCTCACCTACAACATAATTTACTTTTTGTGGCTAAATTTACATTGGATAATAATTGTGCTTTCATTTTTTATCCATGGGGATATGAAATAAAGTCACTCAAGAACAACCATATACTGGCTAGAGGGAAGGTTCAAAATCGTCTCTATCCTATTATGTCTACTTCTACACCAACAAAGGCTGCATTCTCTGCTATTGTGGCTTCTTCAAATATTTGGCATTCTAGGTTGGGACATCCTGCTCAGAAGATTTTACAAAAACTTGCAAATGATGCTGATATCAAGTTATCCAATAAAGTAGTTAATTCAGTATGTGGTTCTTGTCAGTTAGGTAAAAATAAATGTTTACCTTTTACTACTACTGGTTCTGTATCTAGTACTCCTTTTTGGTTAGTTCACTGTGACATTTGGGGTTCTTCACCAGTCCAATCTCATTTGGGTTACAAGTATTATATACTGTTTGTTGATGATTGCACCAAGTTTAGTTGGATTTATCCTATGAAGAATAGAACTGATAGTCTAAGCTGCTTCAAAATGTTCAAGTCTCTTGTTGAGAATTTGTTTGATGTAAAGATTAAGCATTTTCAATGTGATGGTGCTTTGGAATTAATAAAAGGTCCTTTTAGAGAGTTTATTGATTCCTCTGGTATTGCATTAAGAATTTCATGACCTTATCTTTATCAGCAAAATGGTTCTGCTGAAATAAAACATAGACATATTACTGAGATGGGAAATACATTGACCTTTAATACTTCTTTATCAAAGAAATTTTTGTTTGATGCTTTATTGATAGCTACATTCCTCATCAACAGATTGCCAAGTAAACTATTGCAGTACAAATCTCCTTATGAAGTGTTATATAAAGCTAAACCTGATTATTCTATCCCCAGGGTATTTGGTTGTCTTTGTTTTCCCAATTTGGTTCCTTACAGGAAGGACAAACTTAGTCCAAAGTCTGAAGCATATGTTTTCTTGGGATATAGTATTCTTCACAAAGGATATAGGTTCTTGGATTTAAAATCTCTCAAAGTTTATGTTACTATCAATGTGGTTTTTGATGAGACAAAATTTCCACTTGGTGATCTCACTACTACTTATGATGAGCTTTCTTCTACACCTGCTGCTGTACCTGTTCAGGTTTCTACTCCTCTATTGTCTCCTGGTTTTTCTGATACTTCATCTACTTCAACATTCACTTCTTCACCTGTTGTTCAACCAACTTCATCTGCAGTCTTACCTTCCACTAGAATGCAAACAAGATCAAAATCAGGTATTCATGTTCCAAAACGACTATCTAAAGATTTTGTAGCTAATACTCATTTTAAACATCCAGTTCCTACTGCTCTTCTTAGTATCACTGAACCTATATCTGAACCTAAAACCTTTAAAGAGGCAATGAAATATCATGTCTGGGTAAAAGCTATACATACTGAACATGAAGCTTTACAAGAAAATGATACTTGGAGACATGTTCCTTATCACCCCTCCATGAATGTTCTAGGATGTAAATGGGTGTTTAAAACCAAATTGAAAGCAGATGGTACACTTGAAAGACACAAATCTAGGTTAGTAGCTAAAGGTTATCATCAAGTAGATGGAATAGATTATGAGGAAACTTTCAGTCCTGTTGTGAAAGCTACAACAATCATATGTGTTTTAAGTCTTGCTCTTTCTCAGCACTGGAGTATCAGATAACTAGATGTGAGTAATGCCTTTCTTCATGGCACCCTACATGAAAAGGTTTACATGCAACAACCTCCTGGTTTTGTTGATCCAAACAATCCTACTCATGTATGTATGCTTCAAAAGTATCTCTATGGTCTTAAACAAGCCCCAAGGGCTTGGTTTGAGAAGTTTAGCAGCTACTTACTTCAATATGGTTTCAAAAATTATGTGTGTGATCCTTCTATGTTCACTTATCACATAAATGGTGCATGAATGATACTGCTTGTCTATGTGGATGATATAATTTTGGTTGGCTCCACTAATTCTTTGCTCTCCTCATTCATTACTTCTCTGAAGACTGTTTTTTCTATGAAAGACTTAGGTCCACTACATTACTTTCTAGGGATTGAGGCCACTTTTGATAATTCATCTACAAGATTACTTCTTACTCAAAATAAATATTCATTGGATCTCTTAAATAAGCATGATATGATGGGATGCAAACCTTGTAGAACTCCAGTCTCTCATGGTCAAAGAGCTTCTATTTCAGATGGTGCTCCTCTCCCTGATGCTACAGCTTATAGAAGATTAGTTGGTGGTCTTCAATATCTGACTCTCACTCGTCCAGACATCAGCTGTGCTGTCAATTATGTCAGTCAATTCATGCATTGTCCCGCTGATGTTCATTTTCAGTTAGCCAAACGCATTCTACGTTACATTAAAGGCACTTTGGGTCAGGGTATTACACTCCAGTCTGGCGATTGTACTAAGCTTGTAGCTTATTGTGATAGTGATTGGGCAGGTTTCCCCGATACCCATAAGTCTACTTCTGGGTATTGTGTTTTTATTGGTGGTAATCTAGTATCATGGTCTTCGAAAAAGCAACAGACTATCTCTCTCTCTTGTACTGAGGCAGAATATCGTGGACTGGCAAATGCTGCTGCAGAAATATTGTGGCTTTCATATCTATTTGAGGAGTTATCTGTGCGCTTGTTTCTTCCTTGTACTCTCTACTGTGATAATATGGGAGCTGGAAGTCTTACTGCGAATCCAATCTTTCACGCTAGAACTAAGCATATTGAAGTGGATTACCACATGGTGCGTGATCTGGTGAAGTTTGGGTTCTTAAAGGTTTCTTATATTCATACTTTACACCAGATTGCTGACTTGTTTACTAAGTGCTTATCCAAGGACAAGTTTCATACTCTGCGTTGCAAACTAATGCCTCCTGTGAAAGCTTAGTTTGAGGGGGATGTTAGACTTATTGTCCGTACGGTTAGCTTGTCAGCAACTCTACTCTACGTCATTCATTACGTCACCTATTACAGCTGTATTAGTTTGTTATGTCGGTTTCATTTCTTTGTTGTTGCTTCACTGAAATGTCATTGTCTATATAAAGACATGACCATGTTCATTGTAATGTAATACTTTACAGAATACCAATACACATTTCTTACACACTGAAATATAAATTTTTAAATTTTCGGTTTAATTGCATTTCTGAAGATGTTGCTGGGTACGTTATGCAGAGATGGCAATGGAAGTATGCATGTGGTTGTCCAGAAAGAGATAATCCCGAGAACCCAAATGAGAAAAGGTATTATTGTGTTAGATGTTCCAAGAATAGATTAAATCAAGTTGGTGAACGGAAAAACGCAACAAAATTTTATCACTCATTGAGGAAATCTTCTATGATGCTTTAGAATTGGAGCGCGAAGGAAATTTTCCTTGCTTTCGTCTGTCTACTACTAAATTATCAAGAGCTCAAGCTGTTTGGCATCTGGCAAACTTGGGAATAGACCAGGAGCTGAGATTAGATGAAATTGACGAGGATTAATAAATAGCAGAGATACTCTATAAAGAAGTTTATGGTCACGGATCCATGGAGGAACTGATGTTGCAGCATAAGATGGAGAAAGAAGAAAGGCAGCTGAAGGAAGATCTGTATCGGGCCAGGACGATGACAGCCTTAGAGTTGGGCACGGACCGAGATGAGGAGTCTTGGAGAGTCGAGGAGATCAACAAAGAGCCTTTTAGATTGTCAGAGCAGGCATTGAAGATGATAGCCAGATTTGAAATCCAACTTATATAGGATGGAGATTTCACTTGGTTCGGTTTTGGCAGGTGAAGTTTTTATTCTGTTATAAGATTTTTTTTGGCTAAACAGGCTGATCTGAACTAATTTAAATATTTCTCTGAAGATACTGCCCGGTCGGCTTTAAAAGTTTTGAAACTGACACCGGCCGGAAAAGCAATCAGTCCAGTTTTAAACCGAACATACTCGGTCCGGTCGGCTATCAGTTTTCTGTCGGTTAAGTCACGGTAAATCTGAAAATAGAAAAAATGGAGCAAAAAAAGAAGAATGAAAATCATATTTACACATTTGGCTTAGTACCACCAGGTAACTCCACTAAAAATAAATCAAATCTTATTTCAAACACAAGAGTTTACACAAGGATCATATGGACCAAAATGCTCAGTTTAGATCAGTTAAATATCATAATTTTGGAATGTGGATGGAACATACACCATCTATTGCTCGATACATTCTTCTCTTGATAAAATCACCACCAACTTGAATAAAGAAATGAGCATTTCTTTCTTAGTTTTGATATGAAATCTGTTCTCAGCTTATGCATGTTGTTTGGCATATATTGTCACTGTCTATGCAATGGAATCAGCACTCTAGATGGGTGTTAGATAATATCAAAGTTCATTTTTGTAAGTGCTACTCTTGTGTGCAGAACAACTGAGAAGATGAAGAAGCTTGGAAGAAGCCACTTGGTGCAACACTTAAGCATTTGGGTCAATTTGCTAGTGCATCTTCCAGGAATTACTGTAGGTAGAAAGAGTAAAGAATGTTATTATCTTTGTCAGCGAATAAGATATGCAACATTGTCAAGCAAACTCTTGTATTGATCTCAAAGGCCAGAAATGTTACTCTCTTTGATTCTTTCTGTGATCTCGTTTATTAGCCTTTACAAGAGCGGTGGCCATTTCTAAGTTGCTTATTTTAGTATTGGTTATATGTTATTGAACTTTGTTGAGAGGCTTCCCGAATTTCAGAGAATTGATGAAGCAGATGAGACGAACAGAGTTTGGTTGGTTTAAATGGTTAGCTTAGTATTCCTGTGTTTTCAACAAGTGAGCGGTGGTATCCATTCTCAACACTCAACATTTGCTTTTTAAAGAAAATCAGATGTCCAATTGTCTCTTATTGTTTTTTATTATTAAATAAATCAGGGACAGCTGTGAATATTTTGTTAAAAGTCAACAAAGTAATCAGCGGAGTTCCCTATGTTCTTCTTTGTTTGTTTGTTCAAAATCAACTAAATTGTTATACAGCGGGAATTTTCTGGGTTCGTCGGTGGTGCATTGGGAGGTGCTAACCGTGAGTAAGGCAAGTCCAGATCGGAAAACCATTCCAACCGAAACTGGGTTAGGTCCATAAAACCTAATTGCTCGTTGGCATCTCAAGAAGAATCCAGAGTAGTTAATCTAAATTTCTCTATGAACCACCGTCACTCAACACCATCCTATTTAATTCTGATGTAGAAGCCAACTTTAATTTGACAGTCTAAGCGCCGATATGCCAGTAACATTAACATGATGAAAAAGCCTTCAAATATTTATCTAGTGGCTATTGCGTCGACA
This sequence comes from Papaver bracteatum, assembly GCA_023529315.1. Classification (NCBI taxonomy): domain Eukaryota; kingdom Viridiplantae; phylum Streptophyta; class Magnoliopsida; order Ranunculales; family Papaveraceae; genus Papaver; species Papaver bracteatum. The sequence goes on along the minus strand of JAJJWX010004710.1, from coordinate 333,645 downwards.
TCACTAAGCCATTGGATCCTTATAAACTAAGCTTGGTTATCTGGCTTTGTCACTTGCTTGGTTGTAGAGTTTATACTTACGAGTGTTCAGAACTTCAGCTACATGCCTGCAAACATCATCCGGGTATTATAGGGTTAGTACTTTTTAATGGTGGGTATGATGTTGGTTTCAACCTAGAAATATAACTTGAAAAAAAGTAAATTTTTGCCAGTTTGCTGCTTTGGATACTGTAAGTAAATTGTGGACATGGTGCTTTACTTCTTATGAGTTTTTCCGAGCTATTGAATTGTGATTAATCAAATGGTCAAACGAGAATGTGATTTAGATATTTCTTTGGTTTTCCTAATCTACTACACATTGGTTATCTGTTCGGTCCGTCCTGACACGTAATCTAGTCGGTGTATTACTTCTTTTCAGGGGAGAAATAAGAAGAACCTGTGTCGGGAACTTTTGCAAATAGTCTGAAAGGAGAATTGAAGTTCCCAGGGTTTCTCCGTTCGTTACGACCGCTTAGTGTATACATAGAGTTGTACAAACGGGGTCTTCAATACACTAAGAAATATCTAAGACGGTGTTGCCCTTCGTGAACTATTGTTAAACCATTTTTGCTATTTGTAACTTACTTACTGTGAAGGATACACTTATTTTTTGATGGCATCATTTACGTACTCTTGCAAGTATACATGAACTTTCTTGGTTTTGTTTGAATTGGCAGAAAGCATACTCTAAAATTGCATGCCTTTGTACTTATCTTTCCATAAATGTTCAAACATTCTCCCAGAAATTAAAACACTGCTCTATTGTATTTGATTTGAAATGAGCCTGCACAACACTTCCCATAGTTATGAAAATTGACTCCATATTACAAAATATCAGAGTACTCTTATTTTCTTCAATATACAGTAAGAAGGTCCTTTATTTGAAGGTGCAAGGAAGCGATTGCCGAAACAGGGGTTAGCAGGGGCAAGGCTCTCGTGTCATTAGGCATCGGCCTTGAGCATCATAATTGGTAACAGTGTTAGCATGAGTTAAGAGCAGAAAGTGTCAAATGGGTCTAAAACCATGAAAGTTTTGTTGATCTCTCACCAAGGAATGTATTAGGATAATAATAATTGATTTTAATGCTTACATAAGTGGAAGGTATTTTAATTTTGATATTTATTACATTCATGGTATACAACACGCATTGTTTTAGGACGTTTTAGGATTGATTACATACCATTTTGGTATGAATGCATATGCCACAGCCACCACCTCTACCTACCACAGCAGTTACCACCACCACTATCACCATTACGCACCGCCACTGCTTATATAAATCACTTGATATTACATACACACCATCACCGCACCACCACTGCACAACCTTTTAATCCCTATACTCTTTCTCAAACCCTAAGAATTGCTGTTTTTCTCTATAAACAGTACAAGAGTTTCAATGTCGTTTTCCAAGATTCTTCCTATGGAGATTACATTAGACATTTTCTGTCGAGTACCAAATGAATCCGTTCTTGATTGCAAATTAGTATGCACCAGTTGGAATAATCTTCTTCGCCATCCATCATTCTCTCGGATGTACTTACACAATTTTGTCCATCCTTCTAATTTTTCTGCTCATTCGGGTAAGTTGGGTTTTCTTGCTTTGTCATATAGGAATGATTTTTTTTTGTATTTTGAATATAATGAGAACCATGATCAGTCAACACCACCTATTACATGTTAATCAACAATTACACTAATCTATTAGACAAAAGTAGCAAAAATTGAATAAAATCAACAATACTTTCAATAATAATCATGAAATCCCAGAATAAGCATATAAACTCTGTTATACTTCACATTTTTAAACTAAATCCACACCAAGAAGTAGCAAAAATTGAATAAAATCAATAAAATAAAATAAAAAATACAGCTAATTTCAGTCAAAATGTGAAATAAAATAAAAAATACAGCTAATAAAAAATACAGCTAATAAAACTCGGATGTGCTCGATCACCTTCTGAGATAAACTACTTGTTCCTGGGTGACAAAGAAATTCCCATCTGTTGTGGGACATTTACACATGGTTCGAAGGCAGAATTTGATGAAACTGCGTCTTTAATTCTCTCATATGTCAAGACCAGTTACATTTATCAAGACTAGCAAGTTCGAAATCAACCCAGGGAAAGGGGAGGTGTGGGCGTTATACAAGTACTTTAATCCTAAATTATCGCATTCGGATCTGGATAAATGTGAATACGAGATTGTTGAAATCCGCGAAGTGAAACCTCAGCTGATACAAGTGTTGGTTTTGGAGCAGAACTGCGAGACTGTTCATTTTGGAACTGTTTTCAAGAGTAAAAGAAGAAATGGGCAGGAAATCACTATGGAAATACCAGCAGTTTATCTACTTAGATTCTCTTACCAAATTCTTGCTTTCCAGATTACGAATAAAGTACATGAAAAGCTGCAGGGATGTTGGGAGCTTGATCCCAAAGCGTTGCCAGAGTCTCACATTTTGACTGAAATTAGCTGTATTTTTATTGATTAGCTTATCTCTTTGTATTTGTAACCCCAGTACCAAAGAACATGTTTTGATTCCTGAAATTGAGACAGATTGGGATACTGATGATGATCAGTATAACTGTTGGAGTCATTCATGGACCAGAGGATTTGGTTACGTTTCCTCATTAAATGAATACAAAGTTGTAAGAATAATGTTGATGTTGAAGAACAAGATTTATAATGTCTATATATACACTCTAGGAAGTGGCAACGGATGGAGAAACCTTGGAAAGTTTCATCTTGGATCCAGTGTATATTTGACCGAGTGCTTCTTCGCTAATGGAGTTCTTTATTGGCTGGATATGGAATTTGATATGATTGTTACCTTTGATTTGGCGGAGGAAAAGTTTCGGGATCATCTTTCACTAACTTCGTTGCCATCATACACTAATTCCAATATAACAAAATAGGGGTTGTTGATGGATTTTTGTTTTTTGCTATGCATCTAGTTGTCGAAGAATCCGGATATTATGAAATATGGCTATTAAAACACAATAATGATTTTCATGGCATGAGAGGGTTGGGAGGAACAACAATCATTTGTTTGGAGTAAAGAGTTTAGGGTTGACAAAGGCGAATTATTAGCCGTTACAAAGAGTGAAGGTGCTTTAACTTACATTTATAATGATATCAGTACATTATAACTTCTATAAAATAATAGGTTTGGGACCAAGAAAAATTATTATTTTATAATTAAATAATATATAATTATTTTAAAAAGTAATTCCTAGTTTGGAGGTTGAATAATACTTTTAGGTTAAGTAAAATATCGAATAATTTTATGAAAGTATTATATTATTGACTAATTGCAATACAAATACTAGCACTCCAAATATTAACGCCATTTCAAAATTACTTCTTGTTGGAGTATAACAACGTTGCCTCGGGTACTTTGATTGCATTACGAATTATTGGAGATGAAATACAACTTGATTTGAATTATAAATAAAAACAAATCAATATTAAATCATATTTTGGGAAAGTTTAATGTGTATGAAATTATTTTTTATTTTTCTAGTAGCATTATTATTTTATATATTATTTGGGACCTAATAATCATTAAGGAGAACTTTTGAAATGTATTATTTTATGATTTTATCGAATTTATTATTTTAGCACTAAGGGCCCGAGTCGGGATTAGAAAATTCTATTATTTTAGCGAGAATATTATATTATCGAGTATTACTTTAAAGAAGTTATACTGTATTTACGACACAAAAGCTTCAACCTCGAAAAGGCTTGTGGTATATAAAGAAAATTTTCATAAAATATTCCCTCACAAAAACACCTTAGTTTCGCTGAAAGAATTAGGGGAAAAAGATGCGAAGATAATGGAGTCAAGTGAAGCTATGGATATACAAAGCTATGATCAGACTTTTTACCAGCTGCAGCAGGATAGATGTTGGATACCAACTTATTAACTGGGGATGTAATCTTGGTTGAGTTTCATTTTTAATTTTGTGTAATCCTAAATTCTATGGTCGTTGTCTTAGCTAGTGAGTGATATGTGTCCTTTTATATCATCTATCCAATTTTATGAGTTTGTTTTTACTTTGTTAACTTTGCATTTTGTTAGTGGCTTGATCTTATTTGAATCCCAGAGCATATATAATGTATGCTTTACAGTAGTACTTACCATGGAGTATATCTTATCTTCGTTTATACATTCATGAATGGTAACTTCTCTGAAGTTTGTGTTCATTCGTGAATAAATATCACAAAAACAATAGAGTCATCTTATGTTCTATGATGACCAAAATTAATTATCAACGTAACTTACAGAAATATTGATTGACCTCTTTGTGCAACTCGTCTTTACAGAAACAAAAAAGATATCTAGAAACATCACCACTGTATTGTTCAATCATATTTCTAAGCATATAAGCAAGCGCCATTCCTGATGTTCACCATACATCTTTTGAAATCAAGTCAAGCTACCTCAGAAATTTGTGTAGCTTCTACGAATTCACACGAACTGAGTGAAACTAGACTTCCAACAAAAATAATGGGATGAAAATGTTTTGGTTTGTAGGGGATATCCAAGGTCATTAGTTCTCCACTTATTAGGTCATAAGAGACCAGAACAACCTCACTTGAATATTCATTCTCGTCTATATCTTCATGATCATATTTTGTATTCACATATCCGTGGAATAAAATCTTGTGATTATTCTCGAGATAATGCAGGGGCCTTGGTGAATCAAATATAGTTTCATCTGTCGAAATGCTGAAAATTTTGCTCCAAGAATCTGTAACTCCATAATCTTTCATCACCCATAGATCAATGTTGCTCTTATCACATGTTGCGTTAACTGATAGGTAAAGGTTTTCTCCCATGACACTCACTTCCATATCATGAAACGAGTAAAGTTTATCGTCCAGATAGCAAGGGGGTATTTGGATCTCCTTGTTTCGCCCTTCAACTATATCGAACGAAAATATAACTTTAGTGTATCCTATCCAATGAAAAATCCCATTTAAAGGCCTCAGACATATATCATAGGAACTTATATCATAAGGTATGAATCCAGTACTTTCCCATGAATTTGAACCCAATCCACAAACCCAAACTTCAGAAAAAGCACCGTCATTGACCACTATTAAGAACAACTTGTAATCATCAATTTTCTGATCGTAAAAAGCCCCATAATTGGAAAAGGAGTCGTATAATTGGTTACTAATTGATGTTGGTATCGATATATTCTTGTATTCTCCAGTTGATGGATTCCTCAAGCAGATCTTACGGAGTGTATCCCCATTACAACTACCGGTATATAAGCAGCCGATTAGGCCATCGCATGAAACATTTATAAATGTATCATCTGGGAGTTTAGTTTCCACAACCATATGGTAAGGTGTGGATGTTACATCAAAATTTATGGAATAGCAAGCATCCTTATCCCCATAATAAGAGTCCGTATAGGATTCAAGTAGAACACTAAACTTATTGTTTTGAATAGCATGATGAAGGTGCATCTTAATAAATATAGGGTTTTTGAACAATTCATACCAGTTTTTGCATACACACCTGAAGCGAGAGATTGATTTGATTGGTAACTTTAAGAGTATATCGATGATAATGTCTTGGGCAAGGCTCGCCATTGTTACTTATCGTTTTCTTTATTCCTAGTTTTTTTCTTTTTATAATTTCATAGATCTTTGATCTTGCAAGACGAAGGTACTTCAAGGTAGTAGTTTGTCCGCGCCCACACACATATATATAGGGAGTGTCCAAAATAGCTTACAAACAACGCTACTAGAACAAAACAACGCAACTGTGACACGAAAACAAGCAATAACCCAATAATCTTGCGCACTACTTCTATAGTTTTATTTCCTAAGTCAATTTCTGACACCTACTCAAACTTGTTTAGGAATTTTATTTCTAGTTTTATTTGGAAATTGTTCTCTATTCTATCGACTTCTGATAGAATAGTATTGCCAAACTGATTTCTGACAGTTTGCCAAATTGTTCTCTATTTCCTTCACAAAAACTGACTTTTGTGCTTTCAGAAGTCGAAAAGTAACTTCTGAGTGTGCATCCAAACGAGCTATTAGTAATTATCAAAACCTATAAATAGGAGTCAGCACCGTGTGAATTCTGGGAGGTGTGTGAAAACTTTTGACGTTCCGATAAAAAAGAAGAAGAGAGAGAGAGAGTCCGCTAGCTACTATACAGTACCATCGGATTCCAACACGGTCTTACTGGCTAAGTATGGTTCGGGACGATTGGGGAACTACTGATGACGAAATTAAAGCTTCCATAGCTTCCAGTCAGCTGCACCTATTCCATATTGAAGTTTGTGGTTGGCATAAGGGATACGGGGTTATTTTACGAGACATTAAGAGGAACCCGATAATTGTTATATCCAAAGTTCCTGATGAATATGTTTCTCCCTTTTATCACGAGTTGCAAGGAGTGTCTCTGGGTTTAAAGATCGCACTGAAATATAAATTTTATCATTTTCGGTTTAATTGCATTTCTGAAGATGTTGCTGGGTACGTTATGCAGAGATGGCGATGGAAATATGCATGTGGTTGTCCAGAAAGAGATAATCCCGAGAACCCAAATGAGAGAAGGTATTATTGTGTTAGATGTTCCAAGAGTAGATTAAATCAAGTAGGTGAACGGAAAAACGCAGACAAAATTTTATCACTCATTGATGAAATCTTCTATGATGCTTTGGAATTGGAGCGCGAAGGAAATTTTCCTTGCTTTCGTCTGTCTACTACTAAATTATCAAGAGCTCAAGCTGTTTGGCATCTGGCAAACTTGGGAATAGACCAGGAGCTGAGATTAGATGAAATTGACGAGGATGAAGAAATAGCAGAGATGCTCTATAAAGAAGTTTATGGTCACGGATCCATGGAGGAGCTGATGTTGCAGCATAAGATAGAGAAGGAAGAACGGCAGCTGAAGGAAGATCTGTATCGGGCCAGGACGATGACAGCCTTAGAATTGGGCACGGACCCGTATGAGGAGTCTTGGAGAGTTGAGGAGACCAACAAAGAGCCTTTTAGATTGTCAGAGAAGGCATTGAAGATGATAGCCAGATTTGAAATCCAACTTATATAGGCTGGAGATTTCACTTGGTTCGGTTTTGGGCCGGTGAAGTTTTTATTCTCTGAAGATACTGTCCGGTCGGCTTTAAAAGTTTTGAAACTGACACCGGCCGGAAAAGCAATCAGTCCAGTTTTAAACCGAACATACTCGGTCCGGTCGGCTATCAGTTTTCTGTCGGTTAAGTCACGGTAAATCTGAAAATAGAAAAAATGGAGCAAAAAAAGAAGAATGAAAATCATATTTACACATTTGGCTTAGTACCGCCAGCTAACTCCACTAAAAATAAATCAAATCTTATTTCAAACACGAGTTTACAGGTCCCCCCCCGCCATCTAAAGGAAGCATTGAGCGGGTGACCAGGTAGCCTTGTGGGGGCTATGCTCTGGTTCCACGATAAAGCCCAAGGAAGGTCAGACATTTCAGCTTCACTGTCACTGTTGGCCAGTCTTGATACATACATCATATATAAATATACTTCTGACTACCTAAGATGGAGAAAAAATAACATAACAGAGAAGAGTTTTAACTCATATACCTGGTGGCAACTTCCATTTTCAGCATTCCACAAGGAAACTCCGTATATCTTGAACCTTGCCGTTAACATAACAGAGAAGAGTTTAACAAGTTGCTATATCTTCCACAATTATCAAAGAGCTTCATTTTAGAGTTCCACAAATACCCATGTCTTGAACCTTGCCGTTAACAAGTGTAAGATATGAGCTGACTGTTGTTTATCCAAAAGATCAACAATGCAGCACCTAAAAAACTACATGAGCTTTCTAAATCAATATAACTGCTCAACTACCAATTTTTTGTGCAGAATTGATAACAATCATGGAAGAAGAAATCTGCAGCAGAAAATCCACTTCTGGAACACATAGTCTCTGTGGATGGATTGGTAATAGAGATTGAGATGATAGAAAAACCTCCCCACCCATGGCTGGTTGGTGGAAAAACCAAAGAGCATCGCCTCAAAATTTCCTTGGTCAATGCGATGACAAAGTCAAGCCCACCTTAACAAGCTTGTTTATATCCTGTATATTCAGCAATACTGGTCAGTGACTTCCCGATTCTCAGCTATAAATGCCTCTGCACCTACAGAAGCAGATAGAAAGGTCAGGAAAGTTATCGTAAAAGGTAAAGATAAACAAGCAGTTTATAGCGCTAAAACTATCTCAATCTGTTCGGAAGTTGTTAAATTCTCGATTCCCGCCATTAGACCAGAATGAGAACTTTCTAGATCAGATTCGATGGTTGAAGGATCCATCTCCATGTGTTGTAACTCTATCTAGGCTGTCAGTTTACGTCCCTGTTACTTTTGGTTATCCAAACATCTCTAATAAAAAGTGTATGGCATGCTGGTTTTATACATACACAAGTTTACAACCACGTATAACACTGTTTCTGGTTTCTGTTTCCCTCAGCATTCATAGAAGGGAAAACAAAAAGTAACAAGTGATGGCAAAATCTTCAACTTCATATCACTAGTTTAAGTTTATGGCCAACACAAAGAACAGACAACATGATAAAACAAATGTATCATGTGGGAAAGACTTGTACATAAAGAATAATGTGAAGGTCCACAAAGAGCTGAATTGCAATATGTATATCAGACAATTGCAGAACCTCGAAAATTTGCAATGTCCATCAGTCACTTTAGACTAGTGAATCAAGAAAATAAAGAGGACTTTAAAAACCGCTCTGGAAGCTTTTTCACATCAAACCCAAAGTGCAATTCTTCCATGTTTCAAAGTTCCAATCTTCCTTAACTAAATTGTACTTATGAAATACTGGTAACGCAGTACGCATACTAACACAAAAACACTACTAAGGAGTTTAAACCTATTGTTCGTCTGAACAGAAATATGCACTCACACATGAATTTAAACACAAAGCATTGAAATTAAGAAAAAAAGGCTTTAATAAAAGAAGAGAATGACAACAGAGAAGATCTTAAAGGTGATGAAGAACTACGACATACCTTAATGTAGCACAAGTCTTTAACATTACAGGCGTGGTGTATGCCAAAAAGGTGTACAAGATAGAACATTGGAACCCCCAAAGGCATAATACAAAATTATTAAGTCTTTAGTCTGTACCTCCTTTTACTTTCTCACTTCCAATGTTCACTAAAACAGTTGGAGACCCGTGTCAAGCATGACAAAATGTACATAGCAAAGCACCAACTCATTGCTTGCTCAAACTTCATCAACTTGATGCCAATAGATTTATTTTTGTCTGCTTTTGCATTCTCATCCTTTGTTTTTTAAAGGGTCTTTTCTTTTCTTTCTGTGAGCGTCTTTTTCGTTTCTTTACGGTCGTGTTTACTGCGAGATTACTAGCATGCAGAACTAATACATCTTGAGTATCAGAATGAACCTCAAAACTCATCTGTGGCTCATCTTTTCCAGAAAATGAATTCTCTTTTGTGTTTGTCATACATAAGGGAGTTGGATTAGTGATTGCAGAGGTAGTACATACGGTTAACAACCTTTCGCTGGCAATTGAATCCTCAGCATCAACATTTGGTGCAAAACCCATAGCCCTCCCCAACTTCTGCAAAACCTCTGGATCATCCAAGTGCCTTTGCCTTCTAATCCTTTGTTTTTTTGAGGGTCTTTTCTGTGAGCGTCTTTTTCGTTTGTTTCCACTCATGTTTGCTGCGGGATTGCTTTCGTTGGCAATTTGATCCTCAGTATCAACATTTGGTTGAAAACCCATTGCCCGCGCCAACTTCTGCAAAACCTCCGGATCATCCAAGTACCTAAAAACATGTGAACACTCAATCAAAAGATCCAATAAATAGAACAAATACCTCATCACTACAGTTTCAGAATTAAGAAAGAAAAGTTATTAAACCCTCAAAATGAAGACAGAATTATAACTTAATACCTCAACATTACAGTTGGAGCACCAGTCTCAATATCTTCTACAATATGTCTCAAATATGGATCTTTCTTGACGCAAATCATTCGTTCTTCAAGTTCTTCTTCGGAGATAGATGTAGAAGCACTGTTTGAGGAAGGGTCGTGCTCGAATTTACTAATCTCAAGTTCTTCCACAATAGGACTGCAGCATGAAAACAGAATACGGAAACCCAATGTCAAAGCACTTAATGGTCTGATTCGAACTTCCATGTATCATTTAACTGAGGTAAAAGAAAGAAAGAAAAAAAAACTTACACAACTGCGTTGCACGGACACTGCTAAGAAAATTATAATCCCAAAATTCAGTGAATAATAAAATTTGCAGGATCTCATAGAAAGGAATTTCAATTGCTTCAAAATGAACATAATAAGGAAGAAAATTTCAATTATTTGATTTGGGAATTTGAGGTTTGCTACAACAGCTTATGGGTCAGTCAGTCTAGATTACATTACCCAAAATGCTGCTGCCTATCAATAAATCTGGTTGGATGGTAATTTCAGTAAATCAAATAGCATAAATGAGAATTAAACCTACCCAGATGATGTATTGATTTCATTAGCTTCCTCAGACGACCTTACAATTTGAAATTTCTCTAATCTAGCCTTATCATCAGTCGCCATACTGCAATCAACAACAAAACAAAGAACAACAAGAACAAATCACAGATCTACACATACAAATATTCAAAAAAAAAAAAAAAAAAAAAAAGAGAGGTGAAGTTTATTGATTTTGAGTCTAAGGGGTTGAAAAAGAAGAACAACAACAAAATTACTTGTTAAAACTAGGGTTTGACCACGAGAAGAGAAAATTGGGGGAAATCGAATTTGAAGTGAGAGATTAACATAAACTGATATGAAAGGAACTAAAGTTCAACGGGTGAAAATTTTTCTTCGCTTTGGGCTCGAATTAACAAGGGGGTTTAGTTTTCGCAGATAGACCTAGGGGTGAGCATTTGGCCCGCAATCCGCGGATTTAACCGGGACCAACCGTATTTTTACGGGTGGGTGTCCGGACCGTTCGCCAATGGATCGGATGCGGATGGGATTTTAGAAACCCAACGGATGACGGATTGGGCCCGGATGCTACTTTGGAAAACCGTCGGACGTCCGGACCCGTTAAATGAATGACACATATGTAATTGTTTAGAAAATACATGGAGATTTTAGGGAATCCAAGATTATGTAATATAAGAAACTTATCTTCTTATCAATCTTTCATCCCATCGATATTCTAGGGTTCACTACTTCACTTAAGAGCAGAGAGGCAACATCCAGCAGGTACCAGATCTAATTTGTAATAAACTAATAATGGTGATGAGTTGTTGTTCTACGTAAAGATTTACCAGTCATTTGTTGTACGTGGGATTTTGTTAGTGTTTTTCTGTTACTATTCTAGTTTCCTTTCCTTGTTCTGTTATTAATGGCTTCCTTGCTGAGATTCAATTTATTATGCAGAAATATTATACGAGAGTTGATTATTGTTGATCGATCTCTCTATCTCTTCAGGTATGCTTGTATCTCTATCTCTATCTTTTCTTTATAGTTGGTTGATTGTGTGGTTTCATTTTATGTTTCCATTTTAATTTCGGTACCAATTTCAGTATTGTTGATTTCCTGCCTTCAATGTATGATTGTTTTAGACTTGAATTTCTTGTTAGGGCTTGGTTTATTTTAATTATTATTGGTCTTGAAATGATTGATTTTGATTTTACATTCCGGGTTCTTCTTTGATTCATTGATAATCTGTTATTGATGGTTGAATTTTCATTGTGTTTGATGGTTTAATTTTAATCCTGTTTATTAATTTGTTGAATGTTGTTCCTTTACCTTGATCCCAGTATTATACATTACCTTCATATTAATAATTTTTTAGTTCATTTGAGGAGTCCTGCATATTGCTATCTAACACATCAATTGCTCTAATAGACTCTTTAGTCTGTGGATTGGGAACATGGAAAGTATCTGGAGCTTGGGACTATTTTGTGAAACGATTGGACTTGAATCCTCCTAAAGCTGAATGCAGGCATTGTAAAGCCTGGTATGCATATGGTAGTGTTACTCATGGTACATCTAATCTTTTTTATCATATCAGGAATTTGTGTCCTAAATACAAGAGCAAATCCCGGTATGCATCTATGTCCACTTCACGTTTAATTAATCGTCCTAATTATCAAAGACTTATTATGTCTAGTTGATAATCAAATTTTTGCTTCTTTTTTTTTTCTTGTTGCAGACGCATTGGAAGTGCTTAGGGATGTTGAAGAAGTTACGATTTTGCACAGATATATGTGGCAATATTGGTGCTGGTTTTTTGGCTACGCGGTATATATGTTAAAGTTGGACAGACGTGTATGGTAATATGGTGCTATTTTTTGGAACTTCTGTATGCTGTGTAGATGGTCCTATCTGTAAAGGCCTTTTTTGGGAGTGCTATGTATGGCATTTTTGGAAGTGATTGTAAGGTAACATGGGAACATTTGTATATGTTTAACAGATGTATGTTGGAAGGACTTAGTAAGAAAATTTAAAACAAATCCATTGGATTATCCCCATCCAATCCGTCTATCCGTGCATCCATTGGATGCAAATCCGTTGGGTCTGGATTGGATGCGGATGCTAAATTTGAAATCCATAGTTGATTGTATTGGATGCGGATTAGGTGAAAACCGGTCCATACCGGCCCATGCTCACCCCTAGATAGACCGCTGGAAAGAAATGGGCCGTGCTGCTGGGGTTTAAGTTTACGCTCAAATCTTATATCGCCACCCCTGTAACATGACTATGGGGTGTTACGGTGGAATAGCAAAATGCCGCTTTTATAGTCGAATTCGTATGGGTCCAAGAGCATAGCTCAGTGGTTTCCCATCTACTCCAATAAGAAGGAAGTCGGGGGGTTCAATCCCAATCGTAAAGATTTCTAATAGGTTAGTTATATAGTAGGTTTGGCGGTATTGGGTCCGGTAGTGAGCCCAATCCAACTGGCTGGGTAGTCGAATTCATGTGAGGAAGTCAGGGGTTCAATATCCGCCCTAAAGGTTAGTTATAGTAGGTTTGGCGGTATTGGGTTTGGTAGTGAACCCAATCCAACTGGCTAGGTAGTCGAATTCATGTTAAAAATTGTTTTGATTTATTCGCTATACTCCCTATCAAAACAATTAAAAATATTTGTTTTGATTAATTTGGAAACCCTGAAGCCAAATATTTTTGAAATGGCTAAACTGCCCTGTACTAATCCTATTGCATTAGAGATAATCATTCTTTATTTTTTAATAAAAAAGAAATCATTTTTTTCCTAGTGGAGAAATATTATTAATTAATTAAGTGATTTGTACAGAGTTTTGATGGAACATGATGGATTCCAACACCTTTTTGAATAGAAACACCCGATCTATGAAATATAAAACTCCCTACACCACTATTAGCGTCAAAACTAGCAAACCAATTCTTCAATCTCTTGAAAAAACACAGAGTATCCTCACTAAGCTCCCCCAAGGTAGAGAAAGAAACAACACCCAAACCATAGCCCTGAGAAATACACTTATCTAAATATTTAGTATGTTTATGCGAAATATCATAAGAAATGTCCTGACCTGGGATGAACGAACGTGTACCTTCAGCATTGAAGGGAGAGACACCCGTGACATCCATGCAAACTTCTTAACCATTCTACCAATAATAAATAATAATATACCGCAGGAGCAAGTCTTTGTTATCATCCGACAAAAAACCCAAGGAAACCTTTTTCGCGCAATCACTCCCGCCTTGTAGCAAATGTTAGTAATTACGTCCCGAACAAGGTTGTGTCAAAAAAAAACAGGGATGCCTCTTTCGCGCAGGCACCCCCGCCTTGCAGCAAATGCGGAGTGCATGACGCCTAAAAATCCATGGGTCTGTTACAGCTTGAGCATAAGCCATCCTCAACCAAGTCCAAGGCATGATTCATCCCACGAATGGGTTCCGCCAAAAGATAATCATGAGCATGCTTAATACGATTGCGTTGTCACGTAATGGAATCTTTTACAGACACAGAAAATTGGATGGGGATTTTCTTCTTAACTGTGTCAAAGTAAGTAACTGTCATGGAATGCATAGAAGGGGGCACGTATCATCAGCACAATAATTAGAAGGAAACCCACATACCTGGATGAAGTTCTGAAGAGTGGTATGATAAGCAGAACCTTTATCCGTGGGGAATCGCTTTTTTCACTGAAACAGTATGAATCTGGGAGGAAAGATAACAATAAGTGTGTGTATCCTCCATAGTGTAAATACCCAAGCCACCATCTTTGATAGGCAAAGTAGATAATATTTTTTGCAAAGGAAAGCCCATCACCCGTGACTAAAAGTCTCAAATATCGAAATAAATGGTCATCACAAAGATCATTGGCATGTTGTAGTGTTTCCGGGTTGGTCGTACGCAATGTGAAATGTAATCTAGACATATTTGTGCAATTTCAGTAAAAGCATCTCACGTTGGGGGTCTTTGAGTTTTTTTATGGAGGTCATCAGCTGAACAATGTTATTCACCCTACTCAACACCATATCACTAATAAATTTCATATCCAAACTCGCTGGTCTACACAAAAGCTTAACACCATGAATGGGTCTACCAATATCAATAAGGAAAACACCTTTTGTGATACTATTGGGATCAACAGAACGCCAAAAGACCTCGGTTTTCTTTATATTGAGATGCAAACGCCTACATGGCCCCTCGGATTCTATGATTATTAAGGCTATGGCAACCTCGAGTGTGCCACTTATAATTGTGCAGTCATCTAAATACCAGGCGCGCAAACCAAGATCGTAGTGAAAAGCAATAGACTTCACAAGGGATGTAGTGTCAGAGAAAACAACAAGGGACCGAGCGGGTCCGACCATCTCTTAGTATCTTCGATTCTTAGCATGTATTCTCTCCCAGCCTCTCTGTATATCTTTTATAGGGTTTGACCATATCTTTTATACTCAACAGGCCTTCGAATCTCTCGTAATAACTCTCATCGATCGTCTTTCCTTTTTTTTTTCATATCACGAGAAATAATTTCCCTTTCCTTCCTTGTTTTTGTTTCTCACGCGACTGCTAGTGTCATATCTTATTTTTTTAATTTACTTCCCTCACACTCCTGGCAGTATCCCAACTCCTCCAAACACGCATAGAGAATATCTAAAACTTACATCAACACGTGATATCCCATTGAAAAACTCGTATCCCCTGTTTTTCTCCACCTGATAATTCAACCCTATTACTTTGATATTGATGGATTTACCAGTCCTGCTTAGCATTAATTAAACATATCAACAATCCAACAAACCCGAAAATAACCCATCTCCCATGTTTTGCATCAATCGGTCATCCATCCAATTCTGGTCGAGTTTAATACTTACACCAACCCTGTTAGGCCCAAAGGAAGATACCCAACGAGTTTCAGCGGTTTAGTCTCAGTAAATCACTTCTAATTCACGAACCCTATTTATGCTCTTTTGTAAAACCATTTTCCAGCCAAAAATACTAAATTCAAATTGTGGAATAAAGTTACCCCTTAGCCAACTGCTGGGGGTGGCAATAGTAATTAGGGTGCCCCTTAGTAATTTCTGGGTGTTTTTAACAAGTATTTTTAGGAGTTTTTAACACAATTCTGAGGGTGTTCTTATCCAAAGTTCGAATGCCTGTAACGGTTTCCTGGGTGCCTTTAGCAATTTTTGCAGCCTATTTCTCCAAAAATGTTTCTTTTTCAAAAATACTTACACATACATAAAACACAACAATAAGTATAAAAATGAGCACTAACATTATATAAAATTGAGACAAATCAGACATAGAAATGTATGTATCAGTCTCCTTGCTGAACATTGAGAGCAGGGGACAAAATATAACGATCATAATAAAGTCTAGCATGCTCGATGTAGCAAAATTCACCCCAACGTGAAATACCTGTTTTTATTTTTCTTAAAATTCCTTTTTAAAACTTTTTTTGGTTTTCAACCATGACGATTCATGAATACTCGATAAAGTCTTCGTGGTGCAAATAACAAACAATGGCGACTTTTCAAGAGTCAAATATTTTTGGAAACATTTGCAAAAGTTGTCATGATAAAAATTTAAGACCATAACATCTGTAAAATTAATGGAAAGCTTTTCCCTGTTCCAAAATTTGTAAGAGTCCTCATGTTTTCAATCAAAGATATGAGGAAGGAAAAAATAGATCCATGAATTTTCAAAAGGTTTCTTCATAGTCATGAATATTGACTATGCCAACTGATTAGGTGTCTTCAAATTATAAAAGTTAGACCTTGACGACTCATAAGGCAAAAACTTGACCAATTTTGGTTGAAATGTTGAAATGGTTGTCACAGTCCTAAGATATCGACCATCACGGCTAATGTTGTGTCGTCATGGTAAAACTTGCTATCATGATTCTCATTCTTATTCACCATTTTTTAATCACAACGACTATATTGTTTTAACTACCAATCTTTCAACACCATTCTGTAACATATTCTTTTGAGTTAAATGTCTACATCCAATAAAAAAAACATATATAAACATCAATACAAATACAAACGAAATTCCTTTGTGACATATCTCTCTGAAGACATGACATACAATACCTTATCTGTAGTGAAGTATTTAGTGGAGTCAAAGCCAACAACATTAATTGGCTGTTGTTCCTCCGAATTACATTGGACTGCATCCAAAACGACTTTATCCTCTAACTCTCTTCGGCGCAAATAGTTTCTTCAGTAAATTCTAGATGATCGACGAAAAAATGTACAAGAAAAAAAAATAGCCGACCAATTCATAAGAAATAAAAAAAAAGTTACTAAAAAAAAAGGTTACTGATTGGACAACGATTAATAATTATGTAATTAATTAGCTAACCTCATCTACACATAATGGTTTTCAATAGCATTAACATAATCTTCTTGGATGTTTGATTCACTTAGGGTTTGGATTTTTTCCCCTCGATTTTCATTAATGGAATCTTCAATAATCATGATTTACCAGTTAATCACCGATTAAATCGTATCATCTTGAGGAATTAATGATAAAAGATAAAAGAAGTAGATGTGCTATAATTATTGAATAGAAACCTAACCCCAGGGGTTTCTAACTTGTGGTTTTATTTAATAAAAATGGGAGACTAACAAAGTGGAAGAAGAAGATAAATAAAAATGGTCATAGTTAATTTGATTTTTGTGGGTGGTATATAGGAAAAATCAAAATTGAAAAGTAAATTGATTTTATAAATTATGAGAGGAACGGGAAATAGGAGAAATTGGGTAGGAAATAGGGAAAACCCTTAATAATTACATGAAATAGGAGTAATATAAAGACATTTCAAAGTTAAGAAAAACATTTGACATCTAGAAAACCTTCTTTTGATTCTTATCATCTGTTGGAGTATTGGTCAATAACTTGTTTGTGTCGGTCTCCTTGCCACTTGATATATGTAAAAAATTATCTAACGACGCTTACACTGGTTAACATCGACTGATCTATTTTGGTTTTGAATCTCTTTGCATATATGTTGTTTAAGATGAGATATTAAGCTGACATGCATCTTTGAATGCATGAGAGGTAATCATTTGAAGGACGTACACTCGGACCTAACGCTTGCAAGTACATTTCCTTGGAAAAAGTAAATACTTACGCCTGGAAAATTATCACTACTGCTTGATAAGCCAAGATGATTTGGATGATTTTTTTTTTTTTTTTGAAAATAAGATATATATATATATATATATATTACCAAGCAGAAAGTCAATCCCTTGATTCAGACCCATTTGGAAACAACTGTGCAGAAGTTGTTCTGCCGGTGACTGAATCTGCAGAATTAACAGTTTCTGTAACGATTACAAGAGAGTTTAGGTTGTTACATGTTTGTTGAGCTTTGACAGAGTCATAAGTAATTGAAGGAACTATAAACGTAGGTATATAATTAAACCAACATGCCGTCAAGTGTTCCTTTCTCCCTTTCTTTGCTAGTAGGTCTGCAACCTTGTTGGCTCGCCTGTCGACATGTTTAAAGCTCAAAAAAGAAACTAGTTTAGCTGATTATGATTTTACTTCTTCCAAAATGGGTATACTTTGCCATTAAACTGAAGCAGATTTCCTCTGCAAATAGTTTATATTGACTTGATTGTCTCCCTATATGACCAGATTATGAAGATTGTTCTGTATAGCCCATCTGGTAGTTTGCAGAAGAGCTGGAGCTTCTGGTTCTTCTGCGGTTGATGCTATGAAAACTCCCATTGCTGCTCCTTTGCCTGTTCCTAAACAGTTTCGAAGCACACAACCAAAACCTGCGTCAGTGTATTTGGAAACCAAGGAAGCATCACAGTTTAATTTGAAACTATCTTTTGCATGAAAGTTCCATGGCTTATGTAGCACTGTCTTATTTCTAGGTTTTCTTGTGTCAATGTTAAGAGTTTGAGGATGCCAATATGCAAAATTCCTTGAGATATCTACAGCAAGTTGTTCAGTTGTTCTTTCTTGTTTTTCAAAAACACGCAGGCATCTTTCCTTCCATATGAACCAAGATTTAGTTGCAGCTAGAGCAATAGATATAGAATTTATGTCACCTGCCAACCATTCATTGTATTTATCTAAGAAATAAGCATTATTAGAGATAGATTTTACTCCCTGTGATGCATTGGTGGTAAATTCCAGACTGCTTTAGCATAAGAACGATCAAAGAACAGGTGGTAAGTTGATTCAATAGCCTGTTTACAAAAAATACACTGAGTTTACACATCAAGAATTGAGCCTAATTTCTCTCTTGTGGGAAGAGTACGTGTTTTGAAAACACTTCCAAGTGAAAAGCTTTATTCTTTGGGAGGTATTCATTCTCCAAAGACCCTGCCAAAATATTTTAGTCTCAGTAGAAACTGATCCCATAGGATTATGCAATTTAGTATATAGAGATTTGACAGAGAATTCACCATTTCTGGTGAGCATCCATCTCAGTTCATCGTTTTTCAGATTTCCAGTGTTGTTGGTGTTAAAGCTTGGTTTTTAATATTTCACAAACTAATGAATTGTCGAAAAACAAATATAACAATGATTTATTCCACTTCTTTGTGTCATGATTGATCAAATCAGACATAAGTGTTAATTGGAAAATATAGTAATTGAATTAGCCAGAGGTTGGTCCCTAGTTGGTATCCACTTTTCGTCCCAAAGGTTGATAGAAAAACCATCTCCTACTTCCTAGAAACTGTATTTCTTTATATGTTCTATTCCCTGCAGAATGCATTTCCATATCCAAGAAGCTAATGACTTATTCTTGGAATGTAAAGCCCCTGTTTTCTTAAAGTAATTTTCCTTTTAAGATTTTTTCCCATAATTCATCTAGTTTACTAACTAATCTCTAAGATATCCTACTGATCATATCTTGGTTGACCTTATTATCTTCTTTAAACCCCAGCCCTCCATGGTTAATAGGGTTACAAAGAAAATCAAAGGATTTTATGTAAATGCCTTTGGAGTTAGTGTCCCCCCCCACCACCACCAAAAATCACTATGTATGTCATTTATTCGTTTTGAAATCTTTTTTGGTAAAACAAAACAACTCATGGTAAAGATAAGCATGCTAGAGAGTATCGATTTGTTCAAAACAATTTTGCTGGACTGAGATAACACTTTAGCTATCCAAAGTTTGACTCTTTGTTCCATCTTTTCAATTATGTTATCAAAAGATTTCAGAAAACAATCTTAGTAATTTCAAATTGGGGCCAATTTTTTTTCAAATGTAATATTTTTGGTGTTGTTTTTTGTTTTTCGGGTTGATGTCAGGAAAGGTCTAACCTTGTTCTTAGGGTGCCATAATTTCACTTAGGGATCTTATCTTGTAAGTTTGGGGTTGTTCTTGCTTCCTATAAGCCATTTTCTAATATAATTTTACTTTCTCCGAGGAAAAAAAAAGGAATAAAATGTAAGACTACACTATATGTGGTGGTCGCATTGATGGTGAACTGGTGATGGAACTTCGATCACATATCAAAGGACACCGCCTTTCCTTCATCGACTATCCAATAAAGAGCTCCATTTCGAAAGCCGTGGCTTTAGTAAATGGTAAAATTTCAATGTTGGATTTCGAATGCTATCCTTGCTACTAGCCAAATATATTTCCTAAAACCACTCAGAAGAAAGCTCGACAAATTAGAAAACATACTAACATAGAAATTTAGCATAGTTAAAAGCTTACAGTATTCCCAATTGAGTTGTATTCGAGATATTCATTGGTTATCTAGATTCTATATAAGAGCCGATAACTAATCTGTCAAATGATATATTTCTAACTATCTTCTATTCCTAGCTTTTCTTTCTTCCTTTTCCCTCTTCCTTTGTCTACTGATATCTCTGCTTTTTGTCTCTCTGGTATATTTCTTTCACCTGTTTCCATTTGCTTCGTATCTTCTTCACCTAATGCTTTCAACGATACCAAGGTATTCTTGTGAGGGACACATAATTGAAATTTCCCACCAGAATCCATAAATTGAAATTTCCCACCTAAAACATGTAAATCAAAACAAATAGGACGCGGATTACAAGCTCTCGGGAAATCAGGTAGTGATGGAAATTTGTGAAACTTTTCATCAGCCAAATCAAAGGAAAAAATGGTTCCTTCACGTTCCACCCAATAAATAACTCCATTCACAAACACGCCATGGTATTGCCTAGCTGACCTCACATCATAGTCCATCTTTCCCATACTTCTCTATCCAATGCCACCGCCAAGAGTGTATACCTGAACAAGTCCAAACTCTGGTCTCTCTTGGAGTTCCATATTCTAACAACTTTGTTCTCATGGGTTGAAGGACAATAACCAAATCCACTTAAGAAGTCTGTTCCTTCGGGTTTTGGAAGGAAAATATATTCTATGGTGATTGGATTACAAATATAAGCAGGTTCATAGTGGCCACTATCATAACATGAATTAAAATAAATTAATCCATTACATCATGCAAGAATGTAACAATACTGAAATAGAGGTCTTAAGCTGATCCTTGTTATTCAAAATTCTTTTTTAATCCCTATTAAAAAATTCTCTGGTGATTGGATTACAAATATAAGCAGGTTCATAGTGGCTACTATCATAACATGAATTAAAACAAATTTATCCATTACATGATGCAAGAATGTAACAATACTGAAACAGAGGTCTTAAGTATGAAAGATGAAACTAAACTTACCAGAGTCAGCATCATTGAGATGTTTCAAGTGCAACTGTTCGAAGGATGGATGTTGAACAAGATCTCTCCAAGATTTGGCTACTAATTTGCATTCCAAAATAGATTCAGTTGGCAAACAAAGAAAATTTCAAACACGATCTCTAATGGGAGCACATTAATAAAGTTAATCATTGAAGCCCTAAGTTGAGGAGAAGGTATGTGCACAGTAGTTACGACTGAAGAGACGGTAGACGAAATTCTCTACATAATACTGTAACAAATTTTTTTAAAGAGTTCTCATTTACTGGAGCTACACGTTGATTCTAACTTCTAGTTTCTGGTTGATTCTGGCCCCACCATTTACTTTTTTTAGTAATAAAATGTTGAATTTAAACTAATAAAATATTATTTTTCTAAAAATAAGATAACTAAATCTTGAAAGATCTTTTTGCCTCGGATAACACAATCTTGAAAATCTCAGAGCATGCCAAGAATATATCAATCTCTGTTTTTGCTGCCTAAAACAATTATATCGAAAAATATTATGTTTCCAAAAATACATTAAATAAAAAATCAAACAGAAATTCAAGATAAAAATCATCCTTAAATATAGGTTAATGATTACTTTGTACCCCTCTGATACACAGTGTCCTGCTTGCATTATTGGATGTTTGGATTCGTTCGGGGAACATGCAGTCCACTGCAAGGTAGATCCTGGGTTTAAATATAGACATGATCATGTGAGGGATACGTTGTATGACATATTGTGGAGAGCTAGTATCTCAGCAAAAAAAGAGGCGCATGTCAACTTCTTGACTAACTCACTTGAAGGGAGATCTACACTTAGGCGTTCTTATTTTTGGATGGGCTAATGGTAAACATGCATGTGTTGACCTTACGGGTGTTTCTCCATTAGTTGGTATTGGGCATGGGGCTTTTACAGTTGGCCAGGCAGCACTGAGAGCTGCCTCAGGTAAGATATCAAAGCATGAGAAAGCGTGTATTGATAATGGACATGCTTTTATTCCCTTTGCTTTTGACACTTTTGGATATTTAGCTCCAGAAGCGGTTGGACTTCTCAAGAGAGTTCAGAAAGTCATGCACAGTAATGTCATGACTCCCCGTTCGATGGAGTTTGTTTTTAAAAGGATATGTTTTGCTATCCAAAAAGGGCTTGCGACGCAACTTGTTGCTCGCTTGCCTTCTATGTAAAAGACTATTTTCTCATTAATTAAATATATCTAAAATGTATTATTTAATGATATTATATATTTCTCTTTCCAAAAAAAAATAAAATAAAAAATTAATCAATATGCATCAATCACAGAATCAATCGCATAATTAATGAATAAAAAAATGTATAATGTCTAATGTCCAATGTCCGGTAACAGTTTTCAAATACATTTTAATTACAGCTTCATTCTATCAATTAAAACTACAAAATAAGATTACACTTCTGACGAGAGTTAGAAAAAATAAAATTGATCAGATTGGTTGTGGTTACTAACCTTTGAATCCAACAATGCGTCTTTCTTGCATAGAAATTGTTTATAATCCTGTCAAAAAAGAAAGAAAAAAAAGCAACAACAGAATTGTTAGAATCTGAAACAAAAATTTGAAACAAGAATTGAAATATTAAATGGGTTAACACAAAAATTCAATCCATATCAAAATAATAAACCTCATTTTCATATTACTTTTTTTAATTTTTTTTATACCATAATTAAAAATAAAATAAGTCTAAAATAAAAAATAAATCAAATGAAGCTAATTTTCTATTTTGTTATGTCTTGATATGCAATATATTTTTTATACAAAAATATTTGTACTCAGTAAGTACGATGATATGAGAATAATGTAGCTATCCAAAATTAAATAAATTTTGTAACTTTTAGGGTGTTGTTTCCTAAATTAGAGATTTTTTTCCCTGAACCGAGATTATTTTTTCTGGAATTCTAGGGTTGACGCTCTCTATATAAATCACTCGAGCAAAGTATGGTCCCATCCGTCGTCTACATTTTTTTTTTATTCTAGGATTTTACTTTTTATTTCTTAGTTTGTTTTAGCAATATATCGATTAAGGTGATTTTTGTTTGATCTGCTGTAGATGTTGGTGTACGTGTTTTTATTGTGTTGATGATGGATCAACACATGCGATGATGTCATCTATTGACAAGGTGATAATTTTAATATTTTGTTCTTCGGTTTTAACTCTCATATTTCACTTTCTATCATAGGTTGGTCTGGGATCTACAAAATCAAATCAAAAGCGGTTATATTTGTTCGCTGGTTCGAGTGATGACCTAGGTAAATATTAAAGATCAAGAGTTTTGTTGATTGTCTAATATGGTCGGCCGTATATTTTTTTCTCATTGGAATTGTAGGCATAAACAAATGAATCGGGTTGATTGCCGCTAGGATTTTTTTTTTTTTTTTGCTTTCTCAAATGTCCTTGCATGGTTTGTGGTTTGTGCGACAAGAACACACCCAAGATCTCTCCCGTTTTTTCTTTGCCTGCAAATGATCTTAATTAAGGGTAAACTTTAAGGGTAAACTGAAGGAATTAGAATAGGACATGTGTGAGTTTTTCTATTAACGGCTCGAGCCAATTGATCTGCAACACATCTGCGAATATGATTCTTAGCAAACAAAAAACACGGAGTTTCGGTTAGAAGAAGGTAACAACTAACAACACATATTTGATTTTCATTGGTACTGTTTATTACTTTGTTTTATTTAGTTTTGTTTTGAGATAATTGAGTGGCACATTTTACGTTCTTTCTGCAGTATGGGGTGTCGCCTTCTGTACTGACCCTGGCATGAATAAATCAAGTTACTAAGGGATGGTGATGGGGATGCAGGGTTAAATGTAGCAAGAATCAACAATAAGCCAATTGCGGCTTCTATGTCCGTGGTATTGTGAAGATATTTAATGTTGCTAGGTGACAAAAAAAATCCAAACAGAAGGATAGAACCACTAATTATGTGTCTACACTCCATGGTACCTTGGAAGGAGGTTACCTGACACAAATACAGTCTATGACATAATTAATCAGCAGTCTTTTAAGCTAAGTTATCAGCAACACAAGGCTTTCTTTATGATCCATTCAACACACAAGTTATCATCATATTAAAAGGACCTTCCTATTTTTCGAGCAAACAGGGACACAAAATATGGCTCTTAAGGAATATGGCGTTTAAGTTTCGAGTAATGGCTCTTACCAAATACAGCCACCAAATGTACTGTAATATATTTTTCGTATAAAAATATTTTGCAACCACTAATTACTTTTAATATGAGAATGAAGTGGATATCCATAATTACAAAAGTTTCCTAACTTTTAAACTGTTGTTTCCTAAAAAAAAATTCCCAATATTGTAACCAGCAATATTTCCAATATTATTTCAATAGACGGGGGATCCCCATATTTTTGGTAAATACAACATTATTTCCAAACAATTCAGTATAATTTCCTTATTTTCTGTTACAAAATATTATTCGGATCGACCTCACTCAATAAAACGTGGTACCCAAACCCAAATATCAATCGGCAATTTTTTTCCTCTCTAGGGATTTGTTTTCTACATTACTGCGTGCTTACATATTTTTTTTGTTTGATCCGTGGATGATTTTTTTTAGATCATCCAAGAAGTGCACGAAACCAACGCTCTTTCTCTCATTCGAGAACAACTCGGTAATCTTTTATATCGGTTTGGATCATTCATGAGAAAAGCTCTTAGTATTTTATTATGTGATAAAAAAATACCAACCGGCAACCGGTTTAACCACAAATTTATTAATTTTTGGTCTGCGGGTCTTATAAATGTTTAAACTAATGTTTTTGTTTGATCCTTGGTTGTCGTTAGTTTTACAGAGAAAGTGATTGATGCTCCCTCTATCTTTAGAAGGAAAACAACGCAGGTGATTTTTTTATCTTGCTTAAAAATCATTATTCAAGCTAAAAATTTCTAAAGTTTCACTTATAAAATTATAATATAAAAATGTTTACGAATTAGTCAAAAAATGAGCATGCCAAAAATAATAAAAATCTTGATATTTTTTGGTCTATCAGGAATATTAATTTCAAGAATAGTCTTTTTGATGCTCGGGTCTTTATAAAAGGCGTTAGTCAAAGTAAACCCATTATTATGGGTTTGTACTGTTATTTAGTTTTATTTTTTAGTATTTTTCGAATTAAGTTTCGTTGTCGTGTAGTTTGTTATTTTGCAGTTATCTAGAAGATCCTTATTAAACCTGGCTTGATTGGGGTATACCCAATTTTAAAGGGACTCTTTTTAAGGATTTTAGGGGGAGTACTAATGGGTAAGTTACAAAACTACCCTCACCCTTTAAAAACCTATTACCCTAAATTAGTTTTAATCTTTTCATTTCATTTTCTTCTTCTCTTATTCTTCTTCTCCTCTACAACCATACCGGCTCCATCACCCCCACCACCATCAAAACTCGTCGATTAATTCGTTAACATCGTCGATTCAAAAACTCCGATTAATCTTCATCAATAGATCCACCACGGCGTAAGGGAACTCGTATGAAAGACGCTAATCAAAAACCCAATCAATACAACCCTGGAATTGTAAGTTTGGTTCAACATAAAGTGAAGCAAAAAATGGTTGAAGAAGAAGAGATTGAACCTTCTCAAAACGAAGAAATGGTGCGATTAAGAAAGTAAGGGCCTACTTAAACTCACTCCAGTACTTCAATTTCATGTTTGCATGTCAAATTAGGTTAGAAAAATCGAATGTTTGATTTTCAGTTATTTCTGCCGGCAATGTATTTTGTTATCGACCGTGCCGGTATTTTATAGTTAGGGTTTTTCCAGCAGGCTCTTAGGTTGAAGATCTTGCTGGCTGGTCAATACCTGTAAGTGGTACTTGCAGGGTCGGCGAGTTATTCAATATCAGACCCTGCCGGCGTCAGTTTTGTTTGTTAGTCTGGTTGGTTATAGAATTTTACCTTGCCGGCTGTATTTCAAGTTTTGTGTCTCCTGATGCCCTGAATTTGAAAACCAGAATGGTATTTGGATAAAACCATGCCGGATGTTTGTTAGCCGGCAATGTATGGGTAAAGGACCTTGCCGACTGGTTTGGTGAAAAATCATTGTATCTATTGTGTTCATATTTGTTATATGCCGACAGGTTATGTGTATCACGCCCTGTCGGCTTCTGTTTAGCCGACATGAATCTCTTTGTTGACTATTCTAACTGTTATATAGCCGACAATGTGGTATTTGTCGATTCTGCCGACCTTTAAGTTTTTTTTTCTTATTCGTTCTTGTTCAGGTTGGAAAAGGAAAATAAGAGAGCTTTGAAAGATCTTAGTCCTCCTTCAAGACCTCCTCGTATTGGTGAAAAACTCTTGACTTCAATACATTGAGGGGCATATGTTGTGGTGGGAACGACAAAGATCCGTATACCGAATGATGAATATGAACCACCGTCGGAACCCAGTGATTCAGACGAGACTCCAGATGAAGACCAATCAATTCCATCTCTTAGAAGAGGTGACAATGATGATGGTGATGAAAGAACTCCGGCTGCTGGAGGAGGTAACAATGATGATGATGATGGTGATCAAGACATGCCTAATGTTGTAGGAGGTAATGATGATGATGATGATGATGATGATGGTAATAGAGATAAAGGTAAGCGTAGACAAGATGAAATTGTTGAAGAGGCAGTGGAACAAAAAGAAGAAGAAGAAGGAGATGGAGAACAAGTCGAAGCTTCAACTTCAACAGAAACCGGAAAAAAGAAGAGGGTGATCACTAAACCAGCTGATTCCCACATGCCTTCCTCTCATTTGATGGTTACACTGAAAAGGGATGAGCTTCCAAGGGGGACCCCAAAATATGGTGGCAATGTTATTTTTGGATACAAAGACTCATGGGCATGTACGATCCATAATACTATCATAAGTATTCTCAATCTGTCTTTGTTTTTTATTTAAGTGTGTAACTATATTAAATTTGCGTCAAGTGTTTGTATTTCTTTTCATTTGGTTTTATTTGGTATTTAGGATCACAAGCATACCGTGCGTCTCATGAGGCGCCAAGCTTCATGTTCAGTAACTTAGACTTGGCATCTTGAGGATGAATGTGAGGAGGTGAAAGTGATTGTCAAGAAATCCGGGTTGTGGCCCACGGTGGAGAGTTCGAATATTGAGCAGGATAGAGTAACTGTATTTGCATTCTGTGAGAGGTTCTACGGATAGACTGATATAATGTTATTCCTATTCGGTGAGATGGCCATAACTCCCGATGATGCTCATCAAATTCTAAGCCTCGAGGTCGACGGAAAAGAAGTCTGTGAGGTCTTCGATAATAAGTTTTCTTTCACGAATATCTTCAGATTGTGCTAGAAATTATTCGGTTGGAATTAGGTTGCGACAGAGTCTATGCTTGTGATGAATGATGGTCGTCTAAGACAATGCTGAAATTAGGTTGCGACAGAGTCTATGCTTCTGAATCTAATCAATAGACAATGCTGCTGATACAATATCATGTATGGTCTTATAGCTTTTTGTTGCTATGTTCTTTCTGCATTTTGCAATTTACTTGAGTTAGTCTTAGTGAGGAAATTTAATGCAAACAACCAACAACTCTACTCTCTAATTGCCTATGTTGTTATTTTTGTTTGTTGTTTCTCCATGGTGTCGTCTTTGACATTTTTCTTAGGTGTTAGCATTAGAACCCCATGGTATATCCCTAGGTACTTCATTTTTAGTCTGGTGATCTACTGACGTTAGGCACACTTGTTTATTGTTCTAGCTGTTTGATCCAAGTGCACGTATGGTTTTCATGTTTAATATGGATATAGTTTGTACACCTTCACTGATTCTGGGAGAGTCATTGTTTTCTCTCTGTTCTTTTTATTTGGGTATTGGTCATTGAGAGTCATTGTTTATTTTTTCATTTTTTCTTTTGGGCATTTTATTTTTTTTGTTGGTTATTATTATATAGTAAGAGTTTCTCAAAGTTGATTCTATTTGGCATTACATCACCATTATCTGAAACCGATACTTCTTTGATGGAGAGGTGAACCTGCACATTCTGCTCCAGATTTTCCATGTTTACTGACGATTCAAGCAGGAAAAAATCTGGATAGGAAGAGTGAAAAGAGAATTTTATGTCATAGGTAACATGACCATTGAAGTGTCATAGACTCATAATAGTAGACCTGGAAATGGTTAAAAAGGTGTCCTATTTTGGTTAAACAAAAAACTTTGGCTATTCATTTTGGGAATTGTGGTGCAATGAAGTGTTTTTAGATTCCTGCAGGTTTTGTTTTATTATCAGGAATATGTTTATGGGTTTTTTTGGGTGTTGATCTTGCACTTCTGCAATGTTGTAAAATGCATGCGCCTTTGGCGCTTAAGCCCCAAAGGCCCATTAGGCGTTGGACCAACGCCTAGAAAAAAAGGCAACAAGGCG
This sequence comes from Papaver bracteatum, assembly GCA_023529315.1. NCBI lineage: Eukaryota > Viridiplantae > Streptophyta > Magnoliopsida > Ranunculales > Papaveraceae > Papaver > Papaver bracteatum. The sequence goes on along the minus strand of JAJJWX010004710.1, from coordinate 304,984 downwards.
AGGCGATACGACCAATTCTTTCTTTTTTTTTAATTTTTTTTGGGCGCCTTTGGCGCCTAGTGAGCGCTTAAGCCCTGGTCCAGGCCAGACGATGGGCTTGGCGCCTCGTCTCTCCTAGCGCCTTTTACAACATAGCACTTCTGTCGGTGAACTGGTATAAGCTTCTTAGTACTATACGAAACGTATGTATTACCGATAGATAGAGCAAGATTGTTATTGTACGTTTAACAAGGCAAATACCTTTGAATTTAATGGTACTCTAACCAACGGTACATATTAGACGAACATATTGGCCATACTTGGCCACGGCACACAACACCAGTACACACGGCTTGGTCCAACTCCAAATCTGTTATAAGTCCAAGTCATTCGGCGTACACAAGAAGAAGTCTGTTTGTGAGTCCTAGTCACATGATGTACATATTCCAGTAATTTCCTAGTCTTGCTGTAACTTTCCCTGTAAATTCGTATAAGTTGTTCAGATTAGGTTTTGATCACTACTTTTGTAATATGTATAAATACCAGATGAAATACAATTCCGTCTACACAATTGTGAGACAATAAACCTAAACCTAGAATTCTTTGATGGTATCATCTTGATCCATCCTAGGACCCATCTTCATTCCTTCCGCAATATATCTCTGATTTCTCTCACAATGGTTGATTCAGTTGATCAAACACCTCCTCAAAGTCCATCTCATCAAAATACTGAAACTCAAGAAAATTCTCATCATCATAATTAAACTCAAGCCAATTCTGCTTCAGGGAATATTCGTACCCAAGACCCTTATATTATCCATCCAAGTGACAATTCTGCGACAATTTTGTTTTCTCCTCTCTTGCAGGGTGATAACTATGGTTCCTGGGTTAGGGGTATCACGAAAGATCTGAATGCTAAAGGCAAGCTCGGATTTGTGGATGGTTCTCTGCCTCCTCCGAAGGATGCACTCCAATATCAATGTTGGAAACGGTGCGACGATCTCGTCGGAAGCTGGTTGCTGAATTCTTGCCAGCCTGACATTCGTGCTAGTTGTCTCTATGCACCATCATCTCATGCCATATGGAAAGACCTCCAGGTGAGATTCTTCATATCTAATGCACCAATTCTTTTTTGACTTAAATCTTCTATCGCTACTATTAGGAAAGAATCGATGTCCGTCTCTCTATACTACACAAAGATTAAAACTTTATGGGATCAATACGAATCTCTTGTGGCTTCCACCGAAGTTTTCATCTGTGGTGCTGGTAAGTCTCTTCTTGAGATAATTGAACGAGACAAATCAATGGAGTTTCTCCAGGGACTGCATGACCGTTTCTCCAATCTAAGAAGTCAGATCCTATTGATGGACCCTTTTCCCACTGCTTTGCGCATCTTTAACATGGTACAGCAGGAGGAAGAACAACAACATATTTCAGCCAGTCCTCTTCCGGTTATTAAAGATGCGACACTAAACACCAATAGGCATCAGTCTTAGTCGTCTCGAACAACAAATCCAACTCACCACAAAAGACCTCGACCACATTGCGATTATTGCAATCGTCATGGTCATATTCGTGAACGGTGCTATCGCTTGCATGGTTTTCCATCTACTTCTGCTTCAACACTTACTACTTCCAATGTCACTCCAGGTACGGAATCTACCGTGATGAAACCTCCTGCCATTCCATCCTTTTCATCTGAGTAGTACAGTCGCTTACTTGCTCTCATTAATCCACTAGGAGATGACTCATCCATTGAGCCTCGTGTCAACTTTCCTGGTAAGCTACTCAATACTTTCTTTTCTGAACCTTGGTTTATTGACAGAGGTGCTACACACCATATATGCAATTCATTATCATATTTTACATCAAACACTCATGTTAGTTCATTAATTCAGATGCAATTTCCGGATGGCACTCTCTCCACAATAAAACATATTGGTGAAGTTGTATTCTCATCAACTCTAAAATTATCAAATTTTTATCATATATCCAATTTTAAATTGAATCTTCTCTCTGTAAGTCAGTTAAGTCGTTCTTTGCATTGTGTTGTAATCCTCACACACAATTCGTTTACGTTTCAGGACCAGTTCACGAAAGCAGTGATTGGTCAGGGTGATTTGAGTGGAGGACTTTATCAACTCCGAATCTCTGCATCTCCAGCAGAATCACGCAAAGTTTTATTTAATAATAAGACATCCTTCGACATTTGGCACTGTCGTTTAGGACATCCCAATTTAGAACGTTTTAAATTTTTATGTAGTTCCCACAATTATATTCAGTCTAATTTTTCCCGTACTTGCGATGCATGCCCTATGGCAAAGCAGACTCGTTTATCTTTTAATAAAAATAGTATTTCTTCTACTCGCTGTTTTGAACTTATACATTGTGACATATGGGGACCCTTTTTCATAACATCTATTACTGGTGCTAAATATTTTCTCACCATTGTTGATGATTTCTCTAGATGCACTTAGGTATATATTATGCATACCAAGGGGGAAACTTGCAAGTTTATCAAATATTTTTATCGTCATGTTATAACTCAATATTCTCGAAAAATGACTACAATATCTATTGGTAGTAATTTACCTTTCTTACCAGTTCTATAGCGCTTTCAATCAGACAATGGATCTGAATTCTTATCCAATGAATTTCAGACTTGTATTAATGACAATGGAATTCATCACCAAAGAAGCTGTGTTCATACTTCACAACAAAATGGAATAGTCGAACACAAACATCGCCATTTGTTAACTGTGGCTAGGGCACTTCGTTTTCAGGATAATCTACCGAATACCTACTAGGGAGAATGTATTCTAACGACAACATATCTTATTAACAAGATTCCCACTCCATTTATATCCCGACGATCTCCTCATGAAGTTCTACTAGGTACATCACCTAATTATCGTAATCTTCGTGTCTTTGATTGTTTGTGTTATGCTAGAAACACTAGAATTATGCATAAATTTGATTCCCGAGCAAAACCGGGTGTATTTCTTGGATATCCTTTTAACCATAAAGGTTTTATCGTATTAGACCTTGATACAAAATCCACTTATGTTTCTCGTGATGCTGTATTTCATGAGAATGTTTTTCCATTTAAAGATGCTAAACTTTCTATTCTGGATTTTTTCAAACCTGCTCCTTAAGAGGAATATTTTTTAGAAGATATTCCTAACTCGTTTTCGCAGTTGTCACCAGCTTTCACTATACCAAAGTCTCCAGCTGTGCATTCTCACGATCCATACATACCCCGTAGTTGATGGGTGCCAAATATTGCATATTCATACACCTTTTCATTGGCACTTAACTCATCTTTCGCGCTTCAAAGTCATATATTATCCCAAATTCTGCATTTTTACCATCTTCAAGAATAAATATTTGTATTAATTAATTTTGTGTTTTTAAGTACTAAATAAAGCTTGGAAGAATTGAGAAGACAAAAGAGAAGAAAGTTGGAAGTGTTGCAACCCGTTCGCGCATTAGTGGCAACCTGTTTACAATACATGGGATTAAACTACCCATAATCCAAAACCCATGATCCAAAACCCAAGACCCAAATCCATTTCCACCTCACCACTATTGGATTCCAAAACATCCACCTCACCCCATTGGATTCCAAAACATCCACCTCACCACCATTGGATTCCAAAACATCCACCTCACCACCATTGGATTCCAAAACATCCACCTCATTGTATTCCAAAACATCCATCAAATGAGAAAACATGTTTTGTTGAGTAAATAATTGCCAAAATTCGAATCCAAGTGAGAGAGATTTTTTGTGTATAAATAGAGAGGGTTGTTGTGTTGAAAACTCATCCAAGAATAGCTTGTTCATGTTAGTTTCTTAAATTTCAGTTTTGTTATAATGTTCTTCATGTTCTAGTTCATTTGCTAGGGTTTTAATGAAGCCATAACACATTGGTATGTATTCATATCTTGTATCTTGTTCTTGAAAGTTTAGAATTGTTTAAAGTATAATTTAATCCAAGTTTGTCAACATCTTGCTCTCACAATGTATGGCATGTATCCATTGTAGTTAGAATATCTCCATGTTGATTATGCTACAACTCATGCTTAACCAAATATTGATCCTTAGATTATTTGTGCTTTAATAAGACAATTAATTCTTTGGAGAAATACTTTAGTTGTGATTAAATTATCCATTGGAGAAACACCTTAGTTATAAGGTAGACTTGAATCTACTATAAGGACAAGAATAATATTACAAGTTGAATGGATATCATAGGTTATTGGTGGATTTGAATACCCTAGTATCCATATTCTCATTGTTTACATATCTTGTTATTTGCATCTTTTATTATTTCAGTCACTTTAAAATCATATCGTCGTATCGACAAAATCAAACCCCTTTTGGTTACTCTTTGAATCAGGATTTAGAATCAACTTATACACTCTCCAAATCTCTGTGGTTCGACCTGTGCTTGCCCTGTGTTGCTTGTCGACACTTTGCACTTGCAGTTTATACATAGAAGTAGGTATCTTTCTAAGCCTACCAGTAGTCACCTGATGCTGCTGCTTCATCGCCTTCCACTACTGTCGATTCCAACTCCAGTGCTGATGCTAACGCTTTTTCCAATTCAAGTATGGATTATTCTGGAAACTCCAGTACTAATAATTCAATGTCTCCTGCTATCACTTCACCACCTGTTGAATTGCGCAGGTCGACTCGATAATATCATCGTCCAACTCACTTGAAGGACTATATATGCTCGGCCAAAAAGTGTACATCTAAATCTCAATATCCTCTTACAAATTTTATTTCCTTTGATCAATTTACTCCGCAACATCGTGCTTTTATTTCGTCAGTCATTTCTAATGATGAACCACACACGTTTAAGGAAGCAATCAAAATTACAGTTTGGCGTGATGCAATCATTAAGGAGCATACTGCGTTACAAAACAACGATACTTTTAGTATCACAACTCTACCACCTGGCAAGTCGGCCGTTGGATGCAAATGGGTATTTAAAATTAAATATCGTCCTGATGGCACAATAGAACGTCATAAAGCTCGTCTTGTGGCTAAAGGCTACACACAACAAGAAGGTATTGATTATCATGACACCTTTGCTCATGTTGCCAAACTAGTTATTGTTCATGTTTTACTCTCAATAGCTGCCATTCATAATTGGCCTCTACATCAACTTGATCTTAATAACTCTTTTTTACAAGGTGACCTTGAAGAAGATATTTATATGAAAATCCCTCCCGGATTCCAGAAAAAGGGAGATAATCGTGTTTATAAACTAAATAAATCCTTATATTTACTTAAGCAGGCCTCTCGTCAATGGTTTGCAAAATTCTCTGTCGCCTTACTTAATGAAGGTTTCATACAATCACATGCTGACTATTCTCTCTTCATTTTTCATTCCGGGTCAGTATCTATTTATGTTCTGGTTTATGTTGACGATATTATTATCACAAGTACAAGTGATTCGGCTATACAGGCTCTAAAACGCAAACTAGAATCCAAATTTTCTCTAAAGAACCTTGGACGCCTACAATAATTCTTGGGCATTGAAGTATCTCGATCTCCAAAAGGTATTTTTCCTGTGTCAACACAAATACATTCTTGATATCTTTAATGATTCTGGTCTTTTAGGGGCTAAGGTTGCTCCTTCTCCAATGGAACAACATCTTAAACTTTTACCAAATTCTGGTACTCCATTATCTGATCCTAGTATTTATCGCCGACTTATTGGTCGTCTACGTTATTTTCAAGTAACTCGTCCTGACATCACTTACACCGTTAATTACTTGAGTCAATTTATGCAACAACCATGTTCGGGTCATCTGGATGCTGCACATCGTGTAGTTCGTTACCTTAAAGGTACCGTTAGTCATGGCATTTTTGTTTCTGCCTCCAGTTCTTTGTCTCTTGCTGGTTATACTGATTCTTATTGGGCAGGATACCCAACGACTCTTCGATCCACGACAGGTTACTTTACCATGCTAGGAGATAGTCCTATTTCTTGGAAGTCTAAGAAACAGCCAACAGTATCTCTTTCTTCTGCTGAGGCGGAATATAGAGCTCTTGCAAATCTTACATCTTAATTGCAATGGTTACATTATCTATTCACTAATCTTCGTATCATTATTCCCATTTATTGCGACAATCAAGCCGCTATTCACATTTCTGAGAATCCAGTTTTTCATGAAAGGACTAAACATATTGAAATAAATTGTTATTTTGTACGTGAAAAATTGATATCCGGTCTCATCAAACCTACTCATTTGCCGTCAGCATTGCAATTAGCTAATCTGTTCACAAAACCATTAGGTGTGGATCATGTTCGACGTCTTGCTAGCAAGTTGGGTCTTCGTCCATATTCTCCTCGGGCTCCAACTTGAGGGGGGGTATTAGATGAACATATTAGACATCCTTGTCCACGACACACAACACCATTACACACGGCTTGGTCCAACTCCAAATCTGTTATAAGTCCAAGTCATTCAGCGTACACAAGAAGAAGTCTGTTTGTAAGTCCTAGTCATATTCTTTACATATTCCAGTAATTTCCTAGTCTTGCTGTAACTTTACATGTAAATTCGTATAAGTTGTTCAGATTAGGTTTTGATCACTACTTTTGTAATATGTATAAATACCAGATGAAATACAATTTCTTCTATACAATTGTGAGACAATAAACCTAAACCCAAAATTCTTTGAGTACATTTGGAATTGAACTCGGAACTGCAACCAAAATGGCTACTGTTTTTAACCCTCTTTAGTTTAACACACAATACAAAAGTTGAAATTTGCAGAATAATATTCTTTCCCTTTTACAAAACAATTTCTTTACTTAAGAAGAAGAAATTCGATTATAGCCTTCTAGTAGGATTCTAACTCGGGTACCGAGCCAGTTTGTTTTCCCCCTTTCCCCCTTTTTTCTCTGTGAGTCCTTCTGGGTGAATCGGGTAACTCGAACCTGTAATGTGGCCACTCCAAGGTGTCTGGGGTTACATAAGGTGGCTCATGCCATATCCCATATTCATCAAACCCTTCCTTCATTTCTCAGCCTCAATCAATATCGTTCTCGTTTCTCCTTCACAACCAAACAGAACCCCCTTTTCTCCTTGAAACCCTAACACTCTCTTTCTATCATTCTCCAAATCCCTTCTCCTCAATTTTTAGGGTTTCCATGTGGAACTTTAACAATCTTCTACCAGATATCATACTAGACATTTTAAGTCATTTGCCAACTGAATCTGTGTTGGAATGCAAATTAGTCTCTAAACCTTGGCGAAATCTGCTTCAACATTCATCCTTCTCTCAGTTGCACTTAAATCATCATCTCGATTCTGGTAAATCAACTTTTATATTCTATACTCATGATTATGAACGAAGGCTTAAAGAATTTTATTACAACGAGTACGATGATAATTGTCATGAGGCACCGTTTAATAGAAGAAAAAATATGAATGTAAACCCTCAAATTCTGGATTATTCTTTTGTCGGTTCACGCAATGGTTTGCTTTGATTTAGTGAATAAATTGGTGAATTGAATTATGGACCTGCCTATATCTGTAATCCAATTACCAGGAAATATGTTATCCTTCCGGGATTTAAAGAATCTTACTGGTGGACTGGATTTGGTTACATTCCTTCCACCAATGAGTACAAGGTTGTTAGGATATACGAGTCTTTCTAAGACCCAAACGTCGGAATAGTTCAGGTATACACTCTTGGGAGTGGAATTGGATGGAGAAATTCCGGAACAATGGACATCATTGATGTTAATCATGTTAGATATTATGCGGGTATGTTTGCAAATGGGATCTCTTAATTGGGTGAACTATGAAGGACCATTTTTCTTGCTTTCCATTTGGCTGATGAAAGGTTTAGCAAACTTCCACCACTACCACCAACTTGTTTGACATGATCTGCTAGGAGTTTTGGGGGATAATCGAAGTGCTACTTATTATCACAATGCCAGCCGCTGTGAAATATGGTTATTGAAGAAGAATAAGGATAATAAGCATTTGATCTGGATTAAAGAGTTTGTTATCGATATTCTTATATCGCTGCCATTTGAGTTTACAAAGAGTGGTAGGCTTCTGGTCTTTGAGGATGCTAAAATTTATAGTTATGATCCAAAAGCTTCATTTGCCGAAATGGATGTGAGTTTGGGCAAGTCTATTTCTGAGGTAATCCATCACAAAAATACCTTAGTTTCATTAAAAGTACTAGGAGAAAAAGATACAAAAACAATGGAATCTGATGAAAGTGCAAGTTCAAGTGAGGAGACATAAAACAGCGATAAATTGGAGAAGCCGCAGGACAAACTAAGAAATCTCTAGGTGCACAAACCAAAATTTAGGTTTGTTCACTTGTGCCGACTGTTGGAGATTCATTACTTTCTTCCTTTCCATTTTATCTTTTGGCCATTTTTTATTGGCTATTACTAGTAGGAGTTCCTCATAGTTGATGTTATTTTGTCATTGCAGGACCATTATCTGATACGGGCACTGGTTTAATGGAGAGGTAGATTCCACGCAATCTATATCATGTTTACTAACGATTCGAGGCAAAATCGAGATTGGAGGAGTGAAAAGAGATTTTGGATTCGCATGTGTTGATCTTGCACTTTTGTAGCTTAGTTATACAAGCACTGTTTTTTTTTTTTTTTTTTGTTTACGAGGTTACAGTATTACAGGTATCATCAAGGGCTAGTGTAGTTGCGGAAAATCCCACAACTACACCCAATGGAATGATAAGAACACTAAATCTAAGTCATGGAGATAGACTTAAACGTTAATGATATTATTATCCCTTGACACTAGATATGATCTTCACACAAGATGTATACTGAAAATATGAAGTTCTTATTAATGTCACAAGGATTCATACATATAACAATTGAAGTGATAAGTTAAAAGATAACTCTAATGGCTCTCATTTTCTCTCCTCTAATGATGGTTTCAACTCTGTTCCTTGACTGAATTCTCTTCTAACCTGCCTCTCTCTTCATTATTTGAATCCTTATATAGCTAAATGATATGGTAAAAGACAACTGGGTTCACGTGCCAACTTCTGCTAACTGATCTCTGATCTCTGCTTAATCTGTCTTATTCGCTAGGCTTTGGGGAAGACGTTGCTTTCTTTCACGTTGCTTCCTCGTGCCCTTCTCGGTAGATATCGTGCTAAGTTTGTCGCGTGATTGTTCTTCGTGCTTGTTTCCACTTATAGCATGATGTTTCTCGCCAAATTTCCCTCTTTGTTGTGTTGGTGATTGTCTTAGTCAAGACGAGGTTGTAAATTAACTCTATGCGATATTTCGCCCCTACAGCTAGTTTGCCTAATCTGTAGTATAATTAACCCTTGAAAGATTAGAATTTCGAATACTGCATTCAAGTGTGATAATCGGACTGTCAGCTCATTTGGGCTTTGGCATGTTCACATCATCAAAGCTCAACTATTTTCAAACTTAACATACTTACATACAGCTATGGATTTATTTATTTATTTTTGCACAATTTTTTTTTATCAGTAAATAATTGAGGATTTTGTAGATGAAAGAATGCATTGCTCGTAATTTGTTCTTTTCTTTCTTACCGAAAAAGTAACTCCACTGTTTAGATTTTTGTTTCTGATTTGGTTTCTGGAAAATCCAATAACCTCCACAGTTTACTCAACACCTTAGAATTTCATTGAACTTGACCTCACTTAATATTTTCCGGTGCATTTTCAAATTAGTTCCGAGGGAGTGTAATCAGAGTGTTAAAGTAACAACAAAAGAATTGGGTATGGAACTCTAAATCAAACCCTCACAACCAAATGAGTAAAAGAACCCATTTAAATTTTATTCGTCACACTCTCTCTCTGGCCTCTCCAAATTCAAACCCATTTCTCCTTTAAAACCCTAGAAAAACAAATTATTCTCCGTTATTCTTCTCTAATAAAAGTAATCAAGGATTTCATCCTGCGGAGGTTTGGCAATCTACCAAAAGATATCATACTAGACATATTGACTAGGTTACCTATTGAATCTGTTTTGGATTGTAAGTTGGTGTGCAGACCTTGGAGAGATCTTGTTCGTCAACCATTATTCTCTAAGTTGCACTTGAATCATCATCTTAATTCCTCGATGATTCTTATAAGTTGAGTTTCATTTTTTCTAGCTATCAACAAAAGCTTAATGAATTTGATTACATCGAGTATGGTGAGAATTCCTTCAACATAAACACAAGGGTCAATTTAAACACTCCATTTGCGGGTAGTAATCTTGTTGGTTCGTGCAACGGTTTAGTTTGCTTCAATTCATGGATTGGAGAAGGTAATCATTATATTTGTAATCTAATTACTAGGGAATATGTTACCCTTCCAAAATTCGAAGGGAAATGCTCGCGTATTGGATTTGGGTGTAGTACTTCGACCAACGAGTACAAGGTTGTTAGGATGTACGAGTCCTGGGAACAATGGACAATGACCAACGAGTTCAGCTATACACTGTTGGCAGTGGCACTGGATGGAGAAATGTTGGAACAATGGACTTCAATATGAATTATGCCAACATAGGTGCTGGTACATTTGCAAATGGAGCTCTTCATTGGGTGAACTACCACAAAGGAATCATCCTTACTTTCCATTTGGCTGATGAAAAGTTTAGTGAGCTTCCATCACCACCACCTTGTTTGACACCATCTGGTGTTCCAGATTACGAAATTACGATAGCAGTTTTAGGAGATTTTCTAAGTGCTACTTATTATCCGGATGACGGTGGTTGTGAAATATGGTATTTGAAACAGAATAAAGATAATTATAATGAGTTGAGCTGGCATAAAGAGTTTAGGATAGACGGATACATACCACGACCGTTTGGGTGTACGAAGAGTGGTAGGCTTCTTTGGTAATATAGGCATGGCGACATTTATAGTTACGGTGCAAAATATTCATCTGCCAAAATGGATGTGAGATTTGCCAAGTCTATTCTTGAAGCAATCCCGCACAAGAATACTTTAGTTTCATTAAAAGTATTAGGAGAAAAGGATACTAAGACAATGGAACCTGGTGAAAGAGCAAGCTCAAGCTAAACGAAGTAAGAGACATTTAGGTAAGTGTGTTGCCGATAAACCATCGTTGAAACTTTAAGCATTTTTAGTTTAGATAACATGGCGTTTTTCTTGAATTTAATTGTGTGAACAATATGTGCTGATATTACATTATGCATGAAGTACTCTTATTGCTTTTTTTATTGCACGTTCTATTATTTTCTTTGCTTAGTCTTAATGCAGAATATAATGCTAACTTTGATAAACTTACATTCATGTATAAGAAATCCAAAACCGAGTCTGAGTCATATGTGCACGAATTATCATAGGAAACGGAGAGCTCTCCAGTAATCCTAGGCTTCTAAATTATCTTTTCAGTTCCTAGTCTCAGCTATTCATTCCGAGATTTAGTGCGCGACTACGAGTTGCTGAATTTGTTCGACCTAGAAAATACAGTTCTTTAGACAGGAAACAACAGAAGAGTTGTCTACATTAGTCATTAATTGCACATTCTCGTATATTGAGTAAAAATCTTGCCTTCAATCCTTCATAACAAAAGTGAGCACTAGTAGGCAGAGTCTTGCCACAGTCCTATCATTAGATCTAAAAATATTCATCTCCAGATATGTATTGAATGTAGGAATTTTTCAGGTTGGAAAAGGCAAAGAAGAGAGCTTTGAAAGATCTTAGTCCTCCTTCAAGACCTCCTCGTATTGGTGAAAAACTCTTGACTTCAATACATTGAGGGGCATATGTTGTGGTGGGAACGACAAAGATCCGTATACCGAATGATGAATATGAACCACCGTCGGAACCTAGTGATTCAGACGAGACTCCATATGAAGACCAATCAATTCCATCTGGTAGAAGAGGTGACGATGATGATGGTGATGATAGAACTCCGGCTGCTGGAGGAGGTAACAATGATGATGATGGTGATCAAGACATGCCTAATGTTGGAGGAGGTAATGATGATGATGATGATGATGGTAATAGAGATAAAGGTAAGGGTAGACAAGATGAAATTGTTGAAGACGAAGTGGAATAAAAAGAAGAAGAAGAAGAAGAAGGAGGAGATGGAGAACAAGTCGAAGCTTCAACTTCAACAGAAACCGGACAAAATAAGAGGGTGATCACTAAACCAGCTGATTCCCACATGCCTTCCTCTCATTTGATGGTTACACTGAAAAGGGATGAGCTTCCAAGGGGGACCCCAAAAGATGGTGGCAATGTTATTTTTGGAAACAAAGACTCATGGGAATGTACGATCCATAATACTATCATAAGTATTCTCAATCTGTCTTTGTTTTTTATTTAAGTGTGTAACTATATTAAATTTGCGTCAAGTGTTTGTATTTCTTTTCATTTGGTTTTATTTGGTATTTAGGATCACAAGCATGTCGTGCATCTCATGAGGCGCCAAGCTTCATGTTCAGTGACTAAGACTTGGGATCTTGAGGATGAATGTGAGGAGGTGAAAGTGATTGTCAAGAAATCCGGGTGGTGGCCCACGGTGGATAGTTCTAATATTGAGTAGGATAGAGTAACTGTATTTGCATTCTATGAGAGGTTCTACGGATAAACTGATACAATGTTATTCCTATTCGGTGAGATGGCCATAACTCCCGATGATGCTCATCAAATTCTAAGCCTCGAGATCGACGGGAAAGAAGTCTGTGAGGTCTTCGATAATAAGTTTTCTTTCACGAATATCTTTAGATTGTGCCTTAAATTATTCGGTTGGAATTAGGTTGCGACAGAGTCTATGCTTGTGATGAAGGATGGTCGTCTAAGCAAGAAGGTTATTCGTGCTAAACCTTTTTTTTTTTTGCATATATAGGTTTGGATATATGAGCACTTCGCTTATTTGGTGAAAGCCAACTCCTACGTCAAAGTGGATGCGAATGTTGTTGTTGATAAGCCAAGAGCGCAAAGGTACAGTTTTAAGGGTACTCAAGAAAAGGAAATGCCGCAAAATATTATCAAAATCCGAATGGCCATCGACAAATTGATTGCGGAGGAGAGGTGATATTTGATCAGTATCGGGATGCTAGAAATCAAGGTTTAATCCAAAGGAGAGATGAAGTTGCATTATAATATGGACCCTTGTTGTTCTGCATCAGAGGATAATCAATGTACGATCCACATCGGGTAATGTGACAATTGGGTTACGTGCAAGAAGAACCTCATTTCGATGAAGATAAGCCATTATTTACTGTGAACCGGGATGAGTGCACCACGTCCCAAAAAACTATTAATGTCTCTTACGCTCCACCGCCAGCTCAAGAACATTGGGACAGTAGACGTGCCCGTAAGATCGATGTGAGTCTTTTGGCCACCGGTGTTGAAGCTAGTGAGAGATACATGTCGTGGTACTTAGATTTGGCTCGTCCTACTATGATTAGGGAGATGATTGTTGAACAATTGGCTCGTAATAGGAAGATGTCATCGAAAGACCCAGTAACAAGTCTTAAGTTCTTTGTAAGTATCTTAGAGTTGTTCTTATTATTTTAAGATCACATTATCGAATCATTCTATTAATTATTTGTTGTTTAACTGAAAATATAAGGAGAATTTGAAGACCTTTCCGAAGGTGTTGTGTTGCGCGAGAGAAAGAGGAGAGCCTTTTTCGATTAAAGAGCAAAGCAAGCACATTGACTTTGTTAACAATGTTGACAATGAGGATGCCCATGAAATGTTCAAGAAAGATGAGGCTGAAGTAAAGATGGAAGAAAAATCCAGGAGAGAAGCACTAGCCAAGATGAATGCTAACAAAAATAGGGCTCATAGTGGTCGTGGTGGTGAAGGTAGCAGTAGTGGTGGTGTTCCTAAACGTGACCGTGGTCGTGGTGGTGAATAAATGCATTTCTAGATCATTTCTTTCTGTTGTGTTGGACAAATGTTAAGGTTAATGGTTTGAAAAATGTTTTTTAAGGTTTATGGGACATGTTTTCGTATTTTGGACAACAAGTGTTGGATTTCTAGTTGTTGAATGAATGGTTTGTTTAGCTACGTAAAGTTTCAAAACCAGGACCGACATGTTTTTTTTAAGGTACACTACCGACCAAACCAGGGCCGGCAAGGTTTTATAGTGTCAGACTACCTTCCCTAACAGCAGAAAATGCTTGCATACCAGGGTCAGGAAGGTAATCAGATCGTTACCAAGCCGACGGTTGTGCAACCGATAGGGTATTATGTTATCGACCATGCCGACCATTTGTTGCAGAAAATTGAATGAACTTATGATGCCTAAAAGTCATAAGATCGGCATGGTAATACAATTTATACCCTGCCGACCATATCGTAGCCATCATGAAAATGTAAAATTACATTGCCGGAGGATACACCGAAGAAAATATGTTCCTGATGCCTAATAATCATAAGATCGCCATGGTAAGAAACTTCCGACCCTGTCGGTCATACGTAGTTTGCATATTGAGGGAGAAAAATCCCGCCGGCGAATTCAAAATTCAAATTTTGTACAAGTACAATTTCATTGATTAACTTGTACATGGGCACTATAACGGCCAAATTTTGGCACCATCCTATAAATACACTACTTCTCTCTACAAAACAACACACAACTATTTGCATATACCCTCCAAAGCTCATATCATCATAGTATCATACACTCCATCTAACTCCCCCAATAGCTCTATAAACAAAAATGGCATCATTTGATTCAAATGAAGATTTGGCAATCACCAAAGCTTGGTACGCGGAAGATCTTCTTAGACGTCAATCCTCCGAAAGGGAGGATTCCAAAACCTTTTGGGCTAGGGTACACAACAAATTTAGCGGAGAATTTGGGAATCCTAATGCAAGAAGTATTCAACAAGTCCACGCTAGGAAATTAGTACTCGAGAATGCGATACTTGCTTTTTTACTTTTCAACCTCGGATTTTTAACACTCGCCCCTTCACCTTGTCCATTGCACAATTTGTAAGTAATTTTTTGGTTATTTTTTTACGTAACCCATGTTGTTTTATCTTCTAATGAAACACCACTAGAAAATATAAGTTTGTTTTTGTGTTTTTGTAGCACGAAGTCGTGAAAGTGCGCTACTTGGAAGAAAAGTGGGAAGCATTCGGTTTCGATGCAAGCTATCACTTCTTGGCAGAAAGAATCCCGGAGGATAAACCTGACTACTTGGATGTTGTATCGTCTTCGGAGGAGGAAGATTGATGGATTTAAAAAATTTTGTATAGGTTTTGTGGGTATACCTCTATGTAAACCCTCACGAGACTATAACTCGTCCAATAGGGTCGCCTAGGGGTTCAAAGGCTTGATGCACATGCTAAGTGCATTCGTTTTTATGTTTTAATCAATGTTGTAACCAAAATTGCATGAATAAAGTGAATTACATCTTCCCATATTCTGTTTTTTGTTTGGTATAAGTATAGGTCAGCAGGGTTAGAAATCCTTAACATGTCGGCTACATGTCAACCGGAAGTGTTATAAATTATATGCATGCCTACTATATGATAGACGGCATTGTAAGAAATATTTACATGCCGATCGTAAGATTGCTGCCCCAAGAAAGTCGGCATAATCTTCATTCAAAGACCCTACCGGCCACAAAATGGTCGGCATTTTCTTCATCCAAGGATCATGCTGGCTATATTTGGTCGGCGTATTAATCAAATGTAGACCATGCCGGCCATATTTTGCCGACAGCTTATTCAAACGTCGACCTTGCCGACCTTGCACATTTTCAAAACCGATTTTTTTGATCGAAATAAAACCCATAAGACAGATTAAAGGTTTAATCTACTGGATTTTCATTTTCAAAATTTTAATCTAAACTCAATTAATTAAACTAATCAGTTTTTTAGTGTTAATTAAACAAGGGCATATTAGACATTTTGAAAATATATGGTTAAGGGGTCACCGCTTTTACTTCAAAATGACC
This sequence comes from Papaver bracteatum, assembly GCA_023529315.1. Classification (NCBI taxonomy): domain Eukaryota; kingdom Viridiplantae; phylum Streptophyta; class Magnoliopsida; order Ranunculales; family Papaveraceae; genus Papaver; species Papaver bracteatum. The sequence continues at coordinate 289,068 of JAJJWX010004710.1, read as the reverse complement.
CAGGTTTTGTCTCATTTGGTATATCCCAATCAAGCCAGGTTATTAAACATGCAATCGATTGATTTTTCCATTTATTCCTCTCTTTTTCTTCTCAATTTGATTATTTCTCATCTCTTTGGTCTATCTTTTTTCTCCCATGCCAAATTCCTTTGACTAATTATTAATGATTTTTATTGTATTTATTATTTTTTGTGCTTATTTCGCATATGTGATTTTGACAAGAGAAGAAAAATGACAAATAACTAAATAACAATTCTCAATAGGTGTCTGCACATATGACAGATTATAATATGCACATAAATTAATAAAAGTAATTCAAGAAAGGATTCTGGTTATTAAAGATAACCATTAATCAGCCCCCTTCTGATAAATTGGAATTAATTTACATCATATGAGGATGCGTTTTCCATGTGGACTTTTTCTTGGGTCGAGCTTCCAAAGACTAACCTCAGTGGAGAAGGTTTTTACCATCCTTATTTTTTTTTTGCCCGAACCTTGAAACCACCAAAAATATATGTAAGTAATAAGTAATAATGTCTTTTCCAACAAAAGAGGAATTATATTTTAGTATGTTGACGTAGTTTACATTAATTTAAATTAGGTATTCCTATTAAAGAGTAAAACTGGATTTGTTTAAATAAATATTATATTTTCTGAAGCATAAATAAATAGTATATATCCGAGAGTGAAGTTACCTAATTAGGAATATTAAGTTGCATGAAAAATATTTACATAGTAGAAATAAAATATATATATGAAAATATTCACTGAAATTCTTATGTGAATATTTCATATTTACTATTTTCAGAAATATAAATAAGTATTCCATGTATAAAAATAAACCATACATTGAAAAATAAAATATAAAAAGGAAATAACTGATACATTGCACGATAAGTTCCTTGCGGAATATATGGGAAAAAAAAAACGACAGTTAGGAACGCAAATACCTATGTACAAATTATGCATCTTTGTTAGTGAGAATTACACGGAAGCGGCATAGTTGTATCTTAGAGAATTTCTAAACAAGGTTGGTAATACGTACATGATGCATCATGAACTACGATTGAAAACTGGATTATTCTCTTGAGCAAGATAGCCAGTAGACAAGGCATTATTGAGGGAACAAAGTTAATTATATATAAGAACTAGGAAAACATAAAACTGACGTATTGGAGATAAAGTACTAATAATAAGGAATGCGTGGAAATAAGGGATACAATACCACTTACTAGATGTCAATTTCCGATAAGAAATTTCTTTGCAATGCACATGAAAGGTGTTGGGCACAATACTTACGCAATAATAGATTCTACTTTGGATCAGAAGCTTTCGATGGGAATAAAATTCTAACGTATGGCATTTCAAATGCATCATATGGACCTTAACAATATAAAATTAATATCATCAAGAAAAACGATTTCCCATATGGATATACCAAAACATTCCTGACAATTTCAGATCTATTGACTGGATATTTCTTCAAACACTGACTTATATATGAATCCTATTATTGGGGCTACAAACGGAAGGGTTTTTGGGGCTAAATGGGGTCATGAAATAACAACCCATACCACCCCTTATCCATCATTTTTTGTAATGTCTAATTGGGCCGACCGAGCGAAAGGAGGGATGACCTTTATATGGCCACTTTTTTTGTAAAATGTAAGTGATCAATTGACACAAAAAGATTGGAAATGGTTAGGGCCAAAAAACTAAAAATGTCCCTCCCTTTTAGTCAAATTAAATAATTCCTTGCGTATCCTATCTTTTCAGGGGTATAATTGGACAACAAACTTTAATATAACATATCTAAAAATCCACACCTCGGAATTTTACAAATTTTATCTCGTTGGAAAGCTAATAAAAAAACCTATCCAACGAGCACAAACAACAATATCAAATTTTGAGTTTTTACAAAAAATTCAGAGGTACTTATCATTTTAGGCACAATTTTAAAAAATTAAGTGTATATATATTATGCAAACCACCGTAAAGGATACATAATAGTTTATGTAGCAAATTTTTTGTTTATTCATCAACTAATTTTCCGTTGCAACTAATAAAACGATGTACTCCTCCGTTTCTAGAAAAATGATACTTTCATTTTAGGCATAATTCTTGAAAATTGAATGCATAGCCATTATGCAAACCACCACAAAGGATGCGTAATACAGCATGCAACCATATTTTGGTTTATGGATCGACTAATTTTCCGTTTAAGAAAAGGTGATACTTTCACATCCCGTTTCAGGAAAAGTGATACCTTCACTCCGTTTCGGGGAAAGTGATACTTTCGCATTGTTTCGGGTAAAGTGATACTTTCGCTCGGTTTCGCAAAAAATGATACTTTCGCTCGGTTTCAGAAAAAGTATCACTTTTTTCCGAAACCGAGCGAAAGTATCACTTTTTTTTGAAACCGAGCGAAAGTATCACTTTTTTCCGAAACCGAGCGAAAGTATCACTTTTTCGGAAATGAGGTTAAAGTATCACCTTTTCTTAAACGAGACGAAAGTAGTCGCAGACAAACCCCATCTTCAGATTCTTCTTCGGTCGGCCCTCCCACCGTGGAAATGGTCGTACTAGTCTACCCTTAATTTGATTAGTGCTAACTAACTTGATTAATCTAACTAATCAGTCTTACTGAATCAGTTATACTAATCAAAACCTTAATTTTTTGCAAATCAAAACTTGATTTTTTTGAGTTTTGAAGAAGGAAAAATGTTGATTTTGGTGAAATATTTTTGAACTTTTTTGAAGAAAAATGATGAAACCATTCATCACAAAGCTCAAGATAACCTTATAATCAACTCCCAACATCAATTTCATCAATTCAAATCCGTCAAAAATCTGAAAAAATCTGGAATTTGATTCTGTTAAGGCCGAGAAATTGTGTCGACCCAGCCGTGATTAAGCAATTACGGTTTAGATTTGATGAATTCCCAACCGTAAACTCAAAAAATGGGTGGGAAGTTAAGAACTTCTAGCCGTTATTCAACGAGAATATCCTGAATCTATCTTACGGATGGGAATTCTTATATTTCCCGTCCGTAATTGAGTCTGTAAGCTGAGAAATTTTGATTTTCAACATGAATACATACTAGATTGAAAATTAGTAATACTTTATTTAATTAGACCACAATAAAACCCATTACATACTTAATAGATCCCCGTTACAAAGTTGGTTTTAATAACACCCCTTTGGATGTATTAAGAAGTCTTTGATGATGGCGAATTGAGCTTCCAAGTTGAAATCATAACCTTTCCATTTTCTCCATTCCTTCTTAGCTTGAGACGCGACTTCTCTATCAGTCTCACCTCTAAGTCGAAGTTGGTTGCACATACAACGTAAATCCATATATTCTTCCACATTTTTGCGTATGTCTGGAAATCGAAGATACAATTCCAACCCCATCGCGGTTGTTAGTGTTACATGTTTCACTACAAAAATTCTCAAAAATATTACTCCAATACAATTGACTTGTTAAACCACATTTCTTTCTTTCTTATCCTCTCTTTGGATAGCATAGTACAATTTTTTTGCAAAGAGATAATTCTTCTTCCAAAGTAAAGTTGAGTTTATCCTTTGAGTACATTGCATTGAGTTTGTAGGAGTTTTAGTGGAGATTATTAGTTTAGAAGGTGTGAATTTGATTTGGAGTGGGTGGTTATATGAAAATGAGAGTTATTTCAAGTTTAAATAAGTGGTTGAACAGCTATAACCTTTTATAGATCAGTCTTCAAACAGATCTATTTTTCAAAATTCAAAAAACTAGCCGATATGATGTGGTATTCATAATTATAGGTATTTACGGATTGGAAATAGTAGGGGAGACCCAACCGTTATTCTGTATAAACTTGCAGGATATGTGGTGTGTCATATTTACGTCTCGGTAGTTCAAGCCGTAAACAATAGTTGTTGTTTTTGTCATAATTACGTCTTGGATATATAATAATATCCAAGACGTAAAGAAGAGCTTCAAATTTATGTCAGTTTTACGGCTCAAAGTGCCAACCGCAAAAAAAATACACGTCCCAGAAACGTATCCATAACCTAGGTTCAGTTAAATTTTGAGTATCCAGTGAAAAATACGGCCAGTTATTTCCTAGATGTTTTTTTTAAAATGGCCTGGACTATCCAACCGCAATCCTGTGCAAGTATATTTCACAAGGATTATGTGCACTTTCGACTAGGTTATGTGAATGATCGACCTAGCCGAAAGTGCACAAAAACTTAGTGAATCTTGATTATTTCCTTAGTTTACTTAGATTAGACAATTGGAAAGACTAACAATCATTAATAAATGCAAAGTTTTAAAAGTTTTTCCATCCAAATCCATAACCAAACACAAAAACAGTAAATAGACAAAGTCTTAGATAATAAAAGATCCATGAAGTAATATAATAAAAAGCAAATAGTCATTCACTTTCACTTGATCCCTCATCAGACATGTTTTCAAAAAAGTCATCCAAATCGTCCCTTGCCTGAGGTTCCACAACTTGTTCTATAACTCTAGATTTTTTACCTCGACCACTGCCACCTTAAGTTGGAGCCTTTATACCTCCACCACGTCCACCTCGAGCACTTGTTCCAATATGACTAACATTTGCACTTGGTCCAGTACCTCGAGCACTTGTTCCACCTTTTGCACCTCGACCACCTCGAGCACTTGTTCCACCTTTTTCACCTCGACCACCTCGAGCACTTGTTCCACCTTTTTCACCTCTACCACCTCGGCCAACTTTTCGTTGCTTAGATTGAACTTGGTCAAGGGGGAGTGTATGAGTCATCGCTAGAAGAAGGAGACCTAGCCCTTTTAGCTCTCGTTGGTGCTTCAACGGGATATATACCTCCTTTCTCTGGGAGTATTATGCCTCTAACTTTATTCCACATTAATCTGAGTTCATCTACCGTTATATCCTCACCTAAATTAATCATACGACTGATGTCATTGGCCATCCAATTAACTCGGTCGACCTATTTTTTCATATCAAACACACGTACTCCCATTATTCATAGATAATTAAAAATAAACATCATATACAAACATAATTAGTAGTATACGTACCACCATATTCTCCCAATCATGTTCTTCACTCCTTGATATCTTTGAATTATCTTTCTCAGCATTCCTGTAATGTTTCTACGCCTCCGGATCCAAATTTTCCACATAAGGATGAGCCCACCCTCCATACCATTCCATGTAATTCGCATCTGCTTGAGAAGTACCATGTTCTTCTTGAAGGAGTCTTCTACCTATTTGGTTTACTTCTTCTGAACGAGCATTCCAATGGCCGATCGGCGGTGCATTTGCATAGTTCAATTTCACCTGTTTTTCCTTAAATTGGGAGGTTGATACGCTTAGTCTAAAATGAGTCTCTTCATGCACAATTTTCTAGACAATACCGATTTGGCGGAGCGTTCTACGAGGATCTAAAATGACGAACCCGGTTGCATGAAACAAAGGTCCCGTATAGGTTGCCACATCATAAAATAGTCTATCACCAACTTACTCTTCTCCATCCTCATCAAGTTTTAAATATAGATCAAAAACCACATCTTCAATTGTCAAAGCATCCAATTTTTTCCTCATGTCGACCATTTCCGTATCTTTAGCCTTGTGTTGGGTTCCTCTAAAGGGGTATCTCCCTCATGTAGTTTTATCTAGAGGCCAATCTGTATTCCGAGTAGGCCTCAAGATTTTAAAATGGTTGCAAGCCCATGACTACGGCAAAAAATTAAAAGTTTTGCTTATAAATAAGTTATTACACACAAATAAGTATATAAAAGTACTACAAATAAACATTTGTTATATTAAAACAAAAAGATACCTGGACAAGAGCAACACATCCTGTAATTTGTGTTTCGTTCCATCTAGAAGCTTTGCAAAGACATTCCAACACATCAGCAAGGAGGGCGGTGGACCACGAGTACCTAGGTACCTCGTTTGTTTCCTTATCGAGACTAAGAGTCTTCAACCACTGCAAGTAACATTCATTTACCTTATTTCCTGAGAAATCGGGAAAAAGGACGATCCCAAGAGCATGAAACAAGTAAGCTATAGCCGTATGTCTAGCTCTTTATGCGTCTATCACCACCAATCCCCTATCCGTCTTGCGTTTAGAATCCCCAAACTTATCCCTCAAACGACCCAAATTAATCTTCCTTGACATATTAACTGCTTCACCAAATTCGCCCGGTGCACTAAATTTCCTTTTAGATCTAGGAGGTGCTCCAGAGCCTATCTAAAACTCTTCTTCCGCTTCATCTTTACCACACCCAAGACAGTTCTTCGCCAAGGCCCAAAGCTCATCAAAAGGCATGGAATTGTTGAAACCCTCATACACTGCCTTTCCTTCCAAAGCTGGACCAGTGATTTGCTTTGCGTCATTAGGAGTGATAGTCATCTCGCTGAATATGAGGTGAAAAGTCATGGTTCCAGGCCAAAATATTTCTCTAAAACCACACACTGTGACAACATCATATGTCTTCTGCAAAGCATCGATTCCAGACCATAACCCCGAAGATTTTACCAACACTTGCACATCTGGATGCTCATCGTCCAGCGACCAAAACTTTGCTTGTTGGTGCTTTAGTTTAGGGACATCTTTATCCGGAAACTACCAAAAAAAAAATTGGTTGTAAAAATAATAATCCATAACAAAATGAATATAACATATATATAATTTGATTTATTACCTTTGTGCCACAAACCCTAGCAGCCTATGAAGAAGTGTAGCCAATCAAGACGGAACGATCTCTTGTCTCACCCCAAGGTCTCCCATTCCTCTTGGGAGGTAAAGGCTCCATATAATCAATTAGTTCTCTTGGCGTTGTCTTAGGTTTATACTTCTTCTTTCCATCCTTCTTGTCCTCCTCTTTTCCCTCCTCGACTACGGATTTACATTTATCAATAGCAGCAACACTAGAAGTGCCAACTTCATTTCCTCCGGTAACAACAAGTACACTATCATTTCCACCACCACTAGAAGTGCCAAAAACTTCAGTCACAACAATTTCAGTTCCTTGAGTAACAACAACTTCAGTTCCCTCGGTAATAACAACTTCAGTTCCTCCAGCAACTCCAACTTCAGTTCCTCGAGTGACTCCAACTCCATCTCCACCACCCTTTTTTTCTCCAGCAGTCACAACTCCGATTGCTTTCCTTGCATCTTCACCCAATGGTTTTGCGTGACGAGGTTGTGGAGTCGGGTCACTAGAAGGTGTTACTTCTTAGGATCTTTTCTTCTTCTTTTGCCCTCTGTTCCAAGACAAACAAGGCAAAAATCCAAAATTATATAATAAATACATCTGGGAAAATTTGACAGAACCAAACCATAACACCTCATACGGCTAGCAAAATTGGATAGTCCAAGCCGCAAAAGTAATTACGGCTGGGAACATTGTAATATACCCATCCGAAAAACCAATTACGGATGGAAACTTAGTAGTCGACCAAGCCGACAAAAAATTACGGATAGGAAAACCTATCCATATGTATATTGCTAGTTCACAGTACAACACAGAGAATAAATATGGCTAGGAAATTCCAAGACGTAATGTAAAAACGTCTAGGAAACTGGATATTACGGTCAGGAAATAAAGCTACGTAACAATACAAAATCTAAAAAATTATGAACACAGGAGAATATACTGCTACGAATATTCTATACGTATACGACTGGTTACGGATAGGAATGATCCATCTCGTACAAGTCGATTTAGTTACGGCTGGGAGTTCTTATATATCCCAATCGTGTAATTTATAAACGGCTGGGAAATCGACAATTCCCAACCGTTATACCAATTTATGGCTGGGAATACAAGAACTCCTAGCCGTATGAATTTTCAGAAACCGTTTTGTCAGACCTAAATTTTCGAAACCAACTGATTAATCAATGAAACGCTTAAATAAAGACTGGATTTTTGAATTCATACCTTATTGATGTCTTGTCAGGAGACTCGATGGCTTCTGGAACTCTTTCATTCATTTCCTCTTGATCTTCAGTTTCATCTTCAGTTGATGAAGTTTCTTTCTCTGCTTCAGTAGGAGGTTGATTCGACAAAGATTGACCTAGATTTTCCTTAGGTTTCATGGTTTTATAGAATGTGGTTAATCGACGACGATTTTTTTTTTGAATGGACGATTAATCGTTGAACAATGGTTCAATGGAAGAAGAAAAGAAGAAGAAGGAAAAAAGAAGGAAAGAAGAAGAAGAAGAAGAAGAATAAGAAGAGGAAGGAAGAATAAGTTATAAGGGACAGTTTTTTTTTCTTTTATTGTCATCCGTTTTTTTCAGATTCTTTTTTATTGGATTAGGTAGTTAATGAGAGGGTATAAGGGGAATAAATTAAAATTATGGAGGGTATTTTAGAAATTTTACACAAATCTAATCTCTCCCTATAAAATTTAGGCTCCACTTAGTAAATTAGCCCCCAAAAACTCTCCCTCTATAGCCCCAATAATAGGATTCTTATATATAGAGAAGAGAGGTGGGATTATGCAGAAGCCATCATCATGCTAACATTTATAGGCTTTGATTGTCCAATTAAATTGGATTTTAAAGTCACAGGTGAACAACGAATAAAATATGTGGATTTGGTGCAAGGTGCTAGATGTCCAATCATGTCTCATCCATCACCTGCGGGTTTAACATGCGCGGGAGAGTGGGTAGATGGTTGGATCGGGTTGACCCACATGGAATGTTAGGATATGGCATTTTAAAAATTTATATATTTAACAAAATATCTTTACGGGATTCAATATAATGGACCATAATTCCTCGCAACATATCTAAAATGCTTGATTAAGGAAGAGAACATAGAGTGGTGTAATTTTAAAGAGATGCATCACCGAGTTGCAAATAACATTTCAAAATAGGGTAACCTTTCAAACTGTTGTTGAGGCCGTGGGTAGACCATAGGAAAGAGACAACCTGGAGGGCTAAAACATCTTAGTAGCCAGATGAAAAGAAAATAAAAGCGGTTTCCATAGTAGTGGCCACCAGAATGTGAGCTCCCTAAACCAACCCGGATATTATTTTCTTGCACACCAACCCAAATATCAAAACTAGTGACAAAACCCCTAGTGAACAAAATAATGATAAGAAAAAACCGGTCATATTATTTTTAACAAATAAAAACAATTTGATTAAAAAGTGACACAAAAACTCCATTTCTATTTAAAATTATTAAATTTAGTTTTCATTACTTTATGTATTTCCAAACCTGCCCTTTACTGTATATATGCGCATAAATTTTTCTTCTCCTTTCGTGATTTCATTTTCGTTTTCCTCTTTCCCCTAAAACCACCACCACCTCCTACCGTCGCACCACCATCAAACCACTACCAATTCCATTTCCGATACCAGCACCTCATCCTCTTCCTCCTCCTTCATATCCACCACCACCAACAACACGAGATGCTGCCAACAACCAGTTACGATGTTAAGATCTGACATCAACACCATCTCCTCCATCGCCTCCTCCTCCACCTTCACCACCAGCAATATCACCTTCTCGATTAATATGCTAACAAATCTCTTAAATTCAAGAGTAACCCCTAATGATTCAAGTTATTACAATCTTAATTAAACAAACTAATTACATTCAAGTTTTTGAAGACAAGTGATGAGTTATTTTCGTGGAAATGTATATAATGCTCAGATCTATAAAACCAAATGGGAAAGTTGCGGTGGATTAACAAGAGGTAATTGCGGTGGTCTGGTTTTTTCTTAAAAAAATCATTTTTGTGGTGGCGACGAAAAATTTAGTAGAAGATTTTCTAGGGTTTTTTATTGATTTTAGTTTAATCTCTTACATCTTTATCTCAATTGAAAATCCGATGTTGCAATAGTCTTGATTTGCAGGTGCTGGTATTTTGTGCTGGTATCTATGAATTTGGGAAATCTCAATTGAAAAAATTATGGTAAGTAATGCTTCTTTATCTTTGAATACTGTATGAAATTGTTGTTTTCAAGTTGGTTTGATTTGAAATTAGGGTTCTTATTCATGAAAATGAAAAGAAAATCCAGTGTTATAGAGCGACGACCCTTATTTGTCATACTTTTACCATTTATTTGGTAACATATGTCAAATTGTGTTTCAATTAGTGAGGTAACTAATGTTTTGGTAGGTCCTTTAAAAATTGATACATACTAGTGGTTCTTCTACTTTGGGTTATATATGTGTATATTATTAATTCTGAATTTTATAACCGAGGAAGTTGTATGATGTTGTTTGTAACTACTTGAAGCTAATGCATACTTTGTTAACTCGAAACATGTGGCATTACATTTGATGACCATGCGTAAAGATTGTTTGCAAGGAAAATGGGAATCAATCTTGCTCTAGTTTTTTATTTTTATTTTTTGTCGGCAAAACAAATTTGCTGGTTTGTGGTTCTACTGGTGGTAGTGCTAGTGCGGGTTTGGTGGCGGTAGTGGTGTTGAAATTTATGCTCCTGTTTTACATAGCACCAACATATGAATTGATAACATGCATAGAGCAATGAGTGATGAAATTTAAATTGTCATTTATGTTCCTATTTAAGTTGGCGACTGGTGTTATGATTCAATATTTATGTATTGAAACTACAAAATATCTTTGAGAGAGAGAATGAGAGAGTTGTTAACATGCCTTTCTTGCATTTTGCACATTCATTTTTGGTTGTACCTTTGCACAGTTCTTTGGTGTTGTAATAGTATTATTTTGCAGGTGCTGGTATTTTTGTGCTGGGTTCTATGAATTTTGGAAATCTTTGGATTTCAGCATCTAAAAAATTCTTCCACCAGAAGTTAGTCGTCTGCAATCAGAATTTGCAAAAAGTGAGTTATTGACTTCTTCTTTTTATGTTAAATAGGAGCATGAGTTCTTATAGCTAAATAATTACCATACAATTCATATGTTTCATAATCTCGATACGATAGTACAGTAACAATCATGCATTTGCCAAGTATTCCTTGTTACTTAATGAATCATATCAGAATGAATGAAGTCACAGATGAACTGGAGTTACTGATGGAACTGAAAGGAGGAGGAGCTGTGCTTTGAAAGGCATGAACCTAGATGTATGTTAGGACAGGTAAAAATTACAGGAGCTAATGGGTTTTGAACTGCAAAGAGAATTGTAGCTGAAATGAACCAGTGATGTTACAGAGATGATGGCTGGGCAGATAGCAAGAATTGGCAGATGATGGTGGTGTTGAATCTGTGACTGAGGTGGTGAAGTTGTGAAGTTGAAGGTACAGATCAAGGAGGAGATGTTATGCTGGCATGTAACTGGATATGTTCGATGCTCAAGTGAAGGCAGTTGGAGTTGCTGCTACAGGTGGTTGAATTGAAACTGAAGTTGTTGATGATGGAGTTTGAAATGGAGGTAGTGCTGCATTAGACGAGCAGTCGAACTGAATTAAAGAAGTGTGGTTGCAGAATGTATGTAATGGAAGTTAGTATGTGCAGAATTTGGAGGTCGGGATAGTTTGTCATGTTGCTGTTGTTTAGAAGGGATTGCGAGATAGAAATAAGTTCAGGTATTTTGCACGAAAACAATTATGGTTTCATCTTAAATACGATGAAACCAAAATTGGTTCCATCTAATCTTATCCTTACTTAAATTGAATTTGTTTATGAGTTTGAATTGTTGTTATGTTTGATATCTTTGGATTAGGATTTACAATGCTAGCTGTGATGGAAATTATGTGCTATGAATCAAAGAAGTGGTATTTTTATTTAGGTTAAGTATGAAACAAGAAAAATTGACAATATGTGGAAAAATGATGAAACCAATTTCGATTTCATCTAGTTTTTGGTGAAACCAATGTTGGTTTCATCATTTTTTTTCTGTTTGGTTTCATCATTTTTTTTTTGTTTGGTTTCATCATTTTTTTTATGTTTGGTTGAATATTGATCAATGAAATTCATTTTTTGTGGAAGTGGCGGCTGGGTGGTAGAGGTGGTCGGCGATAATGGTGGTGTTGCTCGGTAACGGTGGTTGGTGCTGTGGTGGTTGATGGCGATGATAGGCGACGACGGTGGTGGTTGGCGGTGTTGGTGATCGGCGTTGGTCGGCGGTGGTGGTGCTAGATGGTAGTTGTAGTGAAATGGCGCAGTGGCGTCGGCGGGCGTCGTCGGTTTGCAGTGGAGGCGGTGGTGATGTCGCGGAAGTGGCAGTGCAGTGGCGGCGGCAGTGCAATGGCGGTGGTGCTGCTGTGGTGTGTTTCTGTTGGTGGTGAGAATATAATAAAAATTAAAGGTGGGGTTGATTTTTATTTTTGTTGGGGTGATTTAAATTAAAAGGGTAATATAGACAGTTTATGTTAAATGGGGTTTTTGTGAACAATTTGTTTTGTTGGGGTTTTTGTACATGGATAGTGACACCTTTGGGGTTATAACCCGCGCGCCGATCAAATATTAACTTATTGAAGCAGGAAGCTGAACCGTGCGTCGCACGGAAGATAAACTAGTATAAGAAAGAATTAAGTAGGGGTTTTGGGAGAACATAATAGGGTTTCCGACGTCATGCTATCGTGCTGGACAATTTAAACATAGGCGCAACCGGCGTCTGCCAAATAAAGATACCAGTGTAGGTCGGCCGGCTAGCCAATTAATAACTAGCATCGGCAAAGTTAAGTCGTCCCTCGGAGTGAGTAATTGCAGGCCCAATGAGCAGGCATGACGCTATATACAGTGGACATCCATTCGTTTTTTTTTTTTTGATCGATCAAAGAGGAAATTCATTGAAAATGAGGTACTTAAGAGGGGTACCTCAACCCAATGAAAACAAATAATAGCAACAAGAAAAGGGAGCCGAAAGGGTATTCGGCAACCCAAAACAAAACCAAACCAAGATTAGGAAGGCCGGAATAAAGAGTCCCAAAGTGCTATCACCGTATTCGCCGTTAGACCTAACATCCTTGTGTTCGACTCCGCCCAAAAGAATGCTTGGAGTTTAACATTTCTAATGAGGCTTACCAACCTTTTCTTTTTCCTTTCGAAGACTCTTGCATTTCGCTCATTCCATATACACCACCATATTGCAATCGGGATATTATTCCATATTCTACTAAGTCTTTCATCTCCCCAATTAAACTTCCAAGATTTCACCGTTGTGGTGACATTTGAATCATAAGTCCACCGAAATTGACATCCTTCAACAAAGTAATTCCATATTCTTCGGGTCCTCCAACAATCATAGAATAAGTGCGAGCTAGTTTCATCATTTTCCTCGCAAAAACAACAAACACTTGAAATATCCATGCCCCTTCCTATAAGTTTATCCGCCGTCATTACCTTATTATGAGAAAGGAGCCAAAGAAAAAAATTTATTTTACAAGGATACTCACGACTCCATACAACATCATTTGGAAATGTTGGTTCATCTTGTTCTCCTTCGTTCTTTATACCATCCTTCACCGTATAGTGACCATGTTCACTTCCAACCCAAATTCGACTATCCAAAATACCTTCTTAAATGGAGATGGAAGAGAGAAGATTTGATATTGTGGAGACTTCATTTGATATTATTTGAGGGTATCTTTCTCTAGACATAAAATTCCACCTTATACCACAATCCCTAACTTCATACATACTAGCCACCACAAACTCTTTGGTCCTTGAAGCTTCATACGCCAAAGGAAACATATCACATAATCTTCCATCACTTAGCCAAAAATCTTCCCAAAATCTAGTTTCCTTACCCTCCCCAATTTTGAATCTAATATTCTTGTTGAAATCTTCTAGCTCTTTATAGATATTAAACCACAAACTACCTCCTTTTGATCCCTTAGGTTGGAGAGTTTCCCATCCGGTGGATGTTTCACCAAATTTTTCAACCATCATCTTCCTCCATAAAGCATTTTTCTCTAATCCAAAACGCCGCCACCATTTCTTTAGCAAAGCTGAATTCACTTTCTTTGTTCTTCGAATCCCAAGACCACCCATTTCTTTTGTTTTAGAAACCATTGTCCAACGAATATTGTGTACTCTTTTCTTATTAGGGTCATCATCCCATAAAAAATTTCTTACTACCCTATCAATTTTCTTTGTGATGGAGCAAGGGGCAAGAAAATCCATTCATTCGTCTTCTTGTTACCATGCATGTATATTTGTGAGTCTGTGACATCTCTCGTTATTCTCAAATTTTTCATTTTCACATCTCAATTTTGCCATGAAATTGGTTTGACTCTGCAGCTCATTGGGAGTTCTGCGTCTCACCCTCTAGGCCCTTGGTTTAGATGGCTACCAATCACATGAAAATGCTACTAGTAAGCTAGCGGTTTAAGAGTTTCTCCAAACAGACTGCCTAAAAGAGAAACAGAAACTGTCCATGGGGATACATTTCCAAGTAAAGTAAAACCAACATGCTTTATATTAATTCTGTTTTCTGTTAGATATTCTCTTCTTCTCTGAGATATTCCAGACCCACGTAATTTTTGCCTTCTGAAAAGCAAAAGCATGATTGTTATTCATTTCAAGGCTTAAATAGTTGGCACTTTTATCCAATATGCAGATCAAGCTTAACAAAGAGAAGTGTGGCAAAGTTGTATGTGAGAGTTGTAGGGAAGTGAACCATTTTTAAGTTGGATGTGGTTCAGTTTCCTCCAACATCTTACCTCCAACTTTCACTTATGAGCAAAAAAGAAGGATGTAAATGTTGGAAGTCAGAATTGGATAAAACTAAACCTAAGTGTTCAGTTTAGTTTTCTCCAATGTCTTGCATCCATCGTATACTTTAATAACAAACTCTTTAGGAAAGACGAAACAAAAAAGTGGCCATGAAGTTGTAAGTAGTTGGGTTTAATATGGTTCAATTTCCTCCAACATCTCATCTCCAGCTTTCACATCTCAGAGTAGATAGTGTCGATATCTGAAGAGAAAATATGAAACATACGTGTTGAAGTCAAGGGTGCATGAGAGTTCAAGGAAATTGAACCAGTTGCACACTGCTACCGTGTGGTGCAGCTGGGTTCAATTTTGTCCAACATCTCATTTCCGGCTTACACAACGAAGTGAAGACAATGGAGATCTGCAAATGAGAAAATTTAAATGAGTTGAAGTCCTAAGAGAGAGTTGAAGGAAATTGAACCAGTTGCACACTGCTATAATGTACTGCAGTTGGGTCCAATTTCCTCCAACATCTCATTTCCGGATTTCATAGAGTAAAGATAATGTCTGCAGTCTGTATGTGAGAAGATATCTAGGTGTCTGTCAAAGTCATGGGCGGGGTTGAAAGATATTGAACCAATTTCTCAGCTCATAGAAGGTCTATAGTTGGGATCAATTTCCTCCAACGTTTCATCTCGCAAATAATAGAATTGTACGAGATATATATTGTTGTTAAACAAAGATATGTACATTGAAAGCAAATAACTTTGCTCAAAATTAAATTGTAGTAACATGGTAGTGGTACGTCTCATAGAAAACTGAGTCTTTCTAATATCCAATCCAAGAAAATAAAATAAAAAAATCTAACATTTATTCCAATTTAATCGCATCTTGGTATCCCCTATTCAGATCAATCCAATTGTGTAACTGCATCTTTTTGATTCAGAACGTTCTGGATTTGGACAACCCATGTGCACTCTCATGAGTCATGTGTGGATACAGGGTTTTCGCAAAAAATATGCTTCCTTCTTCACACTCAAGGGATGAGAAATCATATGCGAGCTCCTTGGCTGCGTCTGGAAAAATACCTGTAGGATACTGCAAGTATTCACAGGTTACATAAATTAACCATCCATAATAAGTACAACTGATAGACCAACTGATAGTATATACAACATAAAAAGAAGTTACTAGACATATTCTTACATAAAACTCGCCTATTTCTGTTGTGCATTTACACAAGAGTGGCACTCGCGTGTACGCTGAGCCCCGGATTTTGGTTTCCTCGGGCGTTCCTACGACAACATACCTGCAAAGACAGTATTGATCACAAATTAAGTAAAATTTGGTTGCAACATCTAGTTGATGGATTTCTCTTTTTGTTTGCATGAACAAGATATCTCCAAGTTTGAAAGCCAAACTTACACTCTTGGTATTACACGGTAAGTAGAAAGTGAAGGATGCTCCATATACTCTTCCTGTTAGATTCACACAGGGTCAGTATGTTAAACACCAATAAGAATTTAAACACCAGTAAGAAAGTTGAAAGCGAACATAATATACTCAAACTGTTTGAAGGGTTAGGAGTGTGTACTTTTGTGAGCTTAAATACGTTTTTAGGACCAATCTTATGGTCACATGATCTACAATAGATGTGCTCCCGACCCATCGCGTACTAGTATGCCCTAGGATCAATCACAAAAAAGAAAAATCACTGTCAAATTGACAGAACACAAAATATTTTTTGGTAATGCTCTCTAGTACGGTAAAACCAGTTCGTACCCAATGTCTCCGCTAAACTACTGAAGCGCACCTTATGCAAACGCTATTATTTATAGAGTTGCAATGAATCGATTGATTGTCGGAGTTAGAGTCGAATCAGGAAACCCTAAACCTGACGGACTTTCTTTAAATTAGAGGAGTCCAGATTTCCTTAAGATCCCTTAAGCCTTAAATAAGGCAACAAAGGTAGCACTTTAGGAAATCGATGTGATTTCTCTTTCTGTCTCAGTAACAGCAAAACCCTAGTTCGGTTCTCTATATATACCACGATTTCTTTTCAGCGAATGTAGTTTGGTTGATGTTGGATGATTATTTCTATGGATTTGAATGCTTCCTCGTTACCTAAAGATGATAAAGATGATAAATATGAAGAAGAGATATTTGCAGCACAAGTCGAAGAGGAAATTTCACATGAGGAGCACATGGAGACTGCAGTTGAGACAATGCACAGAGAGCGTGAAGAAAGACGGCAACGCTTAAAAAGAGATTTTCCAGATGAGGGTCCAAAACAGCCAAGGAAAGAACCTGCCATTAATAACACAAGATTTTACGATAAAAACAAGCTTCCCCTTGGTTGGATGGATTGCCCTGCTGCTGGTGATTGCATAGGGTACATAATTCCTTCTAAAGTTCCTCTGGGAGAAACATTCAATGAGTGCATATTTCCTGGTAAAAGATACTCTTTGAAGCAAGTTATTCATCAGCAAAAAGTTTTACGAAGAGAAGTTGGTTTAGTCATTGATCTGACCAATACCACCCGCTATTATTGTTAGAATTACCTCTAAACATGTTCTAAACATGTAGATTATTCTAGAAACAAAGAATATAAGGTTAGCCTCCATAGGAATAGTTGTTTGCCTCCAAAGGCATAGTTGATAGCCTCCAAAGGCATAGTTGTTAGCCTCCATAAGCATAGTTGTTAGCCTCCAAAGGCATAGTTGTTAGCCTCCATAGGCATAGTTCTCTTCTTCTCTTTGTAAGCCTATAAATAGGCATTTGTAGTATCATTTGTAATAATCCAAAAAAAATATCAAAAACATTGTATTAATGTTATCTAAATGAAAACTCATTCAATGAAACTCTTTGTTTTGATTCAATCTTGATATGGTATCAGAGCAAGGAGAAGGATCCTTGTATCTAGTGTTGAAACTTCTGCAATGGCAACCCGTCGTCAATACAACATTAAACATAAGTCTGTCACCTGCACTCATTGTAGTAAACGTGGTCATACCAAAGACAATTGCTTTAAGATTATCGGGTATCCAGATTGGTGGGATAAATGCGATCCCAAGAAAAAGAATTCCGCTGCAGAAGCACATGTGGTTAGTAATCTAACCTCCGCTATGGAAACAACCAATGGTAAGGTTTTTAATATTTCGCAAGTTGTTCCTAATAGCTCATGGATAATTGATTCGGGTTGCACAGACCATATGACTTTTGATTCCAGACAGGTTTCTCCTCTTAAAACATCCATACACAACTCCGTTTGCACACCGAGATGGATCTTTGGCTCCGATAATTGGAGAACAATCATTAAATCTTACGGATACATTGAGTCTAGATTCCGTTTTAGTCGTTCCATCTCTAAATTATAATCTATTATCAGTTTCCCAAATTACTAAAGTCTTAAATTGTGTTGTTATCTTTTGGCCTAATTCTTGTGTGTTTAAGGACATTCGAACACGGCGGACGATTGGATCTGGGGTTAGAAGAGGAAAGCTATACTATCTAGATTTGGAGTCAAAAATTTGGAAAAGATTATCTAACGCTTTAGTTGTGAATGGTACTCGGGGGGAGAAGGAGAAATCACAAATTTGGTTATGGCATAGACGGTTAGGGCATGCTTCTTTTGGCTACTTAAGAAAGCTATTTCCTAGTCTATTTTCAAAGATTGATGTTTCTAGTTTTCAATGTGAAGAATGTGAACTAGCTAAAAGCCATCGTACTTCGTTTCCATCAAGTTTAAATAAAAGTCCTATTCCATTCATGATTATTCATTCTGATGTTTGGGGGCCGTCTAAAGTTAACACTCTTGGAAGCGCACGATGGTTCGTCACCTTTATTGATGATTGCACTAGGATGACATGGGTTTGCTTGATGAAATCAAAAGATGAATTGAATAATTTATTTCAGAGGTTTCACAAAGTAGTCAACACACAATACAATACAAAGATTCAAGTTCTTGAAAGTGACAACGGAGGCGAATATTTAAGTACGATTTTCAAGCATTATTTAAAAGAATGTGGTATTGTTCATCGGACAACTTGTCCTAATACTTGCTCAACGAGAATGGGGTAGCTGAAAGGAAAAACCGTCACTTGCTTGAAGTTGTGCGCGCTTCATTAATATCAACTCATATGCCGTTAACTTATTGGGGTGAAGCTCTTGCCTCTGCAGCATATGTGATCAACCGTACACCTTCCAGCACTATCATTTTTGAGACACCTTTTCAAGCTCTCAATGAGGCAACAGTTTCACCAACAGTTCCAAACTTGCCTCCACGCATATTTGGTTGTGTAGTATTTGTGCACTTACACAAGAACCAACGAAGCAAGTTATCTCCCGAGCTTTAAGATGTGTCTTCGTAGGATATCTTTCAAGTCGGAAAGGATATAGGTGCTACCATCCTCCAACTAAACGAATGTACATCACATTGGATGTTAAGTTTCACGAACACGTGATGTATTACTCGAAGTCTGAACTTCAGGGGGGAGTATGAAAAAGAAATTCAGACTCTTGACTATGAAGAAGACATAATCGAATAAGATGTTGTTCTTGAAATTCCAAAAGAACAAAAAGTTAGTGGGGAAGAAATTAACACAGATAATGAAATTGAAGCTATAAATGAAGTTGAAGAAGATAATGCATATAGATCAGAAGATAATGCAGATGAAGTTGAAGAAGATAATGATAGATCACCAACCCCAATCCAACCGTTCGCTGAAGATGTTCTTAAACCTGCAAAGAAACAATTTCCAGAACGTCGGAATAGAGGTATCCCTAAATCTATGTATGAACCTGATATTTCATCAAAAGCTAAATATCCCATGAGTAATTATATCTCTAATCACCGTCTGACCGAATCAAATAAGTCATTTGTGAATCAATTATCTACTGTAGTTATTCCTAACAGCGTGCAGGAAGCATTATCTGATCCGAAATGGAGAGAAGCTATGATCGATGAGATGAAATCCTTACAAGAAAATAATACTTGGGACATGGTTGAATGTCCAAAGGAAAGAAAGTCGTGGGATGTCATTGGGTTTTTACGAGTCAAATACAAGGCAAATGGTGAAATTGAACGCTTTAAGGAAAGATTGGTTGCTAAAGGGTATAGCCAGACTTATGGTGTAGATTATAATGAGACATTCGCTTTGTATCTAAAATGAATACGGTCGAGTCTTGTTGTCTCTTGCTGCAAATTTGGGTTGGCCATTGCAACAGTTTGATGTTAAGAACGCCTTTTTACATGGAGATTTGTCCAAGAAGTGTATATCAGCTTCCACCGGGAATGATGGAGTCGAGTTGCATAACGGAAAAGTTTGCGGGTTAAACAAATCATTGTATGGTCTGAAACAATCTCCGAGAGGCGTGGTTTGGAAGATTTACCAAGTCTATGAGAGCATTTGGTTATCGTCGTAAAATTCAGATCATACTTTATTCTTAAAGAAAAATCGAGGTAAGATTACAAACTTTAATCATATATGTAGATGACATGATAGTTACGGAGATGATCCAGAAGAAAGAAAGGCTCTCCAAAATTATCTATCAAGTGAATTTCAGATGAAGGATCTTGCTTCTTTAAAATACTTCCTTGGAATTGAAGTATCTCGATCAACGAAAGGAATATTCTTGTCACAAAGAAAATATGCCCTTGATTTGTTGGAGGAAACAGGTATGACAACATGTCAACTTTGTAGATACACCAGATAGATCCAGGTTTGAAATTATGTTCGGATGGCAACCAAGTACCTGTTGATAAAGGAAGATACCAAAGGCTCGTGGGTAGACTAATGTACTTGGCACATACAAGACCGATCTTGCATATGCATTGAGTATTGTTAGTCAATTCATGCATAATCCTGGAGAAACACATATGAATGCGGTAATGCGAATCCTAAGATACACAAGTCTGCTCCGGGAAAAGGGATCTTGTTTAAGAAAGGTCAAGACTTCAAAAGTATGGAGGCATATCTTGATTCTGACTATGGTGGGTCATGTGATGATATGAGGTCTACTTGGGATATTTTACCTTCGTTGGGGGTAATCTTGTTACATGGAGAAGCAAAAAACAAGGAGTTGTTTCACGATCAAGTGCAGAGGCTGAATGGAGAGGTATGGCGCTGGGTATCTGCGAAGTTATGTGGTTAAAACGTCTGCTAAGCTGAATTGGGGTATCCTCTAGGAAACCAATTCGTTTATGCTTTGCGATAACAAAGCGGCGTGTGATATTGCACACAATCCAGTTCATCATGATCGAACAAAACATGTGGATATAGATAGGTTCTTCATTAAAGAGAAGTTGGATAATGGGATCGTGGAGTTACCTAGAATTAGATCGGAAGAACAGTGTAGTGATATTCTAACTAAAGCAGTTCCAAGTAAAATATTTCTGAAGTTTGTTGGCAAGCTAGGCATGAGCGACATATATGCACCAGCTTGAGGGGGAGTGTTAGAATTACCTCTAAACATGTTCTAAACATGTAGATTATTCTAGAAAAAAAGAATATAAGGTTAGCCTCCATAGGAATAGTTGTTTGCCTCCAAAGGCATAGTTGATAGCCTCCAAAGGCATAGTTGTTAGCCTCCATAAGCATAGTTGTTAGCCTCCAAAGGCATAGTTGTTAGCCTCCATAGGCATAGTTCTCTTCTTCTCTTTGTAAGCCTATAAATAGGCATTTGTAGTATCATTTGTAATAATCCAAAAAAAATATCAAAAACATTGTATTAATGTTATCTAAATGAAAACTCATTCAATGAAACTCTTTGTTTTGATTCAATCTTGATAATTATCAACCTTCAGATTGGAAGAAACAAGGTATTAAGCATGTTAAGATTGCATGCAAGGGTAAGGATTCAGTACCTGATCCCGAGTCTGTGAATACATTTGTTTACGAGGTTTCAAAATTCTGTTCCCGACGTCAGAAGCAATCCAACAAGTATATCCTCGTTCATTGTACTCACGGGCATAACCGTACGGGTTTCATGATTGTTCATTTTCTCATGCGATCGAAGCCATTGTCTGTCACTGACGCAATTCGAGCTTTTCAATATGTACGCCCTCCAGGAATATATAAACAGGATTACATTGATTCATTGTACTCATTCTATCATGAGACGAATCCCGAACATGTTTCCTGTCCCAACACTCCGGAGTGGAAAAGATCATCAGATCTTGATCTGAATGGTGAAGCTATGCCTGATGATGAAGATGATGGTGGTACTGTTACTGCTTCCCAGGACAACCAAGTGCCAACTGAAGTGCTGACGAATGATGATGTTCTGGGAGATGCAATACCGTGGGACCAACAAGAGGCAATGAGGCTATTCTGCTATCATTGTCTAAAGCTCGGAGCAGGGGCAAACCAGTTTCCTGGATCACACCCGGTTTCACTCAACAGGGAAAACTTACAATTGTTGAGGCAGAGGTATTACTATGCTACATGGAAAGCTGATGGCACACGATATATGATGCTTATAACTTCTGATGGATGCTTCTTGATAGATAGAAATTTTAATTTCCGAAGGGTTCAGATGCGATTTTCCGTGAAACCAACGAACGGAAGGGATACTCACAATTTAACACTACTTGATGGTGAGATGGTAATTGATACCTTGCCGGATACACTGAAAACAGAAAGAAGATACCTGATATACGATCTTATGGCAATTGATTCAGTATCTATCATGGAGCGGCCTTTCTGCGAAAGATGGAAGATGCTTGAGAAAGAAGTAATTGAACCTCGTAAACTCGAACGCCGGTATATAGATCAAAGCAGAAATCCTTATTACAGATATGACCTGGAGCCGTTTAGAGTAAGAAGAAAAGACTTTTGGTTGCTACCTACGGTTACCAAACTTCTAAAAGGATTCATTCCTAAGCAGCTCTCACATGAGGCTGATGGTATTATATTTCAGGGTTGGGATGATCCTTATGTTCCTCGCACACACGAAGGGCTTTTAAAGTGGAAGTACCCTGAGATGAATTCCGTCGATTTCCTCTTTGAGGTGGTTGATGAAAATCGTCAGTTACTTTATCTGTATGAACGAGGGAAGAAGAAGCTGATGGATGGGAATCATGTTGACATTAAGAATGGAGAAGACCCATCAGATTTATCAGGAAAGATTATCGAGTGTTCCTGGGATTCTGAGGAACAAGTCTGGAATTTTATGCGTGTCAGGGTAGATAAGTCCACCCCGAATGATATCAATACTTACAGGAAGGTTATGCGGAGAATAAAGGATAACATCACAGAGGAGATCTTGTTAGAAGACATTGGAGAGATTGTCCGCTTGCCCATGTATGCTGATCGGATAAGGAATGAAACCGAGGCTCACAGCAAGCAGCACTCAGGACGTCGAAGGTGATTTTCACAACAGATTCAAGTCCAAAATGCACCAGAGGAATCGCACAAACTCGAGCTGATCTCTGTATCAGTAGGGTTATCTCACATATACGTTTGGGTGCATGTACTTAAATGCATTGTTGTCTTTTGCTTCCTTTTGGTTGTATTTTTTGCTGTTGTCATACCAACAGTTTGGAAATTAACCAAACAGGAAATGTGATTTATTCTTCTCAGTTGTAAACATTTTTATTTATCCTTAACTGGATTTATATCGTAGTTGAATGTTGTCTTAAACAAAATTTATTTAACAGTAAGACAAACATTCAACTACGATATAAAGAACACACTAATCCCTTTTGATTTTCTTTAATAGAGTGTATGTTAGCAAAAATGCTCCTCTTATGTGTAATTTGACACTCATATCAAGTGTGCATGTAAAGAGGGTCGCTCATCATCTTCTGCAACAACAGAAATAGTAAAATATTTCCTGGGGTTGTCTTTCAAGATCAATCAAATATTGAAGCATATAGTACACGCATACCGTTTTATGTTGACAAAGCAGGCTAATATATTCCAATTTTAGTTAAAAGGAAATGCCCTTCGAATAAAATGCAAGACAACTCATAACTTGCATTTGCATAACTTGAAAAACATATGAATCTAAATCTTGTAGCAAGCCAAGAATTAAATCATTCTTTGATGGCACAGAATTGGAAAAATATATAGTACTTGGTGTGGTAGATGTCACATGCCCATTTCATAGTAGACACGCCCCAAGGCCCCAACTCAAAAATATATTCCTGACGCTGACGCTATTTTTGTTTACCCCTTGACCATTTCAATTCGTTTCTCAAATTTATGAGCATCGGTGGCTCTCCAGTTTCCTCAACCAAAACCCCCGTTCTCCTTGAAACCCTAACTTTCTCAGTTCTTCTTCTTCTGCAGATCCCTTCTATTCTCAGAGTTCCAATGGGGAACTTTAATATGCTTCCTTACGAGATCATGTTAGACATTTTTAGTCGTTTACCAACAGAATCTGCTCTGGAATGCAAGGTAGTCTCTAAACCTTGGGGAGATCTTGTTCGGCATCCATCCTTGGCACATATGCACTTGAATCATCTCAATGACAATGATTCGGGTAAGTTAAGTTGTATTTGCTATAGTCATGTACAAGGGCTTAAACCATTTTATTATAGTGAGTATGATAATAATCATCATGAGGCACCCTTCAACAGGAGAATAAGGATGAACTTAAGCTCTGCATTTGACGATTATTATTTTAATGGTTCATGCAATGGTCTAATTGGCTTCGATGCATGGCTTAGAGACGAAATTGGTAAATGGAATTTTGGACCTGCTTAAATCTGTAATCCAATCACCAGAGAAGATGTTATCCTTCCAAGATTTAAAGAATCTTCCTGGTGGACTGGATTTGGTTACCTTCCTTCCACCAATGAGTACAAGGTTGCTAGGATCTATAACTCGAAGAAGAGAAACCTAAATGAAGAAATTGGAATTGGAGTTGTTCAGGTGTACACTCTTGGGAGTGTCGGTGGATGGAGAAACGTGGGAACGACCAACATCAGTATGCAACCTTTTTCACACAGTGCTGCTATGTTTGCGAATGGAGCTCTTCATTGGGAGGACAACGATGATACCACATGCACTATTCTTGCTTTCCATTTGGCTGATGAAAAGCTTAGCCAACTTCCACCACCACCACCTTATTTGACACAAACTGATGATTCATATATTGATATTATATTAGGGGTTTTAGGTGATTTTCTAAGTGCTACTCATTATTACGATTCTGGTGATTGTTGTTAAAAAAAATAAAAAAAAATAAAAAATTAGTAATTTGTGATGTTAAAACTAGAATTATCTAGATTAGTCTAAATAGACATGTGAGGATAAACTCCTCCATACTTATCCTTGTATTCTAGACTAGATAAGTATTAGTCAAATTAGACATGTGAAGGATAAACTCATAGATACTTATCCTTGGTATTATACTCTAGAATATTCCCTCTAGATAAGAGTGTAATGAGAGTGTAAAGAAGAGTCTAGATAGAACTATCTAGAGAAATAAGTGAGTCTATAAATAGGCAAGTCTTGGTTCATTTGAAACCATCCAAAAAACCAAGTGAGCAAAGCAAGTAGCAAGAGAGTAGCAAGAGTGAGAGCTAGTAGAAAAACCCAAAGAGCCTTTGTAAACATTCCAAAAATAATAAAAACCTCCTCTTTTCATAAACCAACCTCTTTTCCTAAATTCATTTCCTAATCCATTTCCATAAAACCCATCACATTTCCGCATTGCGCCAACAAATTTGGTATCAGAGCAAACCTATCCCGATAATCCTAAAACTCTACCCATGGCAAGTATTCAAAGTTTCAACTATGCCCAAAGTCTAATTCCAATTTTTGATGGTGAGAGTTTTGATTATTGGAGTCTACAAATGAAGACTCTTTTCATTTCACAAGACCTATGGGATCTTGTAGAAGATGGTTATAAGGTACACGAGTCGTGCACAATTCAATCGTCATGGACGGAGGCAGAGAAAAAGAGTATAAGGATAATAAGAAGAAAGATGCTAAAGCATTACTGTTCATACAGCAGGGGGTAAGCAAAACTATTTTTCCTCGAATTTCGGTAGCGAAAACTTCGAAGGAGGCCTGGAATATTCTCAAAGTTGCATTCCAAGGTTCAGAAAAGGTAATCTCCATTAAACTACCAAAATTTATGGCGAGATTTTGATAATTTACTCATGAAAGAAAATGAAACTATCCAGAACTTCTTTACAAGAGTTACTGGTATAGTGAATCAAATTAGTAGTTATGGAGATACCATTGAAAACAAAAGAATTGTAGAAAAAATTCTAAGAAGCTTACCTTTCAAATTCGATCATATTGTCGCTGCCATTGAGGAGTCCAAAAATTTATCGACTCTCTCCGTACACGAATTAATGGGTTCACTTGAGGCGCATGAAAAAAGGATAAATAGGTTCGCGGAACAGCCGTTGGAGCAGGCGTTTCAATCAAAAATAAATTTCAAAGAAAAGAAAAATATAGAAGCCGAAAAAGAAAGCTCCAGAGGGGGATCATCATCAAACTCGCAATACGAGAAAGGATCATCATCAAATCAAGGATCCAGAAACTCCTACCGCGGACGTGGAAGAGGAAAAGGAGGTTATAAAAACAACAATCAAAGGTACGGGAAAAATTACTCCTCCAATTTCCGATGCAATGTTTGCAAAAAGTTTGGCCATCCAACTGAAAATTGCAGATATAAGTGCACCAAGTGTGATAAATTAAATCACATGGAAAAGGATTGTTGGTTTAAAAATAATGAAGCCAACTATTCCGAGAAAAAAGATTTTCAAAATCAAGTATTTTATTCCTGCCTCACCTCGCAACAAGATGCGCAAGGTATATGGTATGTTGATAGCGGATGCAGCAGCCATATGACAGGAAACAGAGAATACTTCGTAAAGTTGGAAGAGCAACATATTCCACCAGTCAAACTCGGAGATGGAAAGTATCAGAATGTTGAAGGAAGAGGAGTCATATCCGTACGAACAAGGTCAGGTAAAACTCGATACATATCTGATGTTCTTTATGTTCCTGGCCTAGCTCAAAATTTATTAAGTGTTGGACAACTTATAAGAAAAGTGTACTCACTACATTTCAAAGACGGAGAATGCACAATTTATGATAAAATTAATAAGCAATTGGTGGCAAAAGTAAAAATGACAGAAAATTTTGTCTTTCCCTTCTCTATGCCATCAATTGGAGATTGTGCAATGAGTACCAATCACATAGATGAATGCAAGTTATGGCATTTGAGATACGGGAATCTCAACTAAAGATCCTTGAAAGTTCTAAAATCAAAGAACATGGTCATCGGTCTTCCTAATATCAGCGGTGGAGATAAAGTATGTGAAGGATGTATTTTTGGAAAGTTTCATAGACTTCCGTTCACAAGCACATCGTGGAGAGCAAGAAGGCCCCTCGAATTGGTGCACGCAGATATATGCGGTCCGACAAGAACAGCTTCACTCAATAACAGAAGATATTTTCTCTTATTCGTGGATGATTATACCAGGATGATGTGGGTGTATATTCTCGAGCAAAAGTCCGAGGCATTCACTAAATTCCTAGAGTTCAAGGAGTTGGCAGAGAAGCAAAGTGGTCATCAACTAAAGGTTTTCCGTACTGACCGTGGTGGAGAATTTACTTCAAATAAATTTATCAACTACTGCAAAGAAAATGGAATTAAGAAGGAGCTTACTGTTCGATACACTCCACAACAAAACGGCGTCGCGGAAAGGAAAAATCGTACGATCGTAGAAATGGCTCGCAGTATGCTAAAAGAAAGGAAGCTACCCAACAGTTACTGGGCTGAAGCAGTCAACACGGCGGTCTACATCCTTAATCGTTCGCCAACAAAATCAGTTCTCAACAAAACTCCATATGAGGCTTGGCATAAGAAAAAACCCGAGGTAACTTCTTTCAGAATTTTTGGTTGCGTAGCATACTCACATATTCCATCCCAACATAGAGAAAAGTTCGATGAAAAAGGAGAAAAGCTAATATTCATCGGATACAGCGAAGAATCTAAAGCATATAGACTTCTCAATCCAGATACAAAGGAGCTGGTAATTTCAAGAGATGTTATCTTTGATGAATTCAAATCATGGGATTGGAATGATGAAACAGACAACCACGAGTTGCCACTACTCATTGAAGACGAGCCAGATCATCCACGTCAGGATGAAATAACTCCACCAGCTAGCCCGAAATCTCCAAGTCCAACACAACAAAGTCCAAGTTCATCAAAAGCAAGTGCCACACCTCCAAGTTCATCAGAAACAAGTCCCACACCTAGAAAGGTGCGTTCCCTAGTATATATTTATAATACATCTAATTGTGCATTTATAGCACTAGAACCTCAAAAATATGAGGAAGCGGCAAAAGAAGAAAAATGGAGACATGCCATGGACGAAGAAATGCGAGTAATCGAGAAAAATAAGACATGGGAGCTTGTAAATCAGCCAATGGACAAAGAAATAATTGGTCTGAAGTGGGTCTACAAGACAAAATATAATGAAGATGGGTCGATTCAAAAGCACAAGGCAAGGCTAGTTGCAAAAGGATATTCTCAGCAACCAGGAATTGACTACACCGAAACATTTTCCCCAGTCGCTCGCATGGAAACAATTCGGATGGTGTTAGCTTTGGCATCTCAACTTAAAATGAAGGTCTACCAATTGGACGTAAAGTCGGCGTTCCTAAACGGAGAACTGGAAGAAGAGGTGTACGTTGAACAACCTCAAGGATATGTCCGAAAAGGAAATGAAAAAATGGTTTATCGTCTCTGCAAAGCACTATATGGTCTCAAACAAGCACCGCGTGCATGGAACAGCAAAATTGACAAATACTTCCGAGATAACGGATTTGAGAAAAGTCCAAGTGAGCCATCCCTCTACATAAGAAGACAAGGTATGGATTTCCTAATCGTCTGTCTCTATGTTGATGATTTAATTTATGCCAGCACAAAACAAGAGATGGCAGAAAAATTTAAGAAGGAGATGATGAAAGAATATGAGATGACCGACTTAGGACTTATGCGATATTTTCTTGGGATTCAAGTAAAACAATCTCCAGCAGAAATATTCATTTCCCAAGAAAAATATGCAGAAGACATACTAAAAAAGTTCAACATGATGGATTGCAAACCAATTGCAACTCCAATGGGTGCCAGTGAGAAATTGATAAAAAATGATGGAGCAACTAAAGTGGATCCAACCTCATTCAGAAGTCTAGTCGGCTCACTGATCTACTTAACAAATACAAGGCCAGACATAGTCAATGCAACCAGCATTGTTTCTCGGTTTATGAGCGAGCCAAGCAAGTTACACTACGCCGCTGCAAAGAGAATTCTTCGATATATCAAGGGAACAAAGGATTTTGGCATCAAGTATACAAGAGAAAAGGATAATGATTTAATTGGCTTCACAGATAGCGATTGGGCAAGTTCTATTGAAGATCGAAAAAGCACATCAGGCTATGTTTTCTGTATGGGAACAAAAGTTATCTCCTGGAGTTCTAAAAAGCAAAGTACGGTGGCACTATCATCAGCCGAAGCGGAATACATAGCAGCAACAAGTGCAGCATGTGAAGCATTATGGTTGAGAAGAATTATGACCGACCTACAACAAAGGCAAAAGCAACCGACAACTATCTACTGTGACAATATGTCTACAATTGCAATGACAAAAAATCCAGTCTTCCACGGACGGACGAAGCACATCGAGCTACGACACCACTTCATCAGAGAACTAGTGGAAAACAAAGAAATTGAGCTTCAATTCTGTCCGACGCAAGAGAAAAATGCGGACATTTTCACAAAAGCGGTCACGGTGGATAAGTTCCATCATTTCAGAGACAAGCTAAACATCACAAATTAAGAGGGGGTGTTAAAAAAAATAAAAATAAATAAAAAATTAGTAATTTGTGATGTTAAAACTAGAATTATCTAGATTAGTCTAAATAGACATGTGAGGATAAACTCCTCCATACTTATCCTTGTATTCTAGACTAGATAAGTATTAGTCAAATTAGACATGTGAAGGATAAGCTCATAGATACTTATCCTTGGTATTATACTCTAGAATATTCCCTCTAGATAAGAGTGTAATGAGAGTGTAAAGAAGAGTCTAGATAGAACTATCTAGAGAAATAAGTGAGTCTATAAATAGGCAAGTCTTGGTTCATTTGAAACCATCCAAAAAACCAAGTGAGCAAAGCAAGTAGCAAGAGAGTAGCAAGATTGAGAGCTAGTAGAAAAACCCAAAGAGCCTTTGTAAACATTCCAAAAATAATAAAAACCTCCTCTTTTCATAAACCAACCTCTTTTCCTAAATTCATTTCCTAATCCATTTCCATAAAACCCATCACATTTCCGCATTGCGCCAACAATTGTGACATATGGTTATTAAAGAAGAATGAAGATAATGATGACTTCAACTGGATTAAAGTGTTTAGTTTCGATAGTGAAATATCACCGCCATTCGAGTTTACGAAGAGTGGTAGGCTTTTGTGCTATGGGAAAAGTAAAATTTATTATAGTTACCATCCAAAAGCTTCACCTGCCAAAATCGATATCAGTTTTGGGAAGTCAATTTGTGAAGCGATTCCTCACAAGAATACGTTAGTTTCATTGAAAGTATTAGGAGAGAAGGATACAAAAACAATGGAATTCAGCGAAATGATAAGTTCAAGTGAGGAGGGAGAGTAAGACATCACTAGGTAAGTGCAATGATCATTCATTGAAAATCTTAAGCATTTTTAAATTAGATATAACAAGGGATCTTCTGAATCTAATCAATAGACAATGCTGCTGATACAATATCATGTATGGTCTTATAGCTTTTTGTTGCTATGTTCATTCTGCATTTTGCAATTTACTTGAGTTAGTCTTAGTGAGGAAATGTAATGCAAACAACCAACAACTCTACTCGCTAATTGCCTATGTTGTTATTTTTGTTTGTTGTTTCTCCATGGTGTCGTCTTTGACATTTTTCTTAGGTGTTAGCATTAGAACCCCATGGTATATCCCTAGGTACTTCATTTTTAGTCTGGTGATTTTCTGACATAAGGCACACTTGTTTACTGTTCTAGCTGTTTGATCCAAGTGCACGTATGGTTTTCATGTTTAATATGGATATAGTTTGTACACCTTCACTGATTCTGGGAGAGTCATTGTTTTCTCTCTGTTCTTTTTATTTGGGTACTGGTCATTGAGAGTCATTGTTTATTTTTTCATTTTTTCTTTTGGGCATTTTTTTTTTGTTGGTTATTATTATATAGTAAGAGTTTCTCAAAGTTGATTCTATTTGGCATTGCAGCACCATTATCTGAAACCGATACTTCTTTGATGGAGAGGTGAACCTGCACATTCTGCTCCAGATTTGCCATGTTTACTGACAATTCAAGCAGGAAAAAATCTGGATAGGAAGAGTGAAAAGAGAATTTTCTGTCATAGGTAACATGACCATTGAAGTGTCATAGACTCATAATAGTAGACCTGGAAATGGTTAAAAAGGTGTTCTATTTTGGTTAAACAAAAAACTTTGGCTATTCATTTTGGGAATTGTGGTGCAATGAAGTGTTTTTAGATTCCTGCAGGTTTTGTTTTATTATCAGGAATATGTTTATGGGTTTTGTTGGGTGTTGATCTTGCACTTTTGCAATGTTGTAAAAGGCATGCGCCTTCGTCGCTTAAGCCCCAAAGGCCCATTAGGCGTTGGACCAACGCCTAGAAAAAAAAGGCAACAAGGTGAGGCGATACGACCAATTTTTTTTTTCTTTTTAATTTTTTTTGGGCGCCTTTGGCGCCTAGTGAGCGTTTATGCCCTGGGCCAGGCCACACGACGGGCTTGGCGCCTCGTCTCTCCTAGCGCCTTTTACAACATAGAACTTCTGTCGGTGAACTGGTATAAGCTGCTTATTACTATACGAAACGTATGTATTACCGATAGATAGAGAAAGATTGTTATTGTACGTTGAAAAAGGCAAATACCTTTGAATTGAATGGTACTCTAACCAACGGTACATATTAGACGAACATATTGGCCATCCTTGGCCACGACACACAACACCAGTACACACGGCTTGGTCCAACTCCAAATCTGTTATAAGTCCAAGTTATTCGGCGTACACAAGAAGAAGTATGTTTGTGAGTCCTAGTCATATGATGTACATATTCCAGTAATTTCCTAGTCTTGCTGTAACTTTCCCTGTAAATTCGTATAAGTTGTTCAGATTAGGTTTTGATCACTACTTTTGTAATATGTATAAATACCAGATGAAATACAATTCCGTCTACACAATTGTGAGACAATAAACCTAAACCTAGAATTCTTTGATGGTATCATCTTGATCCATCCTAGGACCTATCTTCATTCCTTCTACAATATATCTCTGATTTCTCTCACAATGGTTGATTCAGTTGATCAAACACCTCCTCAAAGTCCATCTCATCAAAATACTAAAACTCAAGAAAATTCTCATCAGCATAATGAAACTCAAGCCAGTTCTGCTTCAGGGAATATTCGTACCCAAGACCCTTATATTATCCATCCAAGTGACAATTCTGCGACAATTTTGTTTTCTCCTCTTTTGCAGGGTGATAACTATGGCTCCTGGGTTAGGGGTATCACGAAAGATCTGAATGCTAAAGGCAAGCTCGGATTTGTGGATGGTACTCTGCCTCCTCCGAAGGATGCACTCCAATATCAATGTTGGAAACGGTGCGACGATCTCTTCGGAAGCTGGTTGCTGAATTCTTGCCAGCCTGACATTCGTGCTAGTTGTCTCTATGCACCATCATCTCATGCCATATGGAAAGACCTCCAGGTGAGATTCTGCATATCTAATGCACCAATTCTTTTTTGACTTAAATCTGCTATCGCTGCTATTAGGAAAGAATCGATGTCCGTCTCTCTATACTACACAAAGATTAAAACTTTGTGGGATCAATACGACTCTCTTGTGGCTTCCACCGAAGTTTTCATCCGTGGTGCTGGTAAGTCTCTTCTTGAGAGACTTGAACGAGACAAAGCAATGGAGTTTATCCAGGGACTGCATGACCGTTTCTCCAATCTAAGAAGTCAGATCCTATTGATGGACCCTTTTCCCACTGCTTTGCGCATCTTTAACATGGTACAGCAGGAGGAAGAACAACAACATATTTCAGCCAGTCCTCTTCCGGTTATTGAAGCTGCAACACTAAACACCAATAGGCATCAATATTAGTCGTCTCGAACAATAACTCCAACTCACCACAAAAGACCTCGACCACATTGCGATTATTGCAATCGTCATGGTCATATTCGTGAACGGTGATATCGCTTGCATGGTTTTCCATCTACTTCCGCTTCAACACTTACTACTTCCAATGTCACTCCAGGTACGGAATCTACCGTGATGCAACCTCCTACCATTCCATCCTTTTCAGCTGAGTAGTACAGTCACTTACTTGCTCTCATTAATCCACTAGGAGATGACTCATCCATTGAGCCTCGTGTCAACTTTACTGGTAAGCTACTCAATACTTTATTTCTGAACCTTGGTTTGTTGACAGCGGTGCTACGCACCATATATGCAATTCATTATCATATTTTACATCAAACAATCATGTTAGTTCATTAATTCAGATGCAATTTCCGGATGGCACTCTCTCCACAATAAAACATATTGGTGAAGTTGTATTCTCACCAACTCTAAAATTATCAAATGTTTATCATATAGCCAATTTTAAATTGAATGTTCTCTCTATAAGTCAGTTAACTCTTTCTTTCCATTGTGTTGTAATCCTCACACACAATTATTTTACGTTTCAGGAACAATTCACGAAAACAGTGATTGGTCAGGGTGATTTGAGTGGAGGACTTTATCAACTCCGAATCTCTGCATCTCCAGCAGCATCGCGCAAAGTTTTATTTAATAATAAGACGTCCTTCGACATTTGGAACTGTCGTTTAGGACATCCCAATTTAGAACGTTTTAAATTTTTATGTAGTTCGCACAATTATATTCAGTATAATTTTTCCCGTACTTGCGATGCATGCCCTATGGAAAAGCAGACTCGTTTATCTTTTAATAAAAATAGTATTTCTTCTACTCGCTGTTTTGAACTTATACATTGTGACATATGGGGACCCTTTTTCATAACATCTATTATTGGTGCTAAATATTTTCTCACCATTGTTGATGATTTCTCTAGATGCACTTGGGTATATCTTATGCATACCAAGGGAGAAACTTGCAAGTTTATCAAATATTTTTATCGTCATGTTATAACTCAATATTCTCGAAAACTGACTACAATATCTATTGGTAGTAATTTACCTTTCTTACCAGTTCTATAGCGCTTTCAATCCGACAATGGGTCTGAATTCTTATCCAATGAATTTCAGACTTGTATTAATGACAATGGAATTCATCACCAAAGAAGCTGTGTTCATACTCCACAACAAAATGGAATAGTCGAACGCAAACATCGCCATTTGTTAACTGTAGCTAGGGCACTTCGTTTTCAGGCTAATCTACCGATTACCTACTGGGGAGAATGTATTCTAATGACAACATATCTTATTAACAAGATGCCCACTCCATTTCTCTCCCGACGATCTCCTCATGAAGTTCTACTAGGTACATCACCTAATTATCGTAATCTTCGTGTGTTTGATTGTTTGTGTTATGCTAGAAACAATATAATTATGCATAAATTTGATTCCCGAGCAAAACCGGGTGTATTTCTTGGATATCCTTTTAACCATAAAGGTTTTATCGTATTAGACCTTGATACAAAATCCACTTATGTTTCTCGTGATGTTGTATTTCATGAGAATGTTTTTCCATTTAAAGATGCTAAACTTTCTATTCTGGATTTTTTCAAACCTCCTCCTTAAGAGGAATATTTTTTTTAAAGATATTCCTAACTCGTTTTCGCAGTTGTCACCAGCTTCCACTATACCATAGTCTCCAGCTGTGCATTCCTCACGATCTATACATACCCCGCAGTCACCTGATGCTGCTGCTTCATCGCCTTCCACTACTGTCGATTCCAACTCCAGTGCTGATGCTAATGCTTTATCCAGTTCAAGTATGGATGATTCTGGAAACTCCAGTACTAATAATTCAATGTCTCCTGCTATCACTTCACCACCTGTTGAATTGCGCAGGTCGACTCGAGAATATCATCGTCCAACTCACTTGAAGGACTATATATGCTCCGCCAAAAAGTGTAATCTAAATCTCAATATCCTCTTACAAATTTTATTTCCTTTGATCAATTTACTCCGCAACATCGTGATTTTCTTTCGTCAGTCATTTCTAATGATGAACCACGCACTTTTACGGAAGCAATCAAAATTCCAGTTTGGCGTGATGCAATCATCAAGGATCATACTGCGTTACAAAACAACGATACTTTTAGTATCACAACTCTACCACCTGGCAAGTCGGACGTTGGCTGCAAATGGGTATTTAAAATTAAATATCGTCCTGATGGCACAATAGAACGTCATAAAGATCGTCTTGTGGCTAAAGGCTACACACAACAAGAAGGTATTGATTATCATGACACCTTTGCTCATGTTGCCAAACTGGTTATTGTTCGTGTTTTACTCTCAATAGCTGCCATTCATAATTGGCCTCTACATCAACTTGATGTTAATAACGCTTTTTTACAAGGTGACCTTGAAGAAGATATTTATATGAAAATCCCTCCCGGATTCCAGAAAAAGGGAGATAATCATGTTTACAAACTAAATAAATCCTTATATGGACTTAAGCAGGCCTCTCGTCAATGGTTTGCAAAATTCTCTGCGGCCTTACTTAATGAAGGTTTCATACAATCACATGCTGACTATTCTCTCTTCATTTTTCATTCTGGGTCAGTATCTATTTATGTTCTGGTTTATGTTGACGATATTATTATCACAGGTACAAGTGATTCGGCTATACAGGCTCTAAAACGCAAACTAGAATCCAAATTTTCTCTAAAGAACCTTGGACGCCTACAATATTTCATGGGCATTGAAGTATCTCGATCTCCAAAAGGTATTTTTCTGTGTCAAAACAAATACATTCTTGATATGTTTAATGATTCTAGTCTTTTAGGGGCTAAGGTTGCTCCTTCTCCAATGGAACAACATCTTAAACTTTTACCAAATTCTGGTACTCTATTATCTGATCCTAGTATTTATCGTCGACTTATTGGTCATCTAATTTATTTTCAAGTAACTCGTCCTGATATCACTTACACCGTTAATTACTTGAGTCAATTTATGCAACAACCATGTTCGGGTCATCTGGATGTTGCACATCGTGTAGTTCGTTACCTTAAAGGTACCGTTAGTCATGGCATTTTTCTTTCTGCCTCCAGTTCTTTGTCTCTTGCTGGTTATAATGATTCTGATTGGGCAGGATACCCAACGACTCTTCAATCCACGACAGGTTACTTTACCATGCTAGGAGATAGTCCTATTTCTTGGAAGTCTAAGAAACAGCCAACAATATCTCTTTCTTCTGCTGAGGCGGAATATAGAGCTCTTGCAAATCTTACATCTGAATTGCAATGGTTACATTATCTATTCACTGATCTTCGTATCACTATTCGGAAACCTATCCCCATTTATTGCGACAATCAAGCCGCTATTCACATTTCTGAGAATCCAGTTTTTCATGAAAGGACTAAACATATTGAAATAGATTGTTATTTTATACGTGGAAAACTGATATCCGGTCTCATCAAACCTACTTATTTTCCGTCAGCATTGCAATTAGATAATCTATTCACAAAACCACTAGGTGTGGATCATGTTCGACGTCTTGCTAGCAATTTGGGTCTTCGTACAGATTCTCCTCAGGCTCCAACTTGAGGGGGGGTATTAGACGAACATATTAGACATCCTTGGGCACGACACACAACATCATTACACACGGCTTGGTCCAACTCCAAATCTGTTATAAGTCCAGGTCATTCGGCGTACACAAGAAGAAGTCTGTTTGTAAGTCCTAGTCATATGCTTTACATATTCCAGTAATTTCCTAGTCTTGCTATAACTTTACCTGTAAATTCGTATAAGTCGTTCAGATTAGGTTTTGATCACTACTTTTGTAATATGTATAAATACCAGATGAAATACAATTTCGTCTACACAATTGTGAGACAATAAACCTAAACCCAAAATTCTTTGAGTACATTTGGAATTGAACTCGGAACTGCAACCAAAATGGCTACTGTTTTTAACCCTCTTTAGTTTAACACACAATACAAAAGATGAAATTTGCAGAATCATCTTCTTTCCTTTTTACAAAATAATTTCTTTACTTAAGAAGAAGAAATTCGATTCTATCCTTCTAGTAGGATTCTAACTCGGTAACCGAGTCAGTTTATTTTCCCCCTTTCCCCCTTTTTTCTCTGTGAGTCCTTCTGGGTGAACCGGGTAACTCGAACCTGTAATGTGGCCATTCCAAGGTGTCTGGGGTTACATAAGGTGGCTCATGTCATATCCCATATTCATCAAACCATTCCTTCATTTCTCAGCCTCAATCAATATCGTTCTCGTGTCTCCTTCACAACCAAACAGAACCCCCTTTTCTCCTTGAAACCCTAACACTCTCTTTCTATCATTCTCCAAATCCCTTTTCCTCAATTTTTAGGGTTTCCATGTGGAACTGTAGGTACCGAATATCACAAGACATTAGCTTACGAACATCGTAATAAATATAAGAGGAAAGAGATACAAAACAATGCGATAATAGAGGAAGCACGGGGAAGTATGAAAGATTTGAGAGCATAAAATAATCTTGCGAAGATATGTTGCGATACTTCGCAACGCATATACAGTTGTACAAATTTTACTATAAATAGGAGTTCAAATGTAAAATTAGAGAGGTTCTTTTAATGAGTGTTAGAAAATATCTTAGGAAAGAGAATAGAGAAAGTTGTAAACTATTCTAGTTTCATTTAGATACTTCTTTGTAATCAATTGAGAGAATTAATAAGAAAATTGTCATTTTTCATCAAGAACTTCTTAAGTTTTACAAATTCTACTGAGGGTGTAGTTGTAGGTTATTCCGAAACTACATAATTGGTGCTAGAAACAGGGATTGAAGATTGTTCTAGCAAAAATTCTAGGGAGTTTTGAAAATCTGAAATGGCTAGAAGAAGAAATACATCAGAACCATTGACTGCAGTAAGAAGAAGTATAAGGCTTGCAGGTGGAAAAGCAAATGTAACAGGAGAACCTAGTAGGAGAAAGAATAATCAAAGAAATCAAATTCAACAAACATAAGATCATGATCGAGTGAGTATACACACTTGGAGAACTGATACACCAGCAGAAACATACAGAGAACCAAAAATTAGAGAAAATAGGAGATTGATGGGAGGAACAACTCGTGAAAGAGAAAGGGAATTGCTAGAAACATTGAGACAAGAAATTCAAGAAGAACGAAGGTTTGAAGCTGAAGAATGTGCCAATCTAACAAGACAGAATCAAGAATTGAGAAGGGAAAATGAGATGTTACAAAGGAGGAAATCTCAAAGTGTTGTAAGATCAAATGCTAGACCAAGAAGAGAAGAACAAAATTCTCCAACGACCAATAGTGAAAATGAGATGCAAAAACAAGCACATAATCAAGTTGAAAGAAATCGAGAGAATCGTTTCATTCTAGTGCCAAATCACGAACAAAATATGGAGAATTTACGAACAGAGCCACTTCCAAGGGAAAATAATCAGAATGGTGAAGAAAATCAAGAGGAAGAGCGGCAACTTGTGGAAGAAATTGAGAGACAACAAGCTATGCATCAAAACAATTACGAAGATGGATTAAGAAGACGTGAACCAGCTCGCAACAATAAAAATCTTGGGTGTGATAGAATTCGGAGGAATATTGGGAATCAACGAGAAAAAATAACAAGGAGCGAACCAAACCTTCGAATCAGAGTTCAGGAAAACAAGGAAGAAATAAATCACAGAAGAAGGAGAAATAAAGAAGAAGAAATTCCAGATATTCATATGAGAAGGATGAGGAGATAATAAATGGAAGAACAAGAATTTCAAAATGCTCTGCAACAAAACAATTTTGACAATTTGGAAAGAAGATATTTGCAAAATCATGCAAATGAAAACATTAATGAAGAGTATGATAGAATGCGAAGAATCGCAAGAGAGGAGATGCAAGAACGCAGAAGAAGAAAAGCTGCGTTGAAGAGGCCAATAGTGGAGAATTCTGAAGCAAATGCACGAATCTTTCGAGAATTAGCGGAAATGAGGGGAATGATAAGCAGTCGAGAAGGAGGAGATAGAAGGCAATTAGATGAAGCAATAGAAGAAGATGCGAGGACTCATTTTTCTAGAGAAGTACATTTGGGAGAGATTCCACCAAAGTGCAATCTTCCTACGTTAACTAGCATCTTTGACGGGAATTCATGTGCTATTCAGCACATTAAAGCATATGTAAGATGCATGCTATAATGGGAGAATCATGATGCTATATTATACAAGTACTTCGCATCAAGTTTAACAGGAGAAGCTCTAAAATGGTTCGAAGGGATTCCCAAGAACACTATTACATCATTTACACTAGTGGAAAATAAAAAAAACAAGTCTGCCAAAAAAAGTTTTAATATCACTAAAAACGTCTGTGTCTGGGAGCCCTAAATCTGTAGTCTTATTTCTCAAAACGTCTGCTATAGGGAGCACTTGAATCTTTTCAAAAAGGACTACCTTGAACAGAATTTGTGTTAATACTGATAAGGAAAGTCTTTTATATTGAACATATTGTATAAAAAAAAAGGGAAATTGATTCAGCTGCATCCAAAGCTGGTTTAGCTGAATCTAAAACTAAAAATCCAATCACAATTGATTGAATTAAAAATAAATTTAAAACTAAATTAATAATGACTTCACAACTTGAATTAATCTTATATCAAAATAAAAAAAAAAATCAGTTTCCATCTACCTAAAATATCTTAGTATAATTTAAGTAGAACAACAAGTTCAGCTGTTAAAATTTTCTTCTTTCCCATCTCTTAACATAAAACATTGAAAAAGACAATAAAAAAGGACTACATAAACATCAATAAGAAGCAAACTCTAGCACTTAAATTTTCCTACACTCTCCCAAGTGCCAACTCCATCTACAACAACAACTAGAACATATAGTTTCTGTTCTTCTCAGCTGATGTCTTTGAAGTGGGAGAAATTTCACTTGAAATAGAAAGCTACTGGACTTGGTATCAAGTCAAATACATGAGGCAATGAGCTTGCTACTGCATTTTCAGATCCCTGAAAGCACAAATAGGTCATAAATTTTAGCCATTGACGCATGATAACTAGTTTATTGTCCAAGAAACACACTACTTTTTTTTGTAGAAAGGTTTTGTTCCACAAGGAAGTGAAAATTTACTTACCAAAAGTCAGTCATTGCCATTAGACAGTCCTCCTTTTATTATAAACAGATGAATATGTTGGGACTACTCGTTGGTACCTAAAAATAAATAGAAAAAACGTATTAGACCATAACAACTTTGACGTAAAAACATAATACTCAACAACACATAAGGGAAAATTCATTTGTAGGTATAGCCACAATGCTGGATGCTGCCAATAACCCATAATTATCAAGTTCCAACACCTCCCCAAAGAATTAAAACCTATGGCAGTCATCGTAGCCGAAGTTACCCCCTCGCAATTGACAAGCTTCTGAACGGTCAACATTGGCGTTCTTACAGAGTACATACTTCATACACAACACAACCAACATAAAACATAAATTATACATTTTGCAAGTGGCGAGAGAAAATTCCAATGGACATAATAACAACACAAGAGAAGAATAATAACCTCAAGAGAGATGTTGGGACAATATGATTCATTGAGAACATGGTGATTGGGACAATCTTGAGAAATTTCATGAATGGTTTCGTCAATAACACATGAAAAATTTGACGTGTTCAAGGATGTCAACAGAGGATATGATGTAACAACAAAGCTATGGGAAAGTCCAGTCTCATATTACGAACATATCTAAACAACAAAACAACCTCAATCTTTTGTTTCAAGGCTATCTATACGCAATATACCTTACCTCTATACAAACTAGAAGCACTGACATGGAAAATAGAAAAGGAAACCAGTCTCCCTGGGATTTGAAATTCAACAAGTTACTAAGATAGAAACTAAAATTTAAACAAGTTATAGAATATGGAACCCATACAACTTACAAGTTTAAAATCAACAAGTAATTAGTAATGTTCTGTAATCTAAAAGGCAGGAACGTTCAATTTGATAATCAAATAGTTTGAGGTCACTAGATAATCACACTACAAGCACTGACATTGAAATATAGAATGGACAAATTACATGTACTGGATCTGTAATGTGCAAACTAAAGCTAAAATATAAACTGCAAGCACTGGAATTTTCAATGATTTGTAATCTATAGATTACAACTAAAACTACAATCACATTTAACCAAGTTACTGAAATTGAAGTAACTGAACTAATAAGTGAAAGACAAATTATATATACTGCAATCAATGTATCAAGTATACTTTGAGAATATTGCACTACCAATTCATTAAATAAGAAAGGGACGCATTTTCACATAATCATTTTCTAAGAAGAAATACCATGTGCAGTGTAGATAATAATCCCTACCACTTGACAAAGTATTCCACAACGACTATTTTCTTGGAACACAACTTTAAAGCATCATTGATTCACTTCCTTCTGTTAAAAGTGGGAAGAACTTCACAGTCTAATCTCTTATAAAATTCTTTGAGATGGCTCACCTGCAATAGCCAAAAAAACATAACACCAAATTGTAATATCAATGACATGAAAGTGCAATACATATTACAAAATAAGTAGAAGACTGCTTTAGGTAGATAAATCGAGTACAAATCTAGCTTACCATGAAACTGTTGTGCTTTAGAACCCCCAAAAACTAATTCTTCGTACTTCTCTTCTTTTGACTAATCTTCTCAATATCTTCTAAAAAAACACAAACAAAATTCATTGTAAATCCAACAAATTTTAGATCTTAATGATGGAATACTATCAACACAAGCCAAATCAAAACAAAAATAAACCCAATAAAATCAATACAACCAGACTGTACACGAATATAGTAACCTAACTCACAACTCAGATCATAAAACTTAAATTAGAACCAAACCTATTATTTGAACTCCATGAAATCAAATGAAGAAGCATAAAAATTGAGGATTCTTGATTTTTTTTTATTATGTATATAAAATCAGACTCATAACATCAGCACTTACGAAGAATCTAGGGTTTTATAAACTCATCTTCTTGGACTAGTAAGCAATAGGTCGTGCAGAGAGTATAGAGATTCGTTTTCTAGGAATTAAGTCGGAGAAAATCAAACTTCTAGGGTTCAAATGGATTATTGAAAGATTGGGTTTGGTTTCTGAAGATCGGTTTGTTTCTGAGATATGGGTTTAGAAAAGAGATTTGTTTATGAGATATGGGTTTAGGAATTATGAATCTGATTAATCTTGCTGAGAATAGATATTCGATTCAATGTTATGACCACGAATCTCGACTGGAAGAAAAAATCTGAGAGATGAGACAGAGAGAGAGAGAGAGAGAGAATATGTGTCCAGTAGCAAGGGCAAGGATAAAAATCAAAGATAAGAAAGGGAAGAATATCTAATCTTGGGTATCTCGCCTAAAACTTGCACCGCAGAAACAATTTCCACACGCGGACTTAATTATATTTCTTCTAGAAGCCCTTCCAATTTACTAAACTATCCCCTAGTATTAAGACTTCCAAGGTAGCTCTTATCAATTTTCCTTAATTTTTGTATAGAAACGTCTCCCCTCGAAAGCTCTATCAGTTAAGAAATCCATAGGAAGTTGTATTTATAAATCCCAAACAGACTTAAAATATCCATTTTCCACTAGTGTTAATCATTTACAAGTAACTTTATTAGGAGCATATATCACGAATCATTCCTCGAGACTTGGAATTGAAGATGTGTTTGGTTTAAAACAAAGAATTGGTGAAAGTTTGAAGCATTTGGTAAGAAGATGGAAAACTATGTGCAGTGATATGGCAGGACGTGTGGATGAGAGATACCTGATTTTGTATTTCATAATGCGATGTTCGCAACTGAACAATTATATGTTCAAATCTTCAGAAGAAAGAATTCGATTATGATGACAGAATTGCGAGAATTGCAAGAGGAATACATTACATTAGAAGAAAAGCAAAACAATATGGAGTCATATCCAGTAGTAAACACCAACAATCAGGATACAGTGGCAAACTTACTTCATAAAATAATCAATGTCGTAGCAGGTACTTCGCAAACATCTTCGCAGATATCAGAAGAAAAGAAAACCAACAATAGCCAGCCAAAAATGGTAGCAATGGGAAGTAAAGATCAAGAAGAGTATGATAGAGAAAAGAATTTCTACAGTCGAGGAGGAAATAACCAGATCCCAAGATTAGATCAGCAGCAAGAAAATTATGGGGGTCAAAGGAAGAATTATTTTGGACAAGGGAATAATAGACAAAATTGTAGAAAAGATATGGCAGGCAATAATCTTGATGGAGAATATACCAACTCCATGGAATATGGGAAAGGAACCACCAATTGGTCCAAGAAGTCATGAATTTTGCTTGTACCATCATTTTCATGGGCACTCTACAAATAGTTGTAATAATATCAAAAGGATTATCTTGCGAATGATTGATCAGGGCAAACTAGATCACTTTTTACTCAAGCAAGCACAATCGCAACAATTACCGCAAGCACCAATGGAAACTCGCATGGTAAATACAACACAAGAAAAGGGAAAAGAAATCTTACAAATTGAAGCGGGACCAAAAGAAAGAAATGTTTTCTGCAATTCTTTAGTTCATTCATATAAAACTATAGAAGATTTTCATGATAATGTGTTAAGTAGGGTATATGCGAGAGATGGTGAAGGAAGAGATAAAATGAACATCGCAAAAATTTCACGACTCAAAGATTGGCAGAAGCGTGAAATCTCTTTTGAAGCTACAGAAATTCCAGAAGGTTGCGAAATACATGATAATCCATTGGTAGTGAGATTGGAAATTGGTCTGAATATGGAAGAAAGTGAGGATGATATAAATGAAGAATCATTTGGTCTTAATAGAATCTTAATTGATACAGGAAGCTCTGTCAATATTCTCTTCTATCCCGCATACAAAATCATGGGGGTAAAGGACGCAGATCTAATACCTTCTACTTACATGATTTATGGATTTAATGGAACTGCCAATAAACCTAAAGGAGAAATAAGCATGCGAATTCCATTAGGGGGAATGCGAACTGAAATCTTATTTTGCATTGTTGATGTTGAATCACCGTATAACGCTTTGATAGGGAGACCTTGGATTCACGAGATTTTAGGCGTAGCTTCAACTTTTCATCAATGAATAAAATTTCCTCATCCTAAAGGTATTGGAGTTATCAAGGGTGATTGGGCAGAAGGGAAGAAATGTTATGATACTGAAGTAGAAGTTTGCGAAGGAAAAACTGTTGAGAAGGAAAATTGGAGAAAAAGAACAAAGGATGCAAAGAGAAGTGAAAATTTAATGGCTGAAGATTAAATCATGAAAGAATGAAGTTACAATGATTGAGCAT
Organism: Papaver bracteatum; assembly: GCA_023529315.1. Lineage (NCBI taxonomy): Eukaryota > Viridiplantae > Streptophyta > Magnoliopsida > Ranunculales > Papaveraceae > Papaver > Papaver bracteatum. Next base: position 244,889 of record JAJJWX010004710.1, on the reverse strand, counting down.
ACAAGAAATTTACGAAGGTAAAGAATAGATATGATTTGCGAAGGTAATCAGTACATTTCTTCATAGTGTATAATAAAATGCATTTTGAAAAAACAAGAAAATGAAATGAGATATTTCGCAACGTGAAATATTTGTGAAGTATTTTTACGAATACAATTTTTTTTTTTGCGATTAGCTTTCATTGAAGAAAGACGCAAAACATATTTGCGAACAAAAGACCACAAACTGTGATTAGCTTTCAAAAAAGAAAGAGAGCCGCAGAAATTTTACACAAGCGAACCTTTGTGGCGTACACCCTAGTTCGCGAAGCAACATTTCGTAAGAGGAAAAGTCCTAAAGTACGTCATTTAAGGGGGTACCTATAAGCATGGCTCAGGGAAACCGGAACACCACCAAGGAACCTGAGTACATGGACATTACGGGGTACAACCCAAAAGCGGGGTACCTATCCGGGTTAGACACCTTGGATTCTCAATCTAATCTTGCGAAGTACCAAGATATAGGTTGGGCGACTAAGGCATACTTTCTTTCTCAAGAAGTGTAGAAAACGATCAAGGCGCCGAGGTACACTGTTGATTCAAGAGTGCCGAATGGGTTTGAAGCACATCTTCCATTCTTGACAAGTATGTGCAAATGATGCACTTGGCCCAAAGATACCCCATAGGGTGCAACCTCGTAACTATAAGCCCTATAGGCAAAAAGGATAAGAGGTTGCGATCAAAAGCTGGTTGTTTGCAAAACCAGATGTGAAGAGCTAACCTTGTATGGTCGATGTACGCTTCCTTGAAGGGGCAACCAAGGGGAAGATAAAGGGCAGCACCCTCCATTAGGGAGCTGATACGTGCTATAAGACGCAAATGTCACGAGGCTTTTTGTTCGCAAGAACATAAAGGCTTGTCATATTTGTGCAACAATAATATTTATGCGAACTAAAAAAAATAAAAAAAAGAGATATATGTATATATACATACTCGCAGAATTACATACAATAAAGTTAAGATGAGATCAATGGGTTATTACATGAAAGTGTGATAACGTCCTGCGATTTCATCGCAAGACGATAATGTCACGAGGTTGTATATTCGTAAGAATGTTCAGACTTATCATATTATCGCAAAAATATTACCACAAAAGAGGTGGAAAAATAAGACCTTTACTTAGGAAGGCATGAAATCAATTCCATCAATACTGTTGGAAATTTTTTACGAGAATATATATTAAGATTTCATAATCATAGAGGCAATTTTGTTCGCAATCGAAGACGGATATTTCATATTCATTAAATTTTATAAGGATTGAATACTTCTTATATTTCTTCAAAGATTCAATACTTATTATACTTTTTCAAAGATTCAATACTTCTTATACTTCTTCAAACATTGGATGCTTCTTCATAGAGTGAATATTTTTTATACTTCTTCAAGGGTGTTTCATACTTCGTATATTTCTTTAAGGATGTTTCATACTTTTTATGCTTCTTCAAGAATATTTCATACTTCTTATACTTTTTTCAAGGATGTTTCGTATTTCTCCAAGGAGGATTCATAATACTTATACTTCAAGGGGAAGATTTCATATATACTTCGTAAAATCTCGAAGATTCGCAACATTAAACTGAGGTAGATATTCTAGATACTTAAAATAAGGATTGATCACCTGAAGAGCAATAATAAGGGGGAAAGGAATACTAAGTTAGGTATTCAAAATATATTATTTCTCTCCATATGATCAAGTCGTGCAAACAGAGGGAAGCATTCAATTAAACATCAATTTATCATCGCAAAATTAAGACATTGGTACTAATTAAATTTCAAAAGGAAATTGTTGATGGATTAAAAAGTGCAGCACTTAAGTAAACAAGATAAAAGAACTGAAGCAAATATACAGAAAGGATTAAGACTATTTTGAAGATGATTTATCTTCATCAAAATGATCTTCTTTTTCTTATTCAGAGAGATCATATTCAACTTCACTATCAGAGATTTCCAGATATGGGGTATCCTCAGGAATTTCTTCAGAAAGGAGCGTATGGTACTTCTTGAGAGGAATTTGATTGTTTTCACAAATCTTGTGAGTCATCTTAGCTCGGAAACGCTTGACATATAAGCTATGGTTGTTCGGGAAATTAGAAATTGAGACCTTAAATCAGAAATCTTCTGTTACGACCGGCAATAATAGTTTCCGAGATCATCCTTCATCTTCGCATAATTTTCTTAAAGGATAAGATAAAAAGAAGAAATTAATAAATAGGTTAGCAAGTTACGAAGAAAAAGTAATCAAAATACTTACCATTATGAAGAATTTACCTTCTAACTGCTTCTTATCATTACGAAGAGAAGAGTTTTCAAGCTTTAGTTGATTATTCTCCTCAACAAGAGAAGAACTTTCAGTTGTGATGCTCGCAGATTGTGGATTATCTCCGTGAAGAGATATTAATTCTGCATTATCAATACTTCAATCCTCTACTTTCTGACGAAGTTTTGAATTTTCAACCTTTAACTTCTTACAACGTCTTAAAGTCTTCTTCTCAGCAATGGAATGACGTCTTTCCCAATCGAAGAAAGCTGCAAGTGACTCTTCCAACCTAAACAAGTAAAAAGGGTTAGGAATTAATGAAATAAGGGAAACAAACAAGGAATAGAAAAGAAACTTACCATACTCCCTAAAGCATATAATGACGCAGGAGAGACGAATCTTGAAATTCCATTAAGAGAGTTGTTATTGAGTACAGTAGGAACTTTACAAGCCTTCGCAATAAGCTTACGAGCATTCGCAGTAGGATAATTTCCTAACCTACGAGAAGAGTGGAGAAAAGCTTCAGATACTTGAATCATTGCAGATTCAAAAGTTTCTGCATTACTATAATCTTCGTCTTCTTCATCATTGTCATCATCATATTCCTTATCAGAAATGGTATCAGAATTAGAACCAAGATCCTTCTCAGGAAATTTGTCACTTTCATCATTTTGTTCTTCATCAATGTTCTTGCTAGAAGAGATCTCATTGGAGTAAGAATTGGTCGAGAATTTCTTCTTTTTCCTTTCAAAAACAACATCCTCAAGTTTCCTTTTTCCTTTGCGAAGAGCATCATCTTGACTACCAGAAGTTTGGGTATCCTTCACAGAGCAAAGTGTTTTTTGTCTCGCAATTAACCTTTTGGAAGAAGTAGGGTTCTTGTTTTCACTCGCAACAACCTCAGGAAGATCAGAAAGAACCTACAAATTCAAATAAGGATAAGAAACAGAGGCAACAATATATTGTTTAAAGAGCATATAAAAGTGTTTCTTACCTCATTTGAAAATAAGTTGAAGAATAACAAAGAGATAAAGAGATGGAGAAACATACATTTTTATCTTTGCTAAGCCAAGAAAAGACCCAAGGTTGATAGTTACGATCACGAAGGTTCGCAGGAAGATCTACTATCCCAGAAATATAAGAACCCGATAATGTTAGAGGGTAGTTATACCAATCTTCATCATTAGAACGACGAGGTGTTTTATTATTTCCCGAGGCATAATCAATATCTTGCATGAGAATATCATCTGCTGCGATATTAGATTTACGGTGAAGACGAACACCCCAACGTTTATCTTCCTTCTTCGCAGGAATTAATGTGTAATTTTTGAAGAAACTCTCAACTATATAATCCGCAGCGATAATCTCCATATCTCGAAATCCAGGTTTCCTAAGATCAACTGAATACAAAGATTTTCCAGTAGCAGCACGAGTTGCGAATTCAACCAGAATGCGAATGAAATCACCAGTCAATTGATAAATGGAACATGAAAAATTTGCGGTGGGAAATAATTTCATAGAATAAAGGAAGATTGACATCATAAAGAGGAAGAGGAAGACCTGCGAGGATTTGACCTCGTGATATTAAAACTTTCTGATCATTCCAAGTAAGATCTGTAAAGAGCTCCATACTGAGAGAAGACTTATTGTCATAACCATCAATTTCAGAAAGAATGAGGTCCCTATCAGCAAGCTCTGCATTAATTTGTTCAATAGTTTTCTTCTTTGGAGCCATTGGATGTAGGATAGAAAATAGGAAGTAAAATAAGAGAAAGAGATAAGAAATCGTAGTAGCAGAAAAAGGGAATAAATTGCAGAGGCATAAGTGATGAGGAAGATGAATAGGATAAGAGAATAAAAAGAAGAACAAAAGATAATATTTATAAAGAAGAGAGAGATCGATGAAGACAGAAACTCATCAATGCGATTAGACGTGAACGATTACGAAGAAACGTGTTAAAATTTTAATGAAAAAGAAAAATACGTGTTCCGAATGTAAAAGGTGGTGATAACTATATTAAATTTACGAAAATAGAGGTTCTCATGACATTCCTTCTTCGTAGAATTGACATGAGTAGAGGTAAGATGTAGGTACCGAATATCACAAGACATTATCTTACGAACATCGTAATAAATATAAGAGGAAAGAGCTACAAAAAAATGCGATAATAGAGGAAGCACGGGGAAGTATGGAAGATTTGCGAGCATAAAATAATCTTGCAAAGATATGTTGCGATACTTCGCAACGCATATACAGTTGTACAAATTTTACTATAAATAGGAGTTCAAATGTAAATTAGAGAGGTTCTTTTAATGAGTGTTAGAAAATATCTTAGGAAAGAGAATAGAGAAAGTTGTAAACTATTCTAGTTTCATTTAGATACTTCTTTGTAATTAATTGGGAGAATTAATAAGAAAATTGTCATTTTTCATCAAGAACTTCTTAAGTTTTACAAATTCTACTGAGGGTGTAGTTGTAGGTTATTCCGCAACTACATAATTGGCGCTAGAAACAGGGATTGAAGATTGTTCTAGCAAAAATTCTAGGTAGTTTTGAAAATCTGAAATGGCTAGAAGAAGAAATACATCAGAACCATTGATTGCAGTAAGAAGAAGTGTAAGGCTTGCAGGTGGAGAACCAAATGTAACAGGAGAACCTAGTAGGAGAAAGAATAATCAAAGAAATCAAATTCAACAAACAGAAAATCATGATCGAGTGAGTATACACACTTGGAGAACTGATACACCAGCAGAAACATACAGAGAACCACAAATTAGAGAAAATGGGAGATTGATGGGAGGAACAACTAGTGAAAGAGAAAGGGAAATGTTACAAACATTGAGACAAGAAATTCAAGAAGAACAAAGGTTTGAAGCTGAAGAACGTGCCAATCTAACAAGACAGAATCAAGAATTGAGAAGGGAAAATGAGATGTTACAAAGGAGGAAATATCAAAGTGTTGTAAGATCAAATGCTAGACCAAGAAGAGAAGAAAAAAATTCGCCAACGATCAATAGTGAAAATGAGATGCAAGAACAAGCACAGAATCAAGTTGAAAGAAATCGAGAGAATCGTTTCATTCTAGTGCCAAATCACGAACAAAATATGGAGAATTTACGAACAGAGCCACTTCCAAGGGAAAATAATCAGAATGATGAAAAAAATCAAGACGAAGAGCGGCAACTTGTGGAAGAAATTGAGAGACAACAAGCTATGGATCAAAACAATTACGAAGATGGAGTAAGATGACATGAACAAGCTCGCAACAATCAAAATCTTGGGTGTGATAGAATTCAGAGGAAGATTGGGAATCAACGAGAAGCAATAACAAGGAGCGAACCAAACCTTCAAATCAGAGTTCAGGAAAACCAGGAAGAAATAAATCACAGAAGAAGAAGAAATTATAGATATTCATATGAGAAGGATGAAGAGAACAGAAATGGAAGAACAAGAATTTCAAAATGCTCTGCAACAAAACAATTGTGACAATTTGGAAAGAAGATATTTTCAAAATCATGCAAATGAAAACATTAATGAAGAGTATGATAGAATGCGAAGAATCGCAAGAGAGGAGATGCAAGAACGTAGAAGAAGAAAAGCTGCGTTGAAGAGGCCAATAGAGGAGAATTCTGAAGCAAATGCACGAATCTTTCGAGAATTAGCGGAAATGAGAGGAATGATAAGCAGTAGAGAAGGAGGAGATAGAAGGTAATTAGATGAAGCAATAGAAGAAGCTACGAGGACTCCTTTTTCTAGAGAAGTACAGTTGGGAGGGATTCCACGAAAGTGCAATCTTCCTACGTTAACTAGCATCTTTGATGGGAATTCATGTGCTATTCAGCACATTAAAGCATATGTAAGATGCATGCTACAATGGGAGAATCATGATGCTGTATTATGCAAGTACTTCGCATCAAGTTTAAGAGGAGAAGCTCTAAAATGGTTCGAAGGGCTTTCCAAGAACACTATTACATCATTTAATCATTTACAAGTAACTTTCTTAGGAGCATATATCACGAATCATTCCTCGCGACTTGGCATTGAAGATGTGTTTGGTTTAAAACAAAGAATTGGTGAAAGTTTGAAGCATTTGGTAAGAAGATGGAAAACTATGTGCAGTGATATGGCAGGACGTGTGGATGAGAGATACCTGATTTTGTCTTTCATAAATGCGATGTTCGCAACTGAACAATTATATGTTCAAATCTTCAGAAGAAAGAATTCGATTATGATAACAGAATTGCGAGAATTGCAAGAGGAGTACATTACATTAGAAGAAAAGCAAAACAATATGGAGTCATATCCAGTATTAAACACCAACAATCAGGATACAGGAGCAAACTTACTTCCTAAAATAATCAATGTCATAGCAGGTACTTCGCAAACATCTTCGCAGATATCAGAAGAAAAAAAACCAACAATAGCCAGCCAAAAATGGTAGCAATGGGAAGTAAAGATCAAGAAGAGTATGATAGAGAAAATAATTTCTACAGTCGAGGAGGAAATAACCAGATCCCAAGATTAGATCAGCAGCAAGAAAATTATGGGGGTCAAAGGAAGAATTATTTTGGACAAGGGAATCATAGACAAAATTATAACAATGGTCAAGGAGGTAAAATAATGATAAGAGAAGAAATAAAGATGCCACCTTTGAATACAAGTGTAGAAAAGATATGGCAGGAAATTATCTTGATGGAGAATATACCAACTCCATGGAATATGGGAAAGGAACCACCAATTGGTCCAAGAAGTCATGAATTTTTCTTGTACCATCATTTTCATGGGCACTCTACAAATAGTTGTAATAATATCAAAAGGATTATCTTGCGAATGATTGATCAGGGCAAACTAGATCACTTTTTACTCAAGCAAGCACAATCGCAACAATTACCGCAAGCACCAATGGAATCTCGCATGGTAAATACAACACAAGAAAAGGGAAAAGGAAATCTTACACATTGAAGCGGGACCAAAAGCAAGAAATGTTTTCTGCAATTCTATAGTTCACTCATATAAAACTATAGAATATTTTCATGATAATGTGTTAAGTAGGGTATATGCGAGAGATGGTGAAGGAAGAGAAATAATGAACATCGCAAAAATTTCACGACTCGAAGATTGGCAGAAGCGTGAAATCTCTTTTGAAGCTACAGAAATTACAGAAGGTTGCGAAATACATGATAATCCATTGGTAGTGAGATTGGAAATTTGTTTGAATATGGAAGAAAGTGAGGATGATATAAATGAAGAATCATTTGGTCTTAATAGAATCTTAATTGATACAGGAATCTCTGTCAATATTCTCTTCTATCCCGCTTACAAAATCATGGGGGGAAAGGACGCAGATCTAATACCTTCTACTTACAGGATTTATGGCTTTAATGGAACTGCCAATAAACCTAAAGGAGAAATAAGCATGCGAATTCCATTAGGGGGAATGCGAACTGAAATCTTATTTTGCATTGTTGATGTTGAATCACCGTATAACGCTTTGATAGGGAGACCTTGGATTCACGAGATTTTAGGCGTAGCTTCAACTTTTCATCAATGCATAAAATTTCCTCATCCTAAAGGTATTGGAGTTATCAAGGGTGATTGGGCAGAAGGGAAGAAATGTTATGATACTAAAGTAAAAGTTTGCGAAGGAAAAACTGTTGAGAAGGAAAATTGGAGAAAAAGAACAAAGGATGCAAAGAGAAGTGAAAATTTAATGGCTGAAGATTAAGTCATGAAAGAATGAAGTTACAATGATTGAGCATACAAGAAATTTACGAAGGTAAAGAATAGATATGATTTGCGAAGGTAATCAGTACATTTCTTCATAGTGTATAATAAAATGCATTTTGAAAAAACAAGAAAATGAAATGAGGTATTTTGCAACGTGAAATATTTGTGAAGTATTTTTACGAATACAATTTTTTTTTTTGCGATTAGCTTTCATTGAAGAAAGACGCAAAACATATTTGCGAACAAAAGATCGCAAACTGTGATTAGATTTCAAAAACGAAAGAGAGCCGCAGAAATTTTACACAGGCGAACCTTTGTGGCGTACACCCTAGTTCGCGAAGCAACATTTCGTAAGAGGCAAAGTCCTAAAGTACGTCATTTAAGGGGGTACCTATAAGCATGGCTCAGGGAAACCAGAACACCACCAAAGAACATGAGTACATGGACATTACGGGGTACAACCCAAAAGCGGGGTACCTATCCGGGTTAGACACCTTGGATTCTCAATCTAATCTTGCGAAGTACCAAGATATAGGTTGGGAGACTAAGGCATACTGTCTTTCTCAAGAAGTGTAGAAAGCGATCAAGGCGTCGAGGTACACGATTGAGTCAAGAGTGCCGGATGGGTTTGAAGCACATCTTCCATTCTTGACAAGTCTTGGCAAATGATGCACTTGGCCCAAAGATACCCCATAGGGTGCAACCTCGTAACTATAAGCCCTATAGGCAAAAAGGATAAGAGGTTGCGATCAAAAGATGGTTGTTTGCAAAACCATATGGGAAGAGCTAACCTTGTATGGTCGATGTATGCTTCCTTGAAGGGGCAACCAAGGGGAAGATAAAGGGCAGCACCCTCCATTAGGGAGCTTATACGTACTATAAGACGCAAATGTCACGAGGCTTTTTGTTCGCAAGAACATAAAGGCTTGTCATATTTGTGCAACAATAATATTTCTGCGAACTAAAAAAAATAAAAAAAAGAGATATATGTATATATACATACTCGCAGAATTACATACAATAAAGTTAAGATGAGATCAATGGGTTATTACATGAAAGTGTGATAACGTCCTGCGATTTCATCGCAAGACGATAATGTCACGAGGTTGTATATTCGTAAGAATGTTCAGACTTATCATATTATCGCAAAAATATTACCACAAAAGAGGTGGAAAAATAAGACCTTTACTTAGGAAGGCATGAAATCAATTCCATCAATACTGTTGGAAATTTTTTACGAGAATATATATTAATAGTTCATAATCATAGAGGCAATTTTGTTCGCAATCGAAGACGGATATTTCATATTCATTAAATTTTATAAGGATTGAATAATTCTTATATTTCTTCAAAGATTCAATACTTATTATACTTTTTCAGAGATTCAATACTTCTTATACTTCTTCAAACATTGGATGCTTCTTCATAGAGTGAATATTTTTTATACTTCTTCAAGGGTGTTTCATACTTCGTATATTTCTTTAAGGATGTTTCATACTTTTTATGCTTATTCAAGAATATTTCATACTTCTTATACTTTTTTCAAGGATGTTTCATATTTCTGCAAGGAGGATTCATAATACTTATACTTCAAGGGGAAGATTTCATATATACTTCGCAAAATCTCGAAGATTCGCAACATTAAACTGAGGTAGATATTCTAGATACTTAAAATAAGGATTAATCACCTGAAGAGCAATAATAAGGGGGAAAGGAATACTAAGTTAGGTCTTCAAAATATATTATTTCTCTCCATATGATCAAGTCGTGCAAACAGAGGGAAGCATTCAGTTAAACATCAATTTATCATCGCAAAATTAGGACATTGGTACTAATTAAATTTCAAAAGGAAATTGTTGATGGATTAAAAAGTGCAGCACTTAAGTAAACAAGATAAAAGAACTGAAGCAAATATACAGAAAGGATTAAGACTATTTTGAAGATGATTTATCTTCATCAAAATGATCTTCTTTTTCTTCTTCAGAGAGATCATCTTCAACTTCACTATCAGAGATTTCCAGATATGGGGTATCCTCAGGAATTTCTTCAGAAAGGAGCGTATGGTACTTCTTGAGAGGAATTTGATTGTCTTCACAAATCTTGCGAGTCATCTTAGCTCGGAAACGCTTGACATATAAGCTATGGTTGTTCTGGGAAATTAGAAATTGAGACCTTAAATCAGAAATCTTCTGGTTACGACCGGCAATAATAGTTTCCAGATCATCCTTCATCTTCGCATAATTTTCTGCAGTAAGGGAAGAAATTAAGAAATAGGTTAGAAAGTTACTAAGAAAAAGTAATCAAAATACTTACCATTATGAAGAATTTACCTTCTAACTGCTTCTTATCATTACGAAGAGAAGAGTTTTCAAGCTTTAGTTGATTATTCTCCTCAACAAGAGAAGAACTTTCAGTTGTGATGCTCGCAGATTGTGGATTATCTCCGTGACGAGATATTAATTCTGCATTATCAATACTTCAATCCTCTACTTTCTGACGAAGTTTTGAATTTTCAACCTCTAACTTCTTACAACGTCTTAAAGTCTTCTTCTCAGCAATGGAATGACGTCTTTCCCAATCAGAAGCAGATGCGCAGCTGACTCTTCCAACCTAAACAAGTAAAAAGGGTTAGGAATTAATGAAATAAGGGAAACAAACAAGGAATAGAAAAGAAACTTACCATACTCCCTAAAGCATATAATGAAGCAGGAGAGACGAATCTTGAAATTCCATTAAGAGAGTTGTTATTGAGTACAGTAGGAACTTTACAAGCCTTCGCAATAATCTTACGAGCATTCGCAGTAGGAGAATTTCCTAACCCACGAGAAGAGTGGAGAAAAGCTTCAGATACTTGAATCATTGCAGATTCAAAAGTTTCTGCATTACTATAATCTTCGTCTTCTTCATCATTGTCATCATCATATTCCTTATCAGAAATGGTATCAGAATTAGAACCAAGATCCTTCTCTGGAAATTTGTCACTTTCATCATTTTGTTCTTCATCAACGTTCTTGCTAGAAGAGATCACATTGGAGTAAGCATTGGTCGAGAATTTCTTCTTTTTCCTTTCAAAAACAACATCCTCAAGTTTACTTTTTCCTTTGCGAAGAGCATCATCTTGACTACCAGAAGTTTGGGTATCCTTCGCAGAGCGAAGTGTTTTTTGTCTCGCAGTTAACCTTTTGGAAGAAGTAGGGTTCTTGTTTTCACTCGCAACAACCTCAGGAAGATCAGAAAGAACCTACAAATTCAAATAAGGATAAGAAACAGAGGAAACAATATATTGTTTAAAGAGCATATAAAAGTGTTTCTTACCTCATTTGAAAATAAGTTGAAGAATAACAAAGAGATAAAGAGATGGAGATACATACATTTTTATCTTTGCTAAGCAAAGAAAATACCTAAGGTTGATAGTTACGATCACGAAGGTTCGCAGGAAGATCTACTATCCCATAAATATAAGAACCCGATAATGTTAGAGGGTAGTTATACCAATCTTCATCATTAGAACGACGAGGTGTTTTATTATTTCCCGAGGTATAATCAATATCGTGCATGAGAAGATCATCTGCTGCGATATTAGATTTATGGTGAAGACGAAAATCCCAACGTTTATCTTCCTTCTTCGCAGGAATTAATGTGTAATTTTTGAAGAAACTCTCAACTATATAATCCGCAGCGATAATCTCCATATCTCGAAATCCAGGTTTCCTAAGATCAACTGAATACAAAGATTTTCCAGTAGCTGCACGAGTTGCGAATTCAACCAGAATGCGAATGCAATCACTAGTCAATTGATAAATGGCACATGAAAAATTGTGGTGGGAAATAATTTCATAGAATAAAGGAAGATTGACATCATAAAGAGGAAGAGGAAGACCTGCGAGGATTTGACCTCATGAGATTAAAACTTTCTGATCATTCCAAGTAAGATAAGTAAAGAACTCCATATTGAGAGAAGACTTATTGTCATAACCATCAATTTCAGAAAGAATGAGGTCCCTATCAGCAAGCTCTGCATTAATTTGTTCAATAGTTTTCTTCTTTGGAGCCATTGGATGTAGGATAGAAAATTGGAAGGAAAATAAGAGAAAGAGATAAGAAATCGTAGTAGCAGAAAAAGGGAATAAATTGCAGAGGCAGAAGTGATGAGGAAGATGAATAGGATAAGAGAATAAAAAAAAGAACAAAAGATAATATTTTAAAGAAGAGAGAGATCGATGAAGATAGAAACTCATCAATGCGATTAGAATTTCCAATACTGCATTCAAGTGTGATAATCGGACTGTCAGCTCATTTGGGCTTTGGCATGTTCACATCATCAAAGCTCAACTATTTTCAAACTTAACATACTTACATACAGCTATGGATTTATTTATTTATTTTTGCACAAATTTTTTTTTATCAGTAAATAATTGAGGATTTTGTAGATGAAAGAATGCATTGCTCGTAACTTGTTCTTTTCTTTCTTACCGAAAAAGTAACTCCACTGTTTAGATTTTTGTTTCTGATTTGGTTTCTGGAAAATCCAATAACCTCCACAGTTTATTCAACACCTTAGAATTTCATTGAACTTGACCTCACTTAATATTTTCCGGTGCATGTTCAAATTAGTTCCGAGGGAGTGTAATCAGAGTGTTAAAGTAACAACAAATGAATTGGGTATGGAACTCTAAATCAAACCCTCACAACCAAATGAGAAAAAGAACCCATTTCACATTTTATTCGTCACACTCTCTCTCTGGCCTCTCCAAATTCAAACCCATTTCTCCTTTAAAACCCTAGAAAAACAAATTATTCTCAGTTATTCTTCTCTAATAAAAGTAATCAAGGATTTCATCCTGCGGATATTTGGCAATCTACCAAAAGATATCATACTAGACATATTGACTAGGTTACCTATTGAATCTGTTTTGGATTGTAAGTTGGTGTGCAGACCTTGGAGATATCTTGTTCGTCAACCATTATTCTCTAAGTTGCACTTGAATCATCATCTTAATTCCTCGATGATTCTTATAAGTTGAGTTTCATTTTCTCTAGCTATCAACAAAAGCTTAATGAATTTTATTACATCGAGTATGGTGAGAATTCCTTCAACATAAACACAAGGGTCAATTTAAACACTCCATTTGCGGGTAGTAATCTTGTTGGTTCGTGCAACGGTTTAGTTTGCTTCAATTCATGGATTGGAGAAGGTAATCATTATATTTGTAATCTAATTACTAGGGAATATGTTACCCTTCCAAAATTCGAAGGGAAATGCTCGCGTATTGGATTTGGGTGTAGTACTTCGACCAAGAGTACAAGGTTGTTAGGATGTACGAGTCCTGGGAACAATGGACAATGACCAACGAGTTCAGATATACACTGTTGGCAGTGGCACTAGATGGAGAAATGTGGGAACAATGGACATCAATATGAATTATGCCAACAGAGGTGCCGGTACATTTGCAAATGGAGCTCTTCATTGGGTGAACTACCACAAAGGAATCATCCTTACTTTCCATTTGGCTGATGAAAAGTTTAGTGAGCTTCCATCACCACCACCTTGTTTGACACCATCTGGTGTTCCAGATTACGAATTACCATCTAAGTGTTTATTATTTTAGTACAGATTTGTCTTGTAAATGGAACATTTGTTTGTACTCCAATTGAGAGAGGAGGTAAATTAATTATAATCTTCCTCGAGTTGACTAGCAGTTTTAGGAGATTTTCTAGAGTGGTAGGCTTCTTATATATCGATAAGTTTGTAGACTGGGGTTACGTCAATAAATGCATGACGGTGGCATTTGAAATATGGTCTCATTTGAAACAGAATAAAGATAATTATAATGAGTTGAGCTGGCATAAACCTGAGTTTAGGATAGACGGATACATACCACGACCGTTTGGGTGTACGAAGAGTGGTACTCCTTGGCTTCTTTTTCTAATAAATATCAAAAAAAATATAGGCATGGCGACATTTATAGTTACGGTGCAAAAAATTCATCTGCCAAAATGGATGTGAGATTTGCCAAGTCTATTCTTGAAGCAATCCCGCACAAGAATACTTTAGTTTCATTAAAAGTATTAGGAGAAAAGGATACTAAGACAATGGAACCTGGTGAAAGAGCAAGCTCAAGCTAAACGAAGTAAGAGACATTTAGGTAAGTGTGTTGCAGATAAACCGTCGTTGACACTTTAAGCATTTTTGGTTTAGATAACATGGCGTTTTTCTTGAATTTAATTGTGTGAACAATATGTGCTGATATTACATTATGCATGAAGTACTCTTATTGCTTTTTTTATTGCACGTTTTATTATTTTCTTTGCTTAGTCTTAATGTAGAATATAATAGTAACTTTGATAAACTTACATTCTTGTATAAGAAATCCAAAACCGAGTCTGAGTCATATGTGCACGAATTATCATAGGAAACGGAGAGCTCTCCAGTAATCCTAGGCTTCTAGATTATCTTTTCAGTTCCTAGTCTCAGCAATTCTTTCGGTGTTGTCATTCCGAGATTTAGTGTGCGACTACGAGTTGCTGAATTTGTTCGACCTAGAAAATACAGTTCTTTAGACAGGAAACAACAGAAGAGTTGTCTACATTAGTCGGTAATTGCACATTCTCGTATACTGTGTCAAAATCTTGCCTTCATAACAAAAGTGAACACTAGTAGGCAGAGTCTTGCCACAGTCCTATCATTAGATCTAAAAATATTCATCTCCAGATATGTATTGAATGTAGGAATTATTCTGCACAAGTAAAGCCGTAGGAAGCATTATGTTGACACATACGTACATACAGGTAGTTCTCAAGAAATGTAGTGAATATGGACTGCAATTATTTAGTTTTGTTGTTTAATAACGGGGTACTCTTCTTGAGCATTATTCACCTTTAAGTCTGTTGGAGTTGTGTGGCTCAAATACACACATTGGATAGCTAAGATAGTCCCACGTGGAGGAAGACAAGTTCCATATGGTGATATATAAGCTAGACATTCTCCATACATAGCACCGAGGTCTTTTGGATAAAACCCACCACCTAACCTCAAGGTGGACAATATCGGTGCTATGTGGCCATGTCCGGAGAGGGTGCGGCGGTCCGTAGAGGTCCTGGAGAGGGTGCGGCGGTCCGTAGAGGTCCTACAAGGTCTCAGTGATTTGGTATGCTTGGATTTATTTTGGGGTTGACCCATTTTGCTCTCTTATTGGAGATTTTGGTGGTGTTCAGTAAGAATGTTATGAATAGTTTGGTATGCTTGGATTTATTTTGGGGTTGACCCATTTTGCTCTCTTATTGGACATTTTGGTGGTATTCAGTAAGAATGTTATGAATAGTTAACTGATCATGTTTACAAGGGACAAACTATATCCTACATTTATATGTAGGAAAAAAGGGAGCTTTCCTCGGTGTTTTGAGGCACTTACCTATTTCATTCTGAGCTTCATTTTACACAAACAGGGGAACCCATTAGGTGTTATTTTTGTTATTTTTGGTTCTTGTCATGCGTTAAGTTTGCTAGTTGGCCCATCTAATCTCCTTCATCTTCATTTTGGGTAAGCTCAAGACCCATCCAAATAAATGTCAATGAATTGTGTGAAAACAAATTCAATAATAAAATTCTCGGCACTCCAAAATCAAATTCTCTTGTGGATTATGAAAATTTGATGATGGTTCATCTTCATGGTTCTTGAGTTGCATGTTTACTTCCTCTGATCTTTTGGTCTTCTCTTATGAAACTCGTTTTTGCTGATTCTCATGATGATGGCTATTACCTGAAGCTAAGGGAGGTCGATCAAGAACCTCTAAATGATTATTATGTGGAATGTCAACTTTGTCGCAGGCTTCAATCTAATCTGATAATGGAGCCTAATGTCAATATCACAATTTAGGGCCATTAAGTTTTTTAGTTTTGAAACTCTATGGACTGCCTTCCATTGTTGTGTTTGGCATAACTCATCCACTACAAACACTGCAGATGATCATCTTACTAGAATTTGAAAAAGCTAATGTTCATGGTCCTTTAGATCTTATTCACACAGATGTTGGATTTAAATACCTCATTCAAAAGGGTTCAAATAAAAACCTATGTTGAGAAACAATTTGGTACTTCCATTAAACTGATCCAATCTGAATGAGGTCTTATGCTTTTGAGACAGCAGATTAATGTTTGTTTCATTTAAAGCCGATTATAATTTTTCTCAAGGTATTTGGTTGTGCTTGCTATCCTTGTTTAAGTCTTTCAATGGCTTTCACCTCTTGTGGATGAAAAATCCATTAACAAACAAGATCATTATATCTAGACATGTTGTTTTTGCTGAGCTGATCTACACTCAGTTCCACTCAAGATGCTACTTTGTCTACAATGTCAGTTCTCCAAATGATCCCGATCCTTCATCCGACATACCATTAGCTCCAACTGCTTCTACAACTAGTGATCACAGACTACAGAAGTCTGCTTCTCTCATTCTATGAAGACCAGAGGTGTGGTATCACTAAGCCTAAAGTTTTTTCAGCTGATGTTCAATCTTACATTACTATTTTCTTGTTCCTTATGATCCTTCTATGAACATTATAGGCTGCAAATGTTTTCAGAGTTAAAAGAAGATCAGAGGATCTATAAGGCAATTAGATGTTAAAAATGCCTTCTTACATGTTATTCATGTTTGCAAACTTAAGAGGTCACTATATGGCTTAAAGCTTTTGACAGATCGAGCAATTTTCTGTTGCAATATTTTTCAAGGTTAATGAGAATACAAAATGATTGATTCACAATTTTGAGCTCGAATTTGCCATTAAGGACTTGGGGGATCTATTCAAGCTACATATAATGCAACTGGTATTCATCTTTCTCAAGAACAATATGTGAGTAATCTACTTCCAGAAAAACCAAGATGCATAACTGTCAACCTTGTGCAACTCCACCATGTTTACATAATTTAAGAAATCTCATAGTCTGCAACTCCAAGCATTTTCAGATGCAGACTGGGCTGGTGATCCTATTGACAGAAGATCAACAAGTGGAATGGCAATCTATATGGGTCCTAATCTAATATCTTGGTGCTCTCGTAAAGCGAGTTTTGCTAATGATGATGGCTATTATGAGGTTTGTTTGTTTTCATTTTGTCAATGGAATCGAGGGACTAAGTAAAGCACTTTCTAGTTTTTCTTTGTTTCGATCCAAGTGAACCTCTTGCGGGGGTGTTAGAACCGATCATAGTAGCTCAATAGTCCTTTGTGTCTGTGATCTGAGTAATGCAGCCTAAAATGTGTTCAATATCACAATTGTGTGAAAACAAATTCAATAATAAAATTACGAGGTCTAGCCATGTGGAATCAAATGAGCCTAATGTCAATATCACAATTTAGGGCCATGTGGAATCAAGCTTTGGCATAAGGCTCATTTTTAGTTTGAAACTCTATCTGCCCCAGTTGTGTTTCATAACTCATCCACTACAAGCAATAGAATTTGAGCTTTTGATTTCTTCGTGACTTGTTAGCATAAGAAAACACTTCTGTGATGACCTAAATTCTAGATAAGAGTTCAGCACAATCGATCTTAGAATAGGAAACAACAGAAAAGGTGTCTTCGTTCATCAATACATGTAACAGAAATTGCTGACAGCGGGAAGAATTTGTATGCAAAGGGAATGATATACGCTGAGTACTAGAAGATGCATACGAAGATCTGCTTGGTAGGTGGAATTCAGACCCTAAATAGTTTTAAGGTGACGATTCTAGGAGGCAGAATTCTGGACGGGAAGGCTGAAAAGAGAATTTTCTATCACATGTAAGGTCTTCAATTTATCCAATTAAGTAACTTTGGCTATTGATTTTGGGAATTTGTAGAGCAGCGGGAAGAATTTGTATGCTTACAACCTTTCAAACCGTTTTGTAGATTACCACCATACTGTTATTCACTTATAATTCCATTTTCACTTGGAATTTCATTATTTAATTTTTAATTTTTTAATTTTTTTTGAAAAAAGTTTATTTATTACTGACAGCAAAATAAAGTTTCCGGGTAGATTATCCCTCAGTGGGCTGGCGTAAACACCTACTCTTATTAAATTTGTTATCTTAATAATACAACTATACCATCACTTTTACATTCATCAGAGCGTCCACAATCATATACCAAACCAAAGACTAAAACTAAACTAAAAACTAAACTAAAAACTAAAAAAAATAGGTTTGGTCCGTGGTTGCACGCTACCGTGATAGAGCAAAAATTCGGTCAAGCGTACATATAATGAGCGCCTCAATGGGGTGGAAGATTTAAAGTTCGCCCGGTTTGATATCAAGCGAAGATTTAAAGTTCGCCCCACACCTGGCGAATGATTTAATGTTCGCCCCATCACCCCCATCACCAGGCGAAGGATTTTATGTTCGCCCCATCACCTCCCATCTCCAGGCGAAGTTTTTTATGTTCTCCCCATCACCCCCAATCACCAGGCGAAGGATTTTATGTTCGCCCCATCACCACGCGAAGGATTTAATGTTCGCCCCACACAGGCGAACTTTAAACATCCGCCCCACTATAATCAGTTTACTCCAGAGTATCGACCAAATTTGGTCGAGATTTCCCTCTCTCTCCAACTAAAACCAAATTATTTAGTTTTACTCCTGTCCACTGCGATTGGTTTCCGAGTAAATGTGGGGTTTACTCCACTTTTTACTCGTCCATTGTATTGGAAAATATGGGTAAAAACAGAGGATGATAACACTAAAAGAAATTGTTGTTGTACTCAAAAGCTTTCAAGGCTCGGGTGATTTCTTTTAGACGATTATTTCTACCCTCCCAATATAAATTGGCGATTCCAACAGGTATGAGAAATAATGCCTTCAGGATACAATGAAAGCCCTACAACAGGAAATTGGATTCAAGATTTGCACCCCTTGACCCAACCAAGAACACATGAGAGAGATTTCTGATGATGCTTTAGATGGAGAGAAAACAGGTTGAATTCATTCTCAAGAATGGGAGAATTCCTTCACTACTTATAGGGTTATTCATGCCTATTGGAGATGCCTCTTCACTTCCAAAAGACACATAAGGTGTCTGTTGGGAATGGTTGTGTCCTTTATGAACCATCACACCTATTAGAGGTGTACCTTCATCTCCAACTAACATCCATTGTGTTTATCCAACACAGAACACTTCCCCATCATAGTGACAAACCAAAAACGAAAACAGTTTTATTTTCTAAGTTATTGAAAATATCCAACAATCTCCCCCTATTTTCAAAAACCAAAAAACATAAAATAAAATAAAACTTATAAAACATGGAGTGGCTGCATCACTCAAGTGACTGCCTACGTACCCGAGTGGGATCAAGCCAACGTAGTTCAAGCACAATTGGGACTAAGAATCATCGCTGAAATCAATACATAAATGATAGGTACCTTCTGGGTTTGAACCTTCACTTAGTGTAAGAAACTCAAAGCCTTATCGAGATTCTATGGTGAAACCAGTCTTGAACCAAGTATCCCTTATGATAAAACCGGAGTCTCCACACATATTGATTCCATAAATCATGTGTTTTGTAGCCAAGCACTATAAAGGCCTTGTGCTTATATCCTTATTCATGAGTCTTCTTTAGAGAACGGTCTTCTTCTCTTAGGAAACGGCCCACATTTCCATACTCATATAGGTAAGTCTCGAAGGTGTTTTTGCGAGACACCTTTTACTAATCACAGACTCATTAAGGATTTACATCCATCCTATTTTCTTGCAGAAAAACCAGCACTAACTTGAAATGGGAAGTTTTATGTTAGTGCTCCATAATCTACAGCCATAACTTGTTGGTACCACATTGAACCTTGTTTATCTTTTTCAAAACATAGGTTGGGTTTCTGCTATGGGAGATCAACCTTCCTTCACAGACCTTAGTCCCATTTCTATATACTTCATTGAAATTAATTCCTTTGGGAGACTCTTCATAAGTAGGTCTACCAAGCTTTTCTCCGTTTCAATGGTTAACTGCAATTACTCCTTTCTTGAGCAATTGACTTACCGTTCCTTGTCTAAGACTTGTATGTCTTGACTTTTCATTATAAGTCTTGTTAAAGACGTTATAGATCATATCCTGATTCACAATTAATCAACACCGCTTGAGATGGCTTCTTCCAAAAATGGGATCTCTACAAATTAAGTTCTAAGCCATTCCTCCTCATTTAATTGCATCTACTCATGCAATCAATTCTGAAAACATTATTAAAAAAAATGTTCCTATTTGATTTTACAAAATAATTGTAACTTCTCTAGAGATCCTAATTAACATTAACGGTTAATTCACAAGAAGTCATTACAGACTTGCATACAATAGAGGCATAGGAAATTTGTAGGCAACTTATATAATTGCTATCTCAACAAATATAATACCATGATGAGTACTCTTCTACTCATGCCCAATCTTCTACAAATTTATACCCAAAAACATAGACAATGTACGTCTATTTAACATTTTACATTATGTAATGTAAATGTTCACAATTTATCCATCGGTAATATCGTAACACCTCATCGTTGGATATTTGGTCGCGCGCCCAATCTTCCAATACGTTACATATTCACCGGTATTCCACTTTCCTTTTCGATGTCATTTAATACATCCCATTTTCCAAATTTTGGAACCTATAATTCTTACCATAAGAATTATATCCGTACTAATGGTGATCTCTATTGGTTCTCTAATCTTAGAGCATTCATGACAATATTCCTCTATTGTCACGCGACCAAATGTGTTATTCAACACTTTTTTTTTTGTATCGAGCACCGCATGTGTCAATTTCTGCCGAAATACGGCCCAAAACATTTCTAAATAGAAATAGAAACGTCAAATCCAATGTACTATCATGGGTAGCATCCTTTTGGATTTGGGTCACTTTGAGCACTATAATGATGGCCACAAATGTTGGCCTTCCACTATACTCAATAACCATACACTTTATTTATGACGATGCCATAAATTCTCCCCCATTACATGAGAAACTACAAACTCTTTCAATCTAATTCCCAAAATAGGAATCTTCAAATCCAAATATTGCAGAGAAAACTCGTTAACGTTTTGGATTTGGCTGTCGTTTTGGACACAAACGGTGGTTACAGAATCAATCAACTGACAACATTTTCCAGAAGTTTCTTACTATGGTAGAGAGGATAATTATACACAAACAGTATAACAGCACGTATCCGAAGGAACGCAACCATCTACATCACTACTTCCTTGTGATGAAATCATATGCGAAGTTTCAAAAAAGGTAACCGCATGGAGCAGACTTACAGCCATAATGAACGGAACACAAACTTAACATACAAAATTTTCATGGTTGTTTCACAAAAAAAATTACAAGTGACGTTTCGCACCAACCATGAGTTTCTATGCGATCATGTCAATTTCACATCCAAGACAATATCTCATGATCATGGATGTATGCATGGACACATGTATCATGAACATAGAAATTTGGAAACAATGAGACATCTAGAATATATACCGAGGAAAATTTGGGAACATGTAAGAAATCTCTTTTGGTTTCAGTCATAAGTGTAAGGACTCGACTAGTCATGCACCCAAAAGGCACCATCACATAAATCTTACTAATTCATCTTCACACTTAATTCCTAAAGGAATGAATCTTCAAATCCATTCAGTAATACACAAATATTCATTTCTGGATTTGGCTTTCTGTTATCTAGACCATGCTTAATAAAACAAAAACAAAAATTATAATTCCTAACCTTACCATAAGGAATCAACAGACAAGGATGAAATAGCACGACATGATCACGGCATGATATGTATGTATGATATCACAATAAAACGAAGAGTCAAAGATGGACACTTATCTTATTCCGTGAAAATTCCCGTAGCAACAGCCGTTAAAAATCAATGCGCCAATCTTTGAAAAAACACCGCATAAGAATACCAAGATCTGATGTCGACCGATTCTTTCTTATTACTCCTTTCCGCAACGAACACATAATTTGATCATATGAACCCCAATTCCGCGGTCTTCATATAGAGGTTTCTTTCGGATAGAATAACGGCCTCTTATCAGAAGACAAAGAACTCGAGAGATACAACCATGACCGTTCAAAAAACTATAAAGCTTTTCCAATTCCATGATCCATCGGAAAATACTCTCACAATTCAATCATGTTGAATCATCTAAATTTTCACCCTCCGTATATGAAAATAATCATCTAAAACAATTGGAAAATATGGGTAAAAACAAAGGATGATAACACTAAAAGAAATTGTTGTTGTACTCAAAAGCTTTCAAGGCTCGGGTGATTTCTTTTAGACGATTATTTCTACCCTCCAAATATAAATTGGCGATTGCAACAGGTATGCGAAATAATGCCTTCAGGATACAATGAAAGCCCTACAACAGGAAATTGGATTCAAGGTTTGCACCCCTTGACCCAACCAAGAACACATGAGAGAGATTTCTGATGATGCTTTAGATGGAGAGAAAACAGGTTGAATTCATTCTCAAGAATGGGAGAATTCCTTCACTACTTATAGGGTTATTCATGCCTATTGGAGATGCTTCTTCACTTCCAAAAGACACATAAGGTGTCTGTTGGGAATGGTTGTATCCTTTATGAACCATCACACCTATTAGAGGTGTCCCTTCATCTCCAACTAACATCCATTGTGTTTATCCAACACAGAACACTTCCCCATCATAGTGACAAACCAAAAACGAAAACAGTTTTATTTTCTAAGTTATTGAAAATATCCAACACATTGTGGACGCTCTTACACGCAAATCCTACCAAGTTCATTTGAATTGCTGGTCCCCAATATCAAACCCCATTAATTTCTTCTTCAAAACATCAAGCACGGATCGCAAGAAGACTTTTGGCCGCCATACCAACAACTAATAGACCGAGCTGTAATTTCTCAACCCTCGGCTGTCAAACATCACTCATCAATAGAACTCTATTTTAAAATCAAATTTGTACCCAATGGCCAATTACTGCACCGACTGTACTGAAACCCCCAACAGGTGATAGTTATATAAGAGTGAGCCTAGTTAGTGTCTACTGTATAGTTATAATCTTAGGTACCATGTGGCATCTACCTTTGTCTGGGATAGAGAACCTTGAACTTTCGTACAAATACACTCGGTGCACTGCAGACTCCAGATGTTTGAATTGACATTTTCCATCTGTATAGACCACCCCTGTATATATTCCTAGCTACACTTATTAATTTTTTCTGGTTTTTTTTTCCTTTTTTTTCCTTTTTTTCTTTTACTTATGAGAGAGAGAGAGTCTTGGAAGGTGGCTCGCTCGACTGAATTAAAATGTATCATTGCTACGAGCGTGAAATACTTGTTTGAACCTACCGAACTACTCTGTATCATAACCAAAGTCCTATTGTGACCAAGAGTAAGCTCCATGACCCAAGTGTTGAATATCTGATCAATATTCAATTAGGGTAGATTAAATATATAGTTTGGTTAGTCTGTAGATGGGGAATAGAATAGAGAGTATGTTACTGTTTAGGTTTGAAAAGGCATAAGTGAGTTATATGGACATTTCAGTTTTGGACCCGAAGAGACGTGTCCATAAGGAGTGACTTAATGTCTAAGAGATATGTCTCCTGTTATAGGTTTTGAAGAGACGTATCCATTCTCTTTGAAATCTATAAAAGGCTATTCAAGCAATACTTGGAGATAGTATTCCATATTTCTCTTCTCCCTCTTTCCTAAACGAGCGGAAGATACCAGTTAGAGTTCAAGGGTTATTCGTCGATTATTGTTGATCGCCGACCATGCAAGCCAAAGGCTTGACTGTATATCATGGGAAACAGTTTGCATTCGATCCTGCAACAAACTCTTACTGAGTGAGCAAATAACATTTTAAGGAAAATGATTACACGCCCTCAAGCCATCGATGTTTCGATTCCATACACTAAATTTCTAACACCAAGTTCTAGGACGTGATCAAAAAACTTAACTGGGCATATTACGTACAATAGGTGTCACCGACCCAAATTCTTGGATTTGATGATAACTTCCTTGAGGAGAAATGTTCTCCTTGGAAAGAATATATATAAAACCTTCACAATATCTTTTTTGTTTACAACCAAAGTAAATGAGAATAATCTTCTAACGGTAAATGAGAATAATCTCCTAACGGTAAATAAGGTAACCTAATAATATAAACTCTATTACACCCCCTTAGTATGAGCGGGAGAGGAACAAACGCTGATACTAGAACGAAATCGAACAAATAATTGTCGAGGAAGTCCCTTGGTGAAGATGTCAGCATACTGGTTCTCAGAGGGGACGTGTAAGACTTGAATGGCACCAATACGAACTCGTTCACGAACAAAATGTATATCAATCTCCACATGTTTGGTACGTTGATGTTGCACAGGATTTCCAGACATATATATCGCACTTACATTGTCATAGTAGACAATAGTAGCACGACGTAGAGGTAGATGGAGCTCTAGAAGAAGGTTGCGAAGCCATGTTGTTTCAGCAGATGGATTTTCTACTCCCCTGTATTCAGCTTCAACACTGGATCGAGAGACTATTTCTTGACGCTTGGAGGACCAGGAAATGAGATTGTCACCAAGAAAGACACAAAAACCAGATGTCGATCGTCGAGAATCGGGACAACTCGCCCAGTCAGCATCAGAGTATGCTGTTAAGCCAGAGATAGAGGAGACTGAGAGAAACAATCCGTGGTTGATGGTGCCCTGAAGATAGCGAAGGATTCGCTTGAGGGCATGCAGGTGAGGCTCACGGGGGTCATGCATAAATAGACATATCTGCTGAACAGCGTATGAAATATCCGGCCGAGTAAAGGTGAGGTACTGAAGAGCACCTGCTAGGCTTCTGTATAGAGTGGGATCTGAAAGTGTTGGACCAGAGGTTGCACTGAGCTTAGAATCGGTGTCGACTGGAGTAGCCACTGGATTACATTTTGTCATGGAGGCACGAGCGATGATATCATGTGCATATAATGATTGAGACAAAAATAATCCTGAGGATGAACGAGTATGTAAGTGATGATACGAGAAAATGATGTAGTGGGCCAAGGTCGGACATAGCAAACTCTCTCTTCATCAAATCAATGAAGCGGCACGGAGAGCATCGATGTAGAGGTCAAAAATAATGTCATCAACATATAAAAGTAAGTATGTCGTTTCAGATCCTGATTGATAAACAAAGAGTGAGGGATCACATACACTACCCCGGAAACCACAACTGGTGATAAACTTGGCAAACCTCTGAAACCACGCCCTGGGAGCCTGCTTGAGGCCATATAGAGATCTACGTAATCTACATACGTAATCAGGGTGAGCATGGTCAACAAATCCTGGAGGCTGATGCATATAGACTGTCTCGGTTAGATCACCATGAAGAAAAGCGTTCTTGACATCTAGTTGATATATGGGCCAAGATCGTGATGTAGCAATAGTGAGAACAATACAAATAGTAGCAGATTTAACAACCGGACTAAACATTTCAAAACAATCAACTCCAACCTGTTGAGATTTTCCATTAGCAACAAGAAGAGCCTTGTGTCGCTGTAGGGATCCATCAGCATTATATTTATGACGAAACAACCACATGGAACGAATAACATGAGCATCACGTGGTCGTGGTACAAGTTCCCAAGTATTAGTTTTCATCATGGCATTGTACTCATCTTTCATGGCAGCATTCCAATTTATGTCCCTAAGAGCATATAAGTGAGAACGAGGAAGAGGAGAGATATGACGTAAGGATTGGACATGAAGGTTAAGATGATTTACAGGGCGGAATATGCCACGAGAGGCACGAGTGATAGGTCGGGAATGAGCATTAGTTATGGGAGGAGCCGAAGGTGCAGTGGCTATGGGTGACACGGTGGGAGCAGTAGGAGTAGGTGAAGCCACGGAGGTGGGAGCAGTAGGAGTAGGAGAAGCTGTGGAGGTGGGAGTGGAGACAGGGGATGCTGTAAGAGTAGGTGTAGGTGAATCTGTAGGAGTAGGAGACGTTGTAGGAGTAGTTGTAGGGGTAGGTGATGTTGTAGTAGTAGGGGACGCTGTAGAAGTAGGAGTAGGGGTAGGTGATGTTGTAGTAGTGGTTAAGGAAGGAGTGGGACGTTGTTTTGTAGTGGGGAAAGTGTAAACAGGAGGTGGCAACAAAGTTACGGTGGAAGGGGGACATTGTAATGTGTTGGTATTAATGGAAGTTGGTGAAACAGTAGGAGGGACAGTAGAGAGGGTGTTTAGGCGACGGTGAGGTGGAGTGTAAGGATGTGGATTGGGTGGGGGTGGGTTGACAGTAGGAGTAGTAGTTGTAGAATTATAGGAGATAGGATTGGTAGGAGGCAGATTGTAGGAAATGTAGGGAGAATGAAGGGGAGAGGAAGAGGATTCATTTTCAGACGGTGTTGGAGGATTAGTGAAGGGAAAAACGTTCTCATCAAAAGTTACATGACGGGAAATGATGATTTTGTTTGTGGTAAGATCAAGGCAGCGGTATCCACGGTGGTTGGGAGGAAATCCAAGAAAGACACATTTAGTGGAGCGGGGGGCAAGTTTGTGAGGAGTTGTAGAGGAGAGATTTGGATAGCATAGACAACCAAACGTACGAAGATGGTCATATGTTGGTTGGCGTTGATAGAGAATAGACACAGGAGAGGAAAAATTTAGTATTTTTGTGGGAAGAATATTATGAAGATAAACAGCCATAAGGAGAGAATAGACCCAAAATTTTGGTGGAACGGAAGCGTGGGACATAAGAGTGCGGGTGATATCATTGACACTGCGAATCATGCGTTCGACCTTGCCATTTTGAGAGGAATTTTGGGGGCAAGAGAAGCGAAAAACTAGACCATTAGTACGAGCAAAACTGTGAAAAGAAGAGTTGTCAAATTCACGTCCCATGTCGCATTGAAAACTTTTTATATTACGCTCAAATTGGGTTTGAACAAGAGAACGAAATTCCAAAAACTTTTCATAGACTTGGGATTTTAAATTTTAAAGGATAAACCCAAAGATATTTGGTGAAATCATCCAGCAAGATAAGGTAATAACCAAACCGGTATCAACATGTAATGGAGAGGTTCATAAATCACCGTGAATGATATCAAATGGAGCAAAAGTATTGGAATTTGATTCATAAAAAGGTAATCGAACATGTTTACTAACTTGACATGAATGACAAAGTTTAGAATGTTGATTCTTATTACAATGAATAGAATTATTGGTACGAAGAACATCTAAAACACCCTTGCCGGGGTGACCAAGGCGGCTATGCCAAATATCTGTCGAAAAGGTAGCAAGAGAAATGGGGGAAGACTGGGACGATTTTTGTGGTGGCATGGCAGAGTTGGTAATAGGGTAAAGATCCCCAGAACTATTGCACCGAAGGATAATCCTCCTCGAAGTCAGATCTTTCACAGAAAAACCAGACGGATCAAACTCAACAGACACACGATTATCAGTGGTGAACTTACGAACAGAAACTAAGTTCTTGATAATATCGGGAACAACAAGAGTATTTTTGAGTTGAAGGGTGCGAGAAGGGAGATTTATGATCTTGGTACCACTAGCACTAACTGGAATGCTATTTCCATTGCCTACTAAGATAGACCTTATAGTACTAGAGTTGGAAACGTTATGTAAAGTACCTGAATCAGCAGTGAGATGCGAGGTAGCACCGGTATCCATGTAGAAAGCATCATCGGGTTGTTGTAGATGCATAGAACTATATGCCTCAGCAATGTCTGTGAGCTTCAGTTGTTCCGTCGCCATTGATTTTAATGGTTTAGAGAAAATAGGATCGTAGGAGGGCTGATACCATCTTGGATTTGATGATAACTTCCTTGAGGAGAAATGTTCTCCTTGGAAAGAATATATATAAAACCTTCACAATATCTTTTTTGTTTACAACCAAAGTAAATGAGAATAATCTTCTAACGGTAAATGAGAATAATCTCCTAACGGTAAATAAGGTAACCTGATAATATAAACTCTATTAGAAACTTATCCCTTGTTTTGCGAAATCAGTTTTTACTCCGTTCCATGGCAACCAATATAGTACAAAATATGTATTTTACCACAGCGATCAAATATTTGTCGTATTTTCATCATCGACCTAAAGGCTACTAAGTGTGAACCATTAAAGGTGTCATCCAAAATTTTCCATGAAAATTAAACCGTCCATGTGACTCAAAATCTATGCTTTAAGCCTTTAATCTAAGTTTCTTAATAACTATTAGCCTTGTCAAATCTTGTTGGGAAAACGAGGGTTTTCGGTTTGGCACCCACTACCAAACGGACAGCTAAGTGCCAACCCGACTGGCTTATCAAATCATGCTAGTATTATAATCAGCTAAACTGCAATTCTTATGATCATTAAGGATTTCTCAATCCACAACCGTCTCTTAAGATATATAGTAGTCCCACATTGGACAAGGCAATTCTAAGGATCTTGCATATATGAGATCCGGTTTGCATTATTAATCGCCAATCAGTGATGGTGTGAATGCCCAACTAATAGTCCGGCATGGGCTATCAGCAAACAATAACTTTCAAAGGAATTGAAATTTGGGCCTCTTCCTCCATTACTGACTGGTTTTTTTCACAAATTTGATCTGTCTAGCTGGATACCCGTAGAAGTGCAAATATTTTCTCCAGGCAGTGGCAATGGTTGAAAAAATCTTGGGAAATTCAATTTTGGAATAAGTCTTTATCATGCGGAAAGAGGTGTTTTTGCCAATGGAGCTCTTTATTGGATCAGTTTTCAGTTAGGAACGATCTTAGTCTTCGATTTGTTTAGAGGAAAGGTTTTGTGAAAATCTTTCACCACCTCCTTCGCCACCAGTTAATGATTGGAACTGTAACAGATTATGAGTTTTGAATGTGTGTTTGCCTTTTTCTGTTTATCGAGTTAACAAAGGAGACAAATGTTATGAGGTATGGGCCATACCGTATGGCTCTTAAGAAATAAGAATTATGATCATGACATCAAAGAGCAAGACGTACATCAGTCTTTGGTTTGGAGTAAAGAGTTTGATGTTGAGAAAACAAGTTTACTAGCCGTTACGAAGAGTGGGATTGTTTTAACTTACACTGATAACTATCCCAACTTGTATGATCCAAAAGCTTCAACCTCGGGAAGAAGGTTTTGTTGGATATTTTCAAAGAACCCTTTGAATGCAGTCATTTACCCTGGGTAGAGTGCGAGACGCTGTCTCGCGGGATTTTTTCCGTTGAAAGGTTTCTAATGACAGTTAGAAAACCTGAACAGAAACATTGTTTCTCCAATGGATGCATTGACGGAAGAGACACGCCTATTTACTCTGAAAGGATTCCCGTAAAGATGAAAAGTCATCTTCAAAGGGTATGATTTCTCTTTAAATATCAGACTTGTTTTCATTCAAAACATCATCTCTTAATCTTCTCTATTTTCTTCTAACAAGCATCATCAGTTTCAAAACCAGTGTGTTCCTGGTTGGATCAAGGTTGTACAAGCTTTGAATCCAACATCTGTTGTGGGGATTCAAGTATCCTGACGGCGATATTCTTTGACCTGTTTGTACACTTCTTCCTATTTGGGAAAGGGTCGAATAATTGTCGAAAAGGATCTTTTCATAAGAGCCTTGAACCCAAAAACAACAGTTCTTTTCACCCTGTTTTAGTGTCTATTTTCCAAGAGTTTTCGACAATTACTATCAACATGGAGGGTGAATCTTCAATGGCTGTTGCGCAATCACTGCAAGTCATGAATCAGACTTTTAATAGGTTAGAACGTTTTGAAGGAGAGGGTTTTACTCGCTGGCAGGAAACTCTCAAATTCAATCTTATGTTTCTGAAACTTTGGTACATTCTGGAAGATGGGTTAGAGGCCATTCTTGCTGCTACTGACAAGGAAGATGAGGAATTGAAGAGAAAGTGAAAGAAGCGTGAAGAAGATGATTTCATGTGCCGAGGTCACATTCTGAATGCTTTGGGGTTGATCGTTTACAATGCTCATCGTACTTATGGAACTGCGAAGGAACTATGGACTGCACTGGAGAACAAATACAAGATTTCTGAGGCTAGTAATAAGAAGTTCATGATTTGCAACTTTATGGATTGGAAAATGGTTGACAGTAAGTCTATCATTGCCCAGGTCAGTGATATTTTGCTTATTGTTAATCATATTAAAGATGCTGGAATTGATCTTGTAAGTTCATTCATTGTTGGGGTTATTATTTCTCGTCTCCCCCCTTCATGGAATAGTTACAAGAAGAAACTTAAGCATGCTGAAACTAACTATGACTTAGAAGGCTTGCAGCGTCATCTTCGCATTGAAGAAGATGCTCGCAAGCGTGAGATTAAGGATAGTTAGCAAACTGAAAATCACTCTAAGATTAATCATGTGCAAGAATCGAAAACTTTGAATTCTTTGAAAGTTCAGAATGATTCTCAGTTTAAGAAGCAATATCCAAACAAGAATGGTAAGAAGAGGGGCCCTTGCTTCTTCTGTAAGAAACCCGGTCATATTGCTCGTGACTGTCGTCAAAATCTCAAGAAACAAAATGAAGCAAATATGGTCGATGATTCTAAACTTGTCATTGTTGTGCAAGAAGCCAATACTGTTGCAGATCATGGAAGTGGATGGTGGTACGATACTAGTGCAACCATTCATATCTGTAAAGACCGAAATCTTTACAAGACATATGAGCCTGTTATCGGAGAAGATGTGATTTCTGCAAATCGTCTTCCTAGTAAAGTACATGGAAAAGGCACTGCTGAACTCAAGTTTACTTCTGGAAAGATTGTTACCCTTACCAATGTATTACATGTCCTAGACATATGTAAAAACCTTATTTCTGGAAACCTTGTTAACAAGGCAGGTTTCGAGGTTAAGTTTGGATCTGATAAGTTTGTACTGTCCAAAAACGGGAAGTTTGTTGGACAAGGATACCCTTGTAACGGAATGGTTAAGCTTAATTTAATGAATAATGTTTCTGCTTATATTGTTGACTCTGTTTGATTTATGGCATGCTAGACTAGGACATGTGAATTATGGTTATCTTAGAAACATGAACAAATTAGGATTAATTTCCAATTGCAATTTTGATAATGTTTGTAAGTGTGAAATATGTGTGCAAGCAAAGATAACTAGGATATATTTTAAATCTGTTGTAAGAAACTCCTCCTTACTTGAATTAGTGCATAGTGATGTTGGTGATTTGAAAAGTCAAGTTACTCGTGGTGGAAACAAATATTATGTCACTTTTATTGAGGATAATACTAGATATGCCTATACTTACTTGATTAAATCTAAGGATGAAGTCTTTGATAAATTTAGAATTTATAAAGCCGAAGAAACCCAATTAGAACAGAAAATTAAGGTGTTACGTTCTGATCGTGGTGGTGAATATTATCCTACTGAATTTACTATATTTTGTCAAGAGCATGGTTTAATACATGAATTTACTGCACCATATACGCCTCAACAAAATGGTATTGCTGAAAGAAAGAATAGAACTTTAATTTACATGGTAAATGCTATGCGTATTAGTTCTGGTTTTCCTAATTCTTTGTGGGGTGAAGCCGTGTTGTCTGCATGTTATATATTGAATAGAGTACCTTTGAAAAAGAAGAATGTTTTCCCTTATGAACTTTGGTTTAAAAGAAAACCCAATTTGAAAAGACTCAAAGCATGGGGTTGTCTAGCATATGTTAGAAAACCCGAACCTAAAATACCAAAGTTAGGAAATAGATCTTATAAATGTGCTTTCGTAGGATACTCGCTAAATAGTATTACTTACAGATGTTTAATCCTTCACACTTTTGAGATTATAAAATCTGTAGATGTAGAATTTTTTGAAAGCATGACAAGGACAAGTTCTCAGACACTACCCACTGGAAACCCATTGTTACCAAGTCTAGAACCAATGGAGACTAATAACAATGATGAACCTTCCTCTTCTACACAAAACAATGATATTTCAGTTCCTACTGAAGATATTGAACCTAGAAGAAGTAAGAGAGGAAGAATAGAGAAAAAGCCTGACCCAGAATTTAAGTATTACTTTGTAGAGGGTGATAATAATGAAATTCTTACCACTACCATGTATAATATGCATGATGAATCTGATCCTAAAACCTATGTTGAGGCAATGCACTCCAGAGATGCTAATTTCTGAAAAGATGCTATCGATGATGAAAAGCATTCCCATTTGACAAATGAAACTTGGATATATTGTGATTTACCTCCTGGTGCTAAGTCAATAGGATGTAAATGGATATTCAAGAGAAAGTTGAATGCTCATGGTACCATTGATAAATTTAAGGCCAGATTGGTTGCTAAGGGTTATAAACAACAAAATGGTATTGATTACTTTGATACATATGCACCTGTTGCACGAATCATATTTATTCGTTGCTTGATTGCACTAGCTTCTATTCATAATCTAGTTGTACATCAAATGGATGTCAAAATCGCTTTTCTAAATGGTGATTTAGAAGAAGAAATATATATCGAACAACCTCAAGGTTTCATATTGCCTGTCCAAGAGAATAAAGTGTGTAAACTAGTGAAATATCTTTATGTCTTGAAGCAAGCTCCCATGCAATGGCATGAGAAGTGCGACAAAGTAGCTTTGTCATATGGTTTTGTTGTGAATGATGCTGATAAATGTGTCTATAGTAAACAAGATAAATCTGAGTGCTTGATTCTCTGTTTGTATGTTGATGACATGCTTATTTTTGGGACTGATTTCTCTATTGTGGAGGAAACTAAGAAATTCCTCAGTTCTAACTTTGACATGAAATATCTAGGGGAGGCTGATGTGATCTTAGGAATTAAAATCCTAAGAAAGGGAGATGATTTGGTCTTAACCCAATCTCATTACATTGAGAAATTTCTCAAGAAATATGGTCATTTTGATGACAAACCAGCACCAACCCCTCTAGATCCAGGTGTGAAATTAATGAAGAACACTGAAAGGGATCATAAACAGCTTGAGTATTCCAGTGTTATTGGTAATCTTATGTATTCTATGCATTGCACAAGACCGGACATAGCCCAAGCGGTGGGAGTGCTATGTCACTTCTCAAGTAACCCTGGAATTGAACATTGGAAGGCAATTTCAAGAGTGTTGGGTTACTTGAAGGGAACCATAAACTATGGTTTACACTTCCATATATATCACGTTGTATTGGAAGGATACAGTGATGCGAACTGGAACAATGTAGAATTCAAATCTAAATCCACCAGTGGATGGATATTTACATTGGTAGGTGCTGCTGTGTCTTGGAGTTCCAAGAAGCAGACCTGTATTTCTGACTCAACAATGTTGTCAGAATTGATTGCACTAACAGATGCATGTAAAGAGGAAGAATGGCTTAGAAACTTAATAGTAGAAATCCCATTATGGATGAAGCCAACTCCCACTGTTATGATTAACTGTGACAATCAGGCTACGATCTATCAGGTCTCAAACAATACTTATAATGGAAAGTCAAGACATGCTAGTCTTAGACATCAGATTGTCAGGAAATTACTCACGAGGGGAGTAGTTGCAGTAAACTATATTGAATCTAAAAAGAACTTGGAAGACCCTTTCACAAAGTGTCTACCAAAGGATGTGCATTCAATAAAGTGTAAGGAGATGTGACTCAGGTCTATTTAATCACCAATAATGGGAACCCAACTTATGTTATATCTTGAAAAGGATAAACTAAGTTCAATGTGGAACTAACAAGTTATTGCAGTGGTTTTGGTACACTAAACCAAAATTTCCCATTGTCCTTGTAGTGTACGGATTCTGCATGATCTTAGGGATGGATGAAAATCCTTAATAAGTCTAACTTTACCACAAGGTGTCTCGCAGAAACACCTTTGAGACTTACTTATATGAGTGTTTGGAAATCAGGTCGTTTCCTATGAGAATAAGACCGTTCTCAGAAAAGGACTCATGAATTTCAGGAGAAAGCACAGGGACATTAATGTGCGATCTATGGAACACACTATTCCCATGAAATCAATATGTGTGGAGGTTCCGGCTTTATCACAAGGGGTACTTGGTTCAAGATTAAATTCACCATAGGACCTCGATGAAGCTTTGAATATCTTACACTAAGTGGAGGTTCAAACACAGAAGGTACCTATCATTTATGTATTGGTCTCGACGATGATGTTTTGTCTCAACTTAGCTTGAACTATGTTGGCTTGATCCCACTCGGGTACGTAGGAAGTCACTTTGGTGATGCAGCCACTCTAGTTTTTCAAAAAATTTACCACTTAATTTTTGTTTTTGAAAATAAAGGGAGAATGTTGGATATTTTCAAAGAACCCTTTGAATGCAGTCATTTACCCTGGGCAGAGTGCGAGACGCTGTCTCGCGGGATTTTTTCCGTTGAAGGGTTTCTAATGATAGTTAAAAAACCTTCACAGAAACATTGTTTCTCCAATGGATGCATTGACGGAAGAGACACGCCTGTTCACTCTGAAATGATTTCCTATAAAGATGAAAAGTCATCTTCAAAGGGTATGATTTCTCTTTAAATATCAGACTTCTTTTCATTCAAAACATCATCTCTTAATCTTCTCTGTTTTCTTCTAACAAGCATCATCAGTTTCAAAACCAGTGTGTTCCTGGTTGGATCAAGGTTGTACAAGCTTTGAATCCAACATCTGTTGTGGGGCTTCAAGTATCCTAACGGCGATATTCTTTGACCTGTTTGTACACTTCTTCCTATTTGGGAAAGGGTCGAATAATTTTCGAAAAGAATCTTTTCATAAGATCCTTGAACCCTAATACAACAGTTATTTTCACCCTGTTTTAGTATCTATTTTCCAACAGGTTTGTGGATTTTATTCTTCACAAGAACACGTCAGTTTTGTGGAAAGAATTCATGAAGTATGGCCGAAAATCTTCAACCTCGGGAAAGCTTGTGGATTTTATGAAACAGATTCTTGAAACATTTCCTCACAAGAACACATTAGTTTCGTTGAAACAATTAGGGGAAGAAGATACGAAGATGATGGAGTCGATTGAAATTGAAGAGACCAAAAGCCATGAAAAGCCTTCAGTTATTGGAGCATGAGATCCCTACATACATACCTATAAATTGGTCAGGTAATCTTCTTCGAGGTTCATTTTTAAATTGGATAAAATAAAATTTGTGTGATTCTCTATGATGTTGACATTGTCTTAGCGAGTGTGATATGACGAGGCTACTGTTGTTACGTTCTATATTTAAATCATCTGTTCAACTTTATGAAAGTTTTTTTTGCTTTCTTAGCTCTGATTCTTGCTAGTGACTTTTGACTTTATTTCAATGGGAGAATGTGATGTTACTTTAGTGACTTATTTCGTTAATGTATGGGAGTAGAATAAGTAATTGCAGACACAATTATGGAGACTGAGATCTTACCCAGTAGTACCATGGAATATACTTACATCTTTCCTCTGAATATATACTATTTGATAGATAATTCTAATACTGCAGTAATTCATGCTATGTAGCTGGTGTACTTTTATAGATAATCGTAAGCTGAACTTAAGTCTGTGCATAAATTGTATCATTTGGATAATTCTGATTCAGTTAGATCTCAAGTTGCATCATTACTTAACACGAGTTTTTGGGGATTTCTGAGTCTGTTCAAAATGGATCATCTAAGTTTCGTCTAGTAGCCAACACACTTGCTCAGTTGCATTAGCTCTAAAACAGTCAATACTGCCAAAACTATTTTTGATGTCCCGTTCTTTATCCTTCTATATAATTTATAGTTTCCTTATAGTTAGCGTCTCAATAGGATCGAGTGTAGAATCCTTAGCTCACAATTATATAAGCTGGCTATGTTTTACTTGTTTTTTGTCATCTTAATTTACTTTTAACACTCTCATTTGATATATATTGTCTGATTTGCATTCTTCCATGAATCCAAGTTCATCTTAGATGCTACCCATTCATACTAACATACTACTTCTTTGGAGGTCATAGAAGTTTTTACTGTATTGTGGAATTTTTATGTGAATTTCATACTTGAGAATAAAGGATTAGCGTCAGTTCGATAATAAGTCATGACTGATATGTAAGAGGAGGTTGTATGGTTTGATGGGTTAGTCCAGTGAAGGAGTTGTTGGTCATGTGGTATCATCGTTTGAGATTAGCGTGTTCCCTTGGGAAATTACGGTTACCATATTAGGCAAGGTTACAGAGTGAAAAAGCTTCTGAACCTCTCTGAGGAGATACAGAACGATATCTTTTCACCATCTAAATAGCATAGGTCATCATTGGCCTACATATAAAGCCACTCATACTTCTTCTGACTGTTATAATGCTGGTTTATATGACAAGAAGAGATTATTAGTGATCACGCTTAAATTCTTCTATAGCGTTAATTTTTCAAAAAAAAAGTGTTAGTACCAGGTTTCATGTTCTCGGTTATGGCTGAATCCAGCCGGAAATTTATTAGTAGTTTTTGGAAAATGGGGTGGTGATCCAAATGCAACATCTATTTAAGAATGGCGGAGTAATTAAATGCAAATTTTTATTTTTAATAATTTTAAGATTTTATTAGAACTAAAAATGGTTATTTAATATATTTGAATTAATTTTAGTTAAGCAAAAACTTATTAGGATAGTTTTACATTGTAAAGGTGAATGTCTAAAACATGACATTGAGAAGAATTTTAGGAAAAATGAATGTCTATCCTATGTGGATTTACACATTTATCTTCACATACATTTCATTGGAGAAGCTCTTAATTGCTTAGCATTTTGTTTTGTTCCCTTTGCAACACAAAAGGGCATAAGGGCGAAGCAACATTCCAGAAGGGAAAAAATGGATGTGTAACGGAAAAACCATAGCCACCATCGCGAATGATGTTTGGGGGAAGAACTCTCGACTTGAAACCTGATATGCATTAAAAAAAAGGCAACATGTCACTTTGCACACTACAATGCATTTATGGTTATTGTAATTTAGAAAAATCGCGAATGATGTTTGGGGGAAGAACTCTCGACTTGAAACCTGATATGCATAAAAAAAAAAGACAACATGTCACTTTGCACACTACAATGCATTTATGGTTATTGTAATTTAGAAAAATAGAATAGAGTGTTGGTGGAAAATAAAATTATCCCCTTGAACATAAAATCCTGGTTCCGTCGCTGCTTGCAGCCCAAATTCTTTTGAAGCTTTGTCTGAAGAACAAGAATGTGTAAGGGAGGAAGACAGCCAAATGGTTACAGAAAATAGAGAGGTGGGTACAGAAGAAGAACAATATACAAATGAAGATGGAAATGCTTCAGAAGAAATACCGGTAGAAGGCGAGAAGGTAATTCAGGTAAACCCCAACAACATCCTAAATTCTGAATTACCCTTTGCAATATTAAGTGAAGATGAAAATATGGATGGAAGAGGAAGTTTAGGAAGATGCTAATGCATCAGTGAAGACACTTGGGAAGGAAAGCATTTTGAAAGATAACCCTAATAGGGCCTTTGAGTCTAGCACTCAAAATGTGAATTCTCTAATCAAATACTCGGCTTTGCTCGGAGCAACCCACAGAGGGTCGGAGAAACAAAGAAAAGATATTTTCACAGAACTAGCTCTTGAGTATCAAAATAAAAATCCTGTGGTTGAAAAGAGCAGAAAAGCGCCAAAGATAGAAAAAGAAATGAAAAAGCTTGGAGTGAAAGAAGATTGTAACAATGAAGCTCTTGGTAGAGGTCTTAGGAAGTCTGCAAAAAAGAAACGGTGATGTTTTGCGGTAGGTTTTTTGTCTTTTGGAGTTGGCTGTGTTGTTTCTTTCCTTGTTAGGACCTTGTAAGCTCATTTATAGGCTATGTCTTTGTTTTTTGTTTTTTTTTTGGTTCTCTTTTCTTGTTCATGATCTTCTTGATTAACGAAGGTTAACCTTTTTCCTCAAAAAAAAAAACATAGTGGAACAAAAAGGCAGTACGTGGGGGGTGGCCGCGTGGTAGTTGTCTAGTGGGTTTTGGGCAGGCACTGTGGAGATGAAATCGAGTGTAAACATAAAATTACTAGTTTTTCACCCGTGCAATGCACAGGTCTATTTATTGTTATGTAATATTGGACACTGGTTACATAATATTATAAAAAAAAAGGTAACAAAAACTGATGTCTAAACAAATATCTTGGTGTAAGAAAATTAAATGAACAAAAAATGCTAAAGTAAAATTTATGGGAAACAATGCAATGAAAAATTAATTCTTCTAACCATTCATTCCTCTCTCCTTTGTCTGCACTTTGTCTTGGTAAGGAACGTTTGATATCTTGGTAATGGAGCGTATTTTCTATGCAAGGTACTATTCATGTCGTGGTTGTGGAGTGGATTTCTGTTCCATGTACCAGTATAGTATTTATTTTGTAAGCATGTTATTACTTTTATTATAATCAATAAAAAGAATAGTTATTAGGATAACTAATCATTTTTTATACCTTTTTATAGAGCTCCTCTATGATTCAACCCATGAACTCTTCTCATGATCTGTCCATAAGAATGAACACTACTGCATTGTAAGTGTGATCCACCACTTTGAGATGAAATTTGATAGTTCAAACTTCATATTCATTTTTGGAATTTTTTATAGGTATACACTGGTTTAGTTGAC
The DNA here is from genome assembly GCA_023529315.1 of Papaver bracteatum. Classification (NCBI taxonomy): domain Eukaryota; kingdom Viridiplantae; phylum Streptophyta; class Magnoliopsida; order Ranunculales; family Papaveraceae; genus Papaver; species Papaver bracteatum. The sequence goes on along the minus strand of JAJJWX010004710.1, from coordinate 206,272 downwards.
GGCTACTGCAGCAGTTCATGCAATAATAATCATTTCTTTCAACCAAACTAACAACATTTGCTTCACAGAAGAGCGTTTTTTATTTCCTGGACGAACTGTTAATTAAAACTCCGGTTAGATTTCAAAATATGCGATCTTTAAAAAAATAAATTACCTTGTTACAAATTGCATCCAAGACAGATGCCGCCATATTGAAAACAATTAACAATAACTTGTTATTAAAAAAAAAGCGAGACACAGGCCCGAATCTCGAGAAATAGCTTTGTGTTTGTTGTTTTTTTGGTAAGATGGCTTCCTATTGTTTGGCTCCAAATTCTATATTTCTTAAATCGCTTTTTGGCCAGTCTCTGCCACTCATTGAACGCCACGTGGATTATATTTCAATAGGACATTATATTCCTATGACTATTTTAAATAGAATCTTTTTTTTTTGGTAAGATAGCTTCCTATTGTTTGGCTCCAAATCCTATATTTCTTAAATCTCTTTTGGCCAGTCTCCGCCACTCATTGAACGCCACATGGATTATATTTCAATAGTACATTATCTTCTCTTTATCCAACTATTCCAATGACTATGTTAAATAGAATCTTCTCAGAATAAAAATTGTGATTCGCCACTCTAAAAAAGAAAAGGGTTTTTGAAGAGTGGAAAATAGGTGTGCTGAGAATTAAAGGTCATTGGAGAAAAATAACATATTTTTCAGAAAGAATGAACCAAGATATTCATCACAAAGATAATTAAAATTAATGGGTTTCTTCGTTGATTTGATTTGAGAGATTTTTTTATTAAATACTATTGGTGCTTAACATTTCCAAAACATGATTTAGGTAACGATCATAATATTTTATATTTTTTGATAGGTTCATCAATCATGCCTTTTTTTTTATTTTCTCATTCTCTGATCAATGATTTATCACTCATCAATTAGATAATAAACCTGTCAATTATGCCTTTTTTTTCTCATTTTCTGATCAATGATTTATCACTCATCAATTGAATAATTATTTCGGAAAGACGCATCGGCATAAAATTCATTTCCATGATTTGAAAGAACTGGATCTCGAGATAATATTTATATATTGCTTAAATAAGAGTATTTCCAATGGTGTCTGGGTATATATCCTATGTGCAAACCTAAAATTAGGCATTTAATTAACATTTTGTATATATAGAATCTTGTTTTGATAAGCATCTCCAGTGGTAGTTATATCTATATCTATTTTAATACAATGCCATTTAGTTGTAGGTTACTTAATCTAAAATGTAGGTCAAAGTAATTATAAACATAATTTTTTTTATGATGTCGGTATGGATGAGAGCATATAAATTTAGATATTCTCATCCAAACTCAAACCACCAACTCATGCTAATTTTTGATTATCCAACTACTGTTGGAGGGAGTTTTTTTTTTATGTTAGGGTATCTAAAATCCTACGTGGCACCAATTTTTTTAGAGACTCTCAAACTCTATTGGAGATGCTTTAAAAATCCAATAAAAAATATACTCCCTCTGTTTCTGAAAGACCGTCCTCTATTCCTTTTTCGTCAGTTTCAAAATAGTGTTCAGCTTCTGTTTATAGTCATACTTTTTCAATGAACTCTCTAATATACCCTTGAATTCTTTATATTCATAAATCCATTTTTAACATGACCCAATCTAAAATATTAAAGAAATTAGTATAATTAAGGAAACAAATATATCCTTCATTCCTTTTAAGAAAAATATACATTTAACTCTAAAAATTAAATTCCTTATAAAGTTTATAATTCATAAATTCGATATCTTTTATATTTTCCTTTTATATTTCGTATTTATAATTTTCACAACAATTTTGGATAGTATTTATTACTAGCATTTTTATTAAAATAAAATAGGTAAGTAACTAAGGGTGGTCAAGTAAAATAGTATGGTCTCCTTAATATTTTGGCAAAGTCAAAGCGGACTATCTTTGTGAAACGGAGGGAGTAATATGTTTTAAAATCAAATAATCAACATGGCGACTTGTGAGTGGCCGAGACATGGGCACAAATGGCTTAAGGGACAAAGCATCCGGTGCCAAGCTCCGTATACATTCGTGAGGAGTAGAATTCGGACTAAAATTGAGCAATTTTAATTTTAATTTACGGCAATAAAGATCTCTGTTTACGGAAAATATTGTGGAAAATATAGGTACGAAAATTTATTTTGTTTTATAAAATATTGTGGAAAATATCTACTACATTATTACTCAATTTTCACACGTTTTCATAATTAAGATTACGACAGCAAAGATCATAATTATGATTCTCACTCTAAGTATTTTGATTATTGATTATCGCATTAGGGCTAGTTTAATTATCAATAGCTTAAAATAGTAATTAGGATTAATTTAATTGTAAAATGTGTAATTGGACATTTTTTACTATTATTTTTATTATTATTTTATGATTGATTTAATTTTGAGATGAAATCATGATGGTGATGTGACTTTATTTTAATTATGTTTGAGAATTTAAATATTAGGATTAAATGTTACCAATTTTTTAATATATTTTTGGATGTTGAAATTAGTTTTTATCAGATTTTCATAAGGTAAAATTATAAGATTTTATTTTTTCTTGAATGTAGTTGGCTACAAAAATATATCATGGGATAAAAAATATTTTCCTAGAATTTTGTTGCCGAATCTTTAACATTACCAAAAAAAAAAAAAAAAAAAAAACTAAAATAATGAGGGATCAGATACTTGGTTACGAAAATTTGGCTTTTTTTTTTATAGGTAACACATGTTTTCGTTTGTGGAACACATAAGATTATTTTTTGAATCTTTTGATAAAGGATGGTGGACCGCAAATACTTTTGATGGACTCTACCTCTAAAATATCTTTCTTTGTCTAGAGAACCACCAGTGTGCTACTCTCGCCTAGTCTCCATTGGAAGAAAAAAATGTTCGATTAATTGAGTGATGCAGCATTGTAGTTAGTAGTCTTCCCCCTTTTATAAAATTAATAAGGGCCCATGATTACACCGCGAGGACTTTTGATAAGGTAACACCAGTGGGAAACTAAATCCATAAAGAACAAAAAATAGCTATATCATACGAAAAGCCATTTCACAACTATGAAGTTTAAGAACTTATTTTCCGTCCTAAAAAACTTGCAAGCAAGAAATTAGCCGTATAAGTGAAAAATTACAAGAACCCAAACATTTAGTAAAAAGGGAACAATAACAAAGATGGAAGTTGGAACTAATGAATAATGAATTTGTGACTTCACAAAAATTTACTTATTCAATTAATAACATTGCAAGTAACGAAGCCATTAGAACCTAATAATTTAGTATTCTCAAACTAAATGTCGAAGGAACAAAATTTAGATTTACTATTTTTCCCTCTAGTAATCAATTGGAGTGAGAAATTGTACAACCACACATGTTAAAAATCATTTCATTGAGTCATCCAATCCCACCTATCCGTACTCTACCAGTAATAGATTATTTAGTACATCTCAACCAAACATCATATTCATGCATCGTAGTAATTGGAGCGAAATTTGGATTATGAAAAAGTAGATGCTCCCTTGTGTTTTACCCATCAACGGTACCTTAGTGATTGGAACACTAAATGACCTTGCAACTTGTTTTTTGCCAATCTAAGGTGTTTCCTTTCGTTTCTTTTTGTATAATGTACAGGGCTCGGTGGTCATTATGAATAAGCATATTCTTTCCCAGAAGTAGACAATCGGCTGCTGGACAAAATAAGCATTTCCTAGGGAAAGGGACTAATTTCCCCTAACTGTATATTCATTCCCAATCCTTACACAATGTAAATTTTGCATCCTACAAAAGTATCGTACTCCATAAACGGAACCAATGTACACCAAATGAAAACCCTTAGAAAAAATGGAAGGAAGAATAGAAAAAAATATGGTTTCGTTACCTTATGTTTAAGTCACCAACAACTGCAAAACAAAGTTCAAAGAATTTCTTGTTTAACTAATATAATCAAAAAAATTATATTCAATTAAAGAAGAATCAGAAAAATTTCTCAGCAAATTAAAATGACTTCAATTAAAAAAAAAGAGAGAAAAAAAAGATTCTAAAATGTCTTTCATTCGGTGGATATTCTACGTGACCTATTGCTATAAGAAATGCAATATCGAGTTTAAAGGTTATATAAAATAAAAATAAAATCAGAAAACATTGGTCTATGTGTTGAGATATATGTTTTGAATAAGAATAAAAACTCAAAATATAGCATAATGAGTCTGAACTAACCTTGAATTCACTATTAATCTCGGCTAAACCAACGGCAAAACATTCTATGAAAGCACCAAAAGGTTTTCCAATAAAAACTGTCCATAAACTTTCTCTTTTTTATCGACTTTGCGTTCCATCATTCTCTATAGGTAAATGAGGGGAGAAGGAAAATAAAATTTAAAGATATGGAAATTTACCAATACATTCCACGGTAAAAGACGGGTAGAAAAAAGGACATCGCTCTATATCGATAAAAAAATGGAGAAACGAATAGGAAGAGAAGATCGAAAAAGACGGATATTTACCAATTTTTTCGATGCAAAGATCTGTTAGAAATAACATTTACAATGCCAATCAACCTTTCCACGATACCTACAAAGCAACAACATATCAGGGATCAGACAACAAAACAAAACAAAAAAAAAAAAAACGAAGCCGCCATTAGAAGAGAGAAGCAGAGCCGGCGGGATTGGCTTATGCCCGAAGCTTTATATAAAGAGGTATATTATCCATGAATAAAAATATTATGTTTAATAAAGAGATTTTGTTTAAATAAAGAGACATATCTAAGAATATAGTAAAAAAAAAAAAATTTGGCCAACTGTATTAAACCTATTGCATTATTTTTTGGTAAGCTTAAACTACGAAAATCACGGGTTTACCTGTTTTGTTATTTTTTTTACCATTGATATTTTACCGTAAATATCATGCACACAATATTTTTGCCACTTTTAGTTAAAATAGAATAAAATAAAACATACCCGCTATATTTTCAAATATCTACATTTACTTGGTAAGTTATTTTTCTAAAATAATTTTAGTTAAAATAGAATAAAATAAAACATACCCGCTATATTTTCAAATATCTACATTTACTTGGTAAGTTATTTTTCTAAAATAATGTCGAAAAATCTTCCATATTTACGGAGAAAGCAATTTCTTTTATTTATTTTACTTTTTTTATGAAATATTAAGAAACTTCATTTATTTTTATTGATCGATTGCACTTTTTTAACTATATTTTTTTTTCTTTAAGTTTGTCTAAATCATGCTTTAATAACCACGATTTTTTATTAACGATTTTGTATTTCGATTATTTTGCAGGATTAAATATCGATTTTTTGAACAAGAGAAGCACGTTTTAATCTACAGGTAAGCATCAAACACTCTAAATATTTTGATTATTGATTAAAGAGTTTTAATTTCATAAGAATTGCAATTTTTATAACATTAGAGCTAGTTTATTTAATTATCAATATCCTAGAATTGTAATTAGGATTAGTTTAATTACAAAATATGTAATTGGACACTTGACATTTTTTATTATTTTTAGTTTTATTTGATTGATTTAATTTTGTGATGAAATCGTGATGGTGATAGTGATATGCTTATATTTTAATTTTGTTTGAGAATATAGATGTTAGGATTAAATATAGCCAATTTTTTAATATATTTTTGGTATGATGAAACTGTGGATTTTGTTATTAATTATATATATTCATTAATATATTTTTGGTACGTTATGAGATTTTTAAGATCTAACTATTTTAGGGTAAAATAATTTTTAAGATTAGCTATTTTATTATAGCTAAAATAGCTAATTTTTTATTAGCTAAAATAGCTAGATTAGCTAATTTTTAAGATTAATTTTTGACAATAACTCTAAATTTTATTATTGGAATAAAAAATATTATCCTGATTATTTTTTTGCTTAAATTTAATAAGTTTTCCAAAAAAGAAAAAACTGGTGGGGCCAGAATCAACCAGAATTGAGAATTAACGTGGAGCTCCGGTGAATGAGAACGCTTTAAAAAACTTTGTTATTATATAGAGAATTATTTGCTGGCGTGGAGCCATAATTAATAAGAAGCTTTTATTTCTCAATTAATAGGAAACAATATATGAGAGTCTATATTTAGGAGATATGCACTTTAAGTCTTTAAGTCGTGAGTTATATTAGGAATTGAATATCTTGACAATCAAGTCTTGTGTGGCAAGAACGAAGTCTTGTGATTGTATAAATAGCTTGAAGAATTAATGAGAAAAACACCAAGATTATTATCAATGTAGTCTTTTACGTTTCCGCGTTTATGCTCTCCTATCTCTTGCTCGATCCTTATCATGGTATCAGAGCAAGGTGAGAGGGAGAGAGGAGAGGAAGAAAAATCAGATGTGTTTTGGTAAAGAAGCATTAGAAGAAAACCGAAGAAGAAGACGAGAAAAAGAAGAACAAGAACAAGAAAAAAAAAAATTGTTTGAGACAAGTTTCAAGTCGAGACACCAGTGGAAGAAGGCGAGTCTGTTATCGTTCAAACTAGAGATGGATGGAGGTGATTAGGACATGGAATTGGTGTTACAGCGAGAATTGGAGTTTTGTTAGTATTTGACAGCACGAAAACGTTAGAACAGGGAGAAACAATAAAGATCTCTGTCGTACAAATTGATGATGGTTAGATGTAAATTAAGAGTTGAGTTCCATTGGGATTCATGATGCAAATCGAGTTTAGGGCATGTTGTTGATGCCGATAAAACATGGCAAACGAGATATTGCTGTTAAAAAAAAAAAATTGATTTTCTTTGTCTAGTTTTGGTAGCTGTGGATCAAGCATGGAACACAGAATATGAAGATGGGACCGAAACGTCCTAAAACTATGAAGATGGGACCGAAACGTCCTTAAACTACGATTGGGACCGAAATGTCCAAAAACTATGATTGGGACCGCAATGTCCAAAAACTTCTATTGGGACCGAAACGTCCTAAAACTATGATCGGGACCGCAATGTCCAAAAACTATGAAGGGGACCGAAACGTCGTTAAACTATAAAAAGGACCGTAATGTCCCTAAACTACGAAGATGGGACCGAAATGTTCTGAAACTACGGAGGACCGAAAAGTATTAGGGAAAGCTTAGTTTAAATTTTCTTTGTCCAAGATGGGCATTCGTGTTCTACATGCTCCATCTTGACGGAGGGTAATAGGAAACAATATATGAGAGTCTATATTTAGGAGATATGAACTTTAAGTCGTGAGTTATATTAGGAATTGAATATCTTGACAATCAAGTCTTGTGATTATATAAATAGCTTGAAGAATTAATGAGATATGTCTTGACAATCAACAATTCAAATGAGAAAAACACCAAGATTATTATCAATGTAGTCTTTTACGTTTCCGCGTTTATGCTCTCCTCTCTCTTGCTCGATCCTTATCATCAATTCAAATGAATGCAGGAAGCCGAAGCAAGAACACAAGACGGGGAAAGTAAATGATAAACAAGACAACGGTGTTGCAGCTACTACAACAGATGGTGATGAGATCATTTTATTCTAAGATTGTAATGATGTTTGTGTGAGTTTTGCAGGTTCTAATTCAGAGTGGATAGTTGATTCAGGTGCATCTTATCATGCTACTCCTCATGAAGATGTATTTACCTCCTACAAGGCTGGTGACTTTGGGTCAGTCAGAATGGGTAACAATGGTATTGCGAAGATTGTAGGAATGGGTGATGTGAAGGTTGAGACCAGTGTTGGCTGCACATTGGTTCTCAAAAATGTGCGACATGTACCAGATCTTCGTTTGAATCTAATGTCACCAGGAGTGTTAGATGATGAAAGGTACAACAATCACTTGGGTGATGGAAAATGGAAGCTAAGCAAGGGATCCATGGTTATTGCAAGAGGAAAGAATTGTGTCACATTGTACAAAACACAAGTGAAGGTGTTGAAAGGTGAGTTGAATGTTGTTGACAAAGATTCAATCTCCGAGTTGTATCATAGAAGACTTGGTCATCTTAGTGAGAATGGAATTCAAATCCTCACCAAAAGACAAGTTTTTCAAAATGCCAAAGGTATGCAATTGGGTAAGTGTACTCATTGTTTAGTTGGTAAACAAACTAGAGTTTTTTTTCATAAAGCTTTACCCAAGCGCAATTTTGGTATTATTGATCTTGTTCATTCTGATGTATGTGGACCTTTAAGGGTCAAAACACTTGGTGGAGTTGTTTATTTTGTTATTTTCATAGATGATGCTTCAAGGTAGGTTTGGTCATATGCAATCAAGACCAAAGATGATGTTGTTCCTGTGTTCAAGATGTTTCACAACATGGTGGAAAGAAAAACAGGTAGAACCTTGAAGTGCCTTCGTTCTGACAACGGGGGAGAGTACATTGGACCACTTGAAGTATTGAAATATCATGGGTATACATCATGAACAATCAGTACCGAAGACTACACAACATAATAGTATTCCATAGAGGATGAACCGCACTATTCTTGAGAGAATCAGGTGCATGTTATCTCATTCCAAGTTGCAGAAGCATTTCTGGGGTGAAGCAATGAATATTGCTGTGTATTTGATCAATCGATATCTTTCAAGACCGCTAGATGGAGAAGTAGCATAAAGGTATGGAGAGACAAAGAGCCTACTTATGATCACTTGAAAGTGTTTGGTTGTAGGGTTTTTGTTCATATCCCAAAAGATCATAGATCAAAGATTGACGACAAAGCAAAGCAGTGTGTGTTCCTAGGCTATGGAACAAAGAAGTTTGGTTACATATTTTGGTATCCAGTTGAGAATAAGGTTATCAGAAGTAGGGATGTAGTATTCCTTGAAGACCAGACTTTGAGAAGATTGAGATGCCAAAGATTCAAGATGATATGACCTTGGATCCAAATCCAGTTGTTCCTTCACTTGAACAACATGATGATGATGTTGATGGTAATATAAATGAATATGCAAGCTTGTGAAGAATTTCCAGTGGGTGATGTTGAGCTAGAAGTGCAACAACAACAACCAGAAGCTGAGTTGAGAAGATCCAGCAGGACCAAATTACCTTCAACAAAGTATACACCACATGAGTATGTGATGCTCACAGATGTAGGTGAACCAGAGTCTTATGAAGAAGCTCTTAGTGTTCCTGAAAGTCATAAGTGGCTGAAATCCAAGAAAGAAGAGGTTGGCTCTCTAGATGAGAATGACACTTTTGATTTGGTTGACAAGCCTGAGAACCAGAAAATTCTGAAGAACAAGTGGGTGTATAGAATCAAGACTGAAGATGGTAACTCACAACCAAGTTACAAAGCATGCTTAGTTGTGAAGGGTTATGAGCAGAGAAAAGGTGTTGACTTTGACGAGATTTTCTCACCGGTGGTAAGATTTCCTTCTATTCGGGGTTGTCTTGGAAATATCCGCTAGTTTGGATCTTGAGATTGAACAACTAGATGTCAAGATATCATTTCTTTACGGTGAGTTGGAGGAATATGTGTATATGGCACAACCCGAGGGTTTTGAAGTCAAAGGCAAAGAGAACATGGTGTTCAATCTAAAGAAGAGTCTATATGGTTTAAAGCAATCTCCAAGAAGATGGTACAAGAAGTTTAAATCATTCATGAAGGAACATAAGTACAAGAGGACAGCTTCAGATCATTGTGTATTCATTCAAAAGTTTGTTGATGGTGATTTTCTTACTCTTTTGTTATATATTGATGACATGCTTATTGTTGGCAAAGATAATAAAAAGTTTGATAGGTTGAAGTTAGATCTGAGAAAGTCTTTTTCTATGAAAGGATTGGGTGCAGCAAAGCGTATTCTTGGCATGGAAATCACTCGTGATAGGAAAGCGAGGAAGCTGTGGTTATCACAAGAAAGCTAAATTGATAAGGTGTTGCAAAGATTCAACATGGACAAGGCCGAACCGGTAAGTTGTCCACTTGCAAACCATTTTAAGTTAACTCGTGATCAATGTCCTGTAAATGATGTTGAGAAACGGAAGATGGAGAAAATTCCTTATGCATTCGCAGTTGGTCATTTGATGTATGCAATGGTGTATACAAGGCCGGATATAGCTCATGCAGTTGGAGTGGTAAGCATATTTCTATCAAATCCTTCTATGGAGCATTGGGAAGCAGTGAAATGGATACTACGGTATTTAAAGGGTACTTCTAATATGTATTTGTGCTATGGAGGTGACAATCCAGAGTTAGTTGGTTACACAGATTCAGATTTGTTAGGTGCTCAAGACAGTCTCAAGTCGACATCGGGTTACTTATTTACCTATTCAGGGGGAGCTATGTCTTGGCAATCCAAGTTAAAAAAATGTGTGGCATTTTCTCATACAGAGGAAGAGTACATTGCATCTACAGAGAGTTGCATGGAGATGATATGGATGAAGAGGTTTGTTAGAGAACTTGGTGTGAAGCAACAAAGGTTCATCGTTTACTGTGACAGCCAGAGTGATATCCATCTCAGCAAGAATTCGAGTTTTCACTCGAGGTCCAAGCACATCAATATTTGGTATCAGTGGATACAAGAATTTCTCGACGAGAAGGTCTTGTATATTGAGAAGATCCATACAGATGACAACGGTTCTGATATGATGACAAAGTCGCTACCAAAATACAAGCATGTGTATTTATGCAGCAGGGCAGGTTTGGTGGTGACGGGTACCTTTCCATAAGTCGTAAGTGGGAGATTGTTGGGTTTACTCCTTATGGACCCAACTATCATGGAGTTCCCTTAACTAATGGGAGAAGCTAAGTAACAAGTGTCCTAGCTTATATTTTTTATTTCCAAAACATCCAGGAGACATAACAAGGGTTTTATCTCTTCCATTTTGTGAAGAAGAATGAGAAAGAAAGAGAGCTAGAGAGAGAGAGGGTGTAGCCACCATTATAGTTGATCTTTGGTGATGTTTTTGGTGTTATCTTGAAGAGAAAAATAAAGGGTTCTTGTCTAAGGATCTATTGGTTGTTGTGGTGAAGATTGATTGATCAATTTCCACATCTCTTCAAATGGGGAAAAAATCTAGGGTTTGTTCAAACCCTAGTAGTCAGTATCTCATCTCTTGCTATTGTCAAATTGATAGTGTATATTATCTATTTGGTGAATGAATTGTTGATCCATCCTTAGGGGTGAGTGTAATTTAGGAAAATTGGTATCCAAGTGCTATATGCACCATGAAGAAGAGTGTATCCCCAAATTGGTAGAATTGTGTGTAACCCATTGTTTGATTATATTGGAAGATTTTCCCATGGTTTTTTACCCTTCACCTTGGAGGGGTTTTTCCACGTAATTTTCGGTGTTGTGTGATTGCTTCTATATCGTCGTAGTTGAATTATTTCCTCATTTGTATATCATTGCTTGTGTAGGTTTCGTATTGCGCATAGCGGCTCGGATTTTGTAAGCCTCCCCCAACAAGTTCCACTCCTCAATGACCATCATCTCGATCATCAACACAGACCCATTCTCTCTGTTTAATCAAACTGGACGTACATATATTGTCCATCTCCATTAACAGCCAACTGAACTTCTCCCAATTTGACTTATCTTCCATCTTCAACCTCTCGAGCTCCATCATCTCTCAGAAAACTACAGCACACACTAGTGTATCAACTCCGTCATCATTCAAACCAGAGATGTTCTTCATCACATCTGACTATCGTCACTTCCATTAGTGGCTATCTCTGTCTCCTCAATCGAGTTCCATCAGTATCTCAAGCTCATCACCAATCACAGCTGCATGCATGGGGTGATCGTGTTTTTCCTGGTCAAGAAGGTGAAAGTGGCTGCCCTGAGTAACAGGACGGGTGCCTTAATAAACGTTTGAAAATCCTGGTTTCCCCAAAGTAAAGGATCTGACTGTAGTTAACACTTCTTTTGAAATAATGTGCCTCTTAGCAGAATGGACGCCCCTGATAAATTTTGTGCCTAAACAATTTCGCAACTTTGCTTGCTTCAATTTCCCATAAAATCTTCATACGACGTCGGAACGACTCCATTCTTTCGCCGTTGGCTTCGTATTTTCGTCCTCTTCGAGATGATATCAAGAACTCCTTGCCTTGAATGAGTTACACTTGATCTTTGGCCCTTCTCCGCTTTCAGCTAACTTATTTTATTACACAATTAAGTGCCAATTCGCTTCTTTTGGATGATTCACCTAGCAAAAAACAAATAAAGAGAAAAGAAACCTAATATACAATAATTTGCAAGAAACTAAGCAATTACTAGCATGGATTCGATACAAAATATATGCAAAATATGCACTTAACAAATTCCCCCGCACTTGGATTTTGCTAGTCCTCCAGCAAACTATCTAAAATACAACAACTCCATGTCGGCGAAGATAAGGTTGCACTTAGCATGTGCAACATGCCTTTAAACTCCTAGGTGTCCCTAGTGGATGAGTTATAGTCTCGTGAGGGCTTACTAGAGATATACCCACAAAACCTACTCCAACTTCAAAGCGTTCCATCTTCCCAAGCATCCAAAGAGCTATGAGGACATAAAATTTCTGCATGCTAGTAATAAGAAGTTTGAAATACCAAAGAACATATTCATACTTTAATCTTGAGTGAGAAATAACCACACCATAATGAGAGAAACGCGTGTTTGAGAGCGATCAATAAGCATTTCGCCTCGACTTCTGCCTCACTTAAAAGGATTTTATGATAGTTGCACTCAATAAAATAGCTTTTTTATGGGTCTCACATGTGTGCAGGTAGGAATGAAGAGAGAATCCTACACACGTTGAATGGTGGGAAGGAAACCATCTGAATTATTTCTGGAGACTCCACAAAATCGTGGAAAACAAAAATATTTTTCTAATGATCTCTAAGAAAGGAAATCAACCACTATAGCAAGGATGAGAGTACTTACCACCTTCACATCTGATTGCAATGATGAAAGCACCACTATCACAACATCCAATATTCCTTCCGCTCTTCTTCTTCATCTTTTTGGTCTTCGGTCTTCAATTGTTGATGATAAACTCTTGAACTTGTAGAACTTCGACAATTTGTACTCTTTTCCTCAATTCCTTGTTGCTTAAAACTTATTTATATATTTTTTTTCCATATGGACTTATTGAACAAATAAAAACCTAAATGCAAATCTCTTTGTATTTTTTTTTTTTTTTTTTTTTTTTTTTTTTTTATTTTTTTTTTTATTTTTTTTTATTTTTTTAAGAGAGATTGCAACTAATGGCCATGAAAGAAGTATGTTACCACTTTGATCTTCACAACTTGTAATGCCTTCGTATCATAAACTTCAATAACTCTCATCTTTTGATTTTCTTCACTCTTGTAAATAAGTCTTCATACTTTGATATAAATTCCGCTCCTTATGTGTAAGTCTTCAAAATGTATATAAAAATCTGCTCATTGTATGTTGCTTTACTTGGATATGAAATTTTCTCTTCCTTGTATTGTTGCTTGTAAACCTGAAACGTCTTCAACTTTCCTTGTAGATTTTGATGTCGCTCCACTGTTGATGATGATGTGTTTCTATGGACCTGTTGTTGGCGAGAGATAGAAAATGGTGCTAACTGCAAATAAAACTACAAGAAGGTGGTTTTCATCTATAGACGTCACCCTCATGATTGACAAATTAGCACTCAAGAGATCAAAAATAGTGCTGAAAATGGTGTGAAGTTGGGTAGCTCACCATTCTACCTGGAATTAACGTACGGTGACACACACTCAAAAGAAAGCTCTTTAGTCGCTACAAAGAAAATTTGGTCTGGTACCTCGGTTGATATGAAAATAGGTAGTCTCCACTAATGATTGATCAGAAACTCTAATAATGAATTTCTCCCTGCTCCTAATTTGCATCACCGGCATGATTAAATCCATTATTTAACACTCCAATTCGTAAGAATATTCCGAATGTAGTTCCCTAACACTTCCAAGTTTAGTTATGTCGGTCAGAATCTCTATGTAAACATACCTAGAAGTATGCTAGTGAATCTAAAATATCTACAATTTGAAGGTTTTTTTATGCAAAATTTTGAAAAATCTATATATGCAAAATACTCCCCCACACTTAAACTTCACATTGTCCTCAATGTGTAAAATTGAAAAATCTGAATTCTGACGTAACAGCAGATAAAACGCAAAAACTATGAAAATTGGTAAGGAATTTGTAAAAACTCCATTTCATAAAAGTTGTTCATCTACGTGTTTTCTACAAATTTTCAAAAGGGAACAATTTTTTGATAGACCTTCTGACAGTTATGGTTTCTGGACTGAACTATGCGCAGTCTAAATTTTTCTGACAAAAAGGTATTCATCATAATTCTCTTCTAAGATAGATTACAGACTCAATGAAATTAAACATGGGGATGAAAATATGATATGAGAACAATAGAAAATAAAAAATAAAAAATAAAAGGGTTTAAGATACAAAACCTATGGGTTGCCTCCCATTTAGCGCTTGGTTTAAAGTCGTCAACCCGACTCTTTTGTTATCGTCCGTAAACCAATAATCTGAAAATCTAGTAGTCCTCCCAAATAACAATCTGCAATTCTAATAACAGCTTCATGAAAACATTAGCACAAAATATAAATATTGAAGCTATCGCTTTATTGAAGTTTCCCCCACACTTAGTCCTTTCTACACTCGAAAGTGGATACAAAACATAGAATTCGGGGACTTCAAAAGGTTCATCAGCTTGGTGAACCTGCAAACTATTATAATCAAACATATAAAATGGTGGATACTTAGAAGCAAAATAATCCGTTAAAACTTTAGAAGCACTTAACTCCAATCCTAAATGAGGTATTTTCCTAAAAGTTGGGTTAACAACTCTTTTAGAATCTACTTCAATTGGATGGAAAGGATCAATAGATGTAAAATTATGCAAAGGATTAGACAAACCTTGTTTCGGATCCTCATCATTTAACTCTAGTGAATTATTTACCTCAAGCTTATCGTGGTCCTCTATCGAACTCTTAATTTATGCTTCAATCGTGATCTCAGCATCATTATATTCCTTGACAAGTTCAATTGGGTCTTCCACAACTTTAATCAATTTGGTTTCATTCTCAATCTCCATCTCTTCAACACTCTCATCATCGAAATCGGAATCCTCTTCAAAATCGTCATTATCACAACGACGTTGAAATTCCATTTCTATGACCCTGTCAATTTCATAAAGAGTCTTTTGTGATGCGCCGGATTCTTCCAATCAGTTGTATCGCGCATAAAGTTTTCTGACGTTAATATGCTTTCCACCATTAGTAGAGTTTCTAGACTGTATATCCTCTTTTGGAAAGAGTGAAGGAAAAGCACGATGAAGAGGAGTATATTCCAAATTCTCTGTCTGCATATTACTAGAAAATAATTGATTAGAAGCATAACTATCCTTCCATCCCCGTGATTGTTCACTTACAAGCGCGTCATAAGGTTGTTTACATACATGAGAATATCCATAAGGTTCCGTAAGGTATGGTTGGAAGTTGTTATATGAATGAGATTGAAATCCATATTGATTACCACTATTATACGTTAATTGGTCTTGTGCTCCGTACATGTTATTCCCGTAAGGAAACATGACGACTCACAAGATAGAGAAAATCAAAACAAAAGCTAAACAAATAACAAATCAATTAACCACCGCTCCCCGGCAGCAGCGCCAAAATTTGATGCGTGTCGTAACCACAACAATTTAATTAAGATACTTCCCACTAATTAACTGGTAATATTGCGGTAGTAAGAGATCGTTCCCACAGAGAGCTGTGTAATTGATATGTTATTTAGATAGCGAAAGAAAATAAAAGACAAAAAGGGGGGATTGTTTTAAAGTAAAATAAAAAGAATAACAAATAAAAAGAAAGAGATGATCAAGGAATCCTTCGTCGTTACCAAGCGTTGACTGGATTAGTATACTTATCTATCTTCGTTAGAACCATTCATAAGCAACCGTAGAATAGAAACTAGCTCAGTGCTATCCCCAAAACTCCTTTTACCACGTATACGGAAGCTCTCCAATATCAGATTCTATTCAACGAACCACCAAGTATTACCTCACTCAAGGTGTAATCTAATCGAACGCTTTAGGATTTATGAATTAGGTTGATCCCAGTAGTTAAACTCTTAGCTCAAGGTCCACTTGATGGTGTTATCTTCACTCGCAATTTCTCCACAGAATCCCTCTGCAAGGTCTCGCGATTTCTACTTGTGTATGAATTATTCGACGATTACTTATCTCCTAACCCAATACAATAAATAGAACAATTAATAGATTAATCCAGCGTGCGCTCCAAACAATCTAATTAATCAATCATAAACCCTATAAATAGTGAAAACAAATGATTATGTGATTAAAACTCCGAATAGATTTATATAATAATAAAGCTTCACACTAGAACATTGAATTCATCCTCAATCAAAGAAAGTTTAGCTTCTCATGGTTACATAATTACCCGGTATCTCTTATAGGTATCCCAATTGTAGAAGCGGTCGTGCTCGAACCCCGTGCTAAATTGGTTGCCAAACTTCACCAAATTTCCAAAATTAAGTCACGTCCAAAGGGTTGGCCGTGAGAAGAATTTGTGAAAATAACTAACGGGCTTGCATAAAACAGTTGAAGCCCAACCCAAATTCGTCATTGGCTTGTCAGTCATGCAGAACTGACAGCCTATTTTTTTTCTTCTCTTATTACGTATGGGTTTTTCTGTCTGTATGTTCTCCTTGACCTTTTCTTGGTTTTTTTCTTCTTTCCATTACGTCTAGGATTCTAGCCGAAACTCCTCCTAAATCATTTACTCTTACTCCGTAACTCACAGCCACTTTTCCATCACCTTTTATCGCTGGCACAACAATGCATCGAGTCCTTGTCTTCTTCTTCCCAACTCGTCTTCCACCTCCCTGTATAGCTCGTACATCATCACTTCCCTTCTCGAACTAAGCAGCAGTACAAAATTCTCTGCAGGTGGATTATCAGCTTCTTGAGCTCTATCAACATGATCCTGACCTGCTCGTTCCATTTCTCTCTGCTTTCCCGGTTCGAGTTCTTCTCGTGATAACCAGGAGCGACTACCATTCACCAACAGAATTAGTATTTACTGCCTTCTCAGTCCACCAACTCTTTCTTATAACTTCTACCATTCGTACACTCTTCCATGACCGATTTCAAGTTCTCCCCCTGCGTTGTTCTTCATTGAGTTACTACCGCAGTCAACAGCTTCACAGTAACTCACCAATTTCGCAGCATCATCATAATCCATCTTCCATCGAGATTAAAGCATCACACCATATCTCACTTTTCTTTCGAGCTTTCCTCCATCTCTGCACTGCCATCAATAACCAACTCCAATGATCACCATTATTCCATTATTTTTCAACTTGAGCACCTAACAGCGATAGCAAGACCAAACTCCAACTCGAGCTCTTCTTATCTTCATCTTTGCCAAATAGTCAACCGTTTTGGACTCTCCATCTGTCCAAACTCCATCGCCATCATATGCAGTGGAAATAAATTACCGACTGGCACCACAGTTCAACTCCTCAATGACCATCATCTCGATCATCAACACAGACCCATTCTCTCCGTTTAATCAAACTCGCCGTAAATATATTGTCCATATCCATTAACAGCCAACTGAACTTCTCTCTGTTTGACTTATCTTCCATCTTCAACCTCTCGAGCTCCATCATCTCTCAGCAAACTACAGCACACACTAGTGTATCAACTCCGTCATCATTCAAACTCACGATGTTCTTCATCACAGCTGACTATCATCACTTCCATTAGTGGCTATCTCTGTCTCCTCAATCGAGTTCCATCGGTAGCTCGAGATCATCGCCAATCACAGCTGCATGCATGGGGTGATCGTGTTTTGCCTGGTCAAGAAGGTGAAGGAGGCTTCCCTGAGTAACCGTCCGGGTGCCTTAATAAACATTTGAAAATCCTGGTTTCCCCAAAGTAAAGGATCTGACTGTAGTTAACACCTCCTTTGAAATAGTGTGCCCCTTAGCATAATGGACGCCACTTATAAATTCTGTGCGTAAACAATTTCGCAACTTTGCTTTCTTCAATTGCCCATAAAATCTTCATACGACGTCGGAACGACTCCATTCTTTCGCCGTTATCTTCGTATTTTCGTCCTCTTCGAGATGATATCAAGAACTCCTTGATTTGAATGAGTTACACTTGATCTTTGGCCCTTCTCCGCTTTTGGCTAACTTCTTTTATTGCACAATCAAGTGCCAATTCGCTTCTTTTTGGATGATTCACCTAGAAAAATACAAATAAAGAGAAAAGAAACATAATATACAATAATTTGCAAGAAACTAAGCAATTACTAGCATGGATTCAATACAAAATATATGCAAAATATGCACTTAACAATGAATTATATGAATCTGTGATAGCTTCGGATGAATATCACAAGAGATTCAAGATGTTGCGTTTGATGTTCTTGTTGATGCCAGCATGAAGGAACTTGATTTATATCGTTTTATCTCTTTATTCCAGCGTGATTATTTATTATGATTGGGTTGAATATGAAGTAAGGTTATGTGCATACACTACACCAAACCAGCAATTTTGTGGCGTTTATAAATATTGCGCATAATTTGTGCAACGGAAATAAACGTTGGTAAAACGGCGTTGCGCATTGGTGTGCAACATATGTTTTCCGTTGCACAAATTAATTTGTACAACGTTTATAAATGTTGCACAACCGTTGCACCTTTTCTTATTTGTGCAACGTATAATTTAATTTGTGCAACGGAAATTATTTACAAAATAACACTTTTGTGGGTCCCATTGTGTTTTTTATCATCGTTTTATTTATTTGGCGGCAGTTAAATCCGTTGCTCATTTCAGGTGATTTGTGCAACGGATAATGTTCCCACGTTTATATCCGTTGCACAACAATTTACAGGTTAAAAAAAGAAAAAACAAATGATTGATATTCACAATTGATTCCAAACACTACCAATGATGGATACACAGAGAATTAAAGTATGGATAAGTTACAAAAGAAAAAACAAATGACTTTGTTTCCCAAGTTTCTTTTTCTTGTTTTTATTTTGAAGGTTTCTTGTTCAAGGACATAACCTATTACAAGATTCCACCTCTACTAATAAGGGTTGTACCTCTATCACCGGCATCCACGCTACCATATGCAACAACTTCACGACCATATTCAACAGTTGCACCACCATATGAAACATCCACTAGTGCAGTTCCATATGGATCTCCGTATTGATATGGGAGGTATGCAGGAACATCTGCGGGCCTATAAGAATTATTTATATCAAATTTGTTTTCATGGGAACTGTGGAGGTATTAAGTTTACACTGACATTTAACTCACCTGTGTATCTAGCCCAGTTTCCCTATTATCTAAGAGTCTCTGTAACTTTGATTTTCCTTCAGCTGCTTTGTTCCTATTTTTATCACATGTTTATTCATCTATACTGACACATAACCTGCAACCACCCATGGAACATTAAATAAAACTGTCAAATGTTAAATAAAATCATGACCTAATAATCACTGGGAGGATCATCTATACTGGCACAAGCAACTACCACCTATGAAACATTTCCAAATTAGCAAAAGATGTAACATAATCCTTATATTTTATTTAGTAAAATACTACAAGGGGATCAGTATATGATACTTCCATAGTTATTGCAAATTAAGGCTGAAAATAAATTATACTTCCATATTTATTGCTTTTAATTAGAGACTTGCCGACATATAACACTTTGCTGATGGAACCCACAGATAACACTTTAAGTTCAACAGTCTTCAATGTCCGCTTAGAATCCTCCTCCATCATATTGACACTCCACTCCACTCATTTAGCCAAACCCTTGGTGGGGAGACAAAATACAAGAGAGCATTATTCAGTATGTATCCTTCATACACGGGACTAAAAATAAGTATTACCAGTAGAAGCTGCTTCAGGCTCATCAACTATTTCTTCTTCCCATGAATGGTGACTGAAAACCAAAAAAATAAATTAAGTTGGCACAGGGACGGAGCAAGGATTTTTTCGCAAGGGGGGCGAAGATAAAAAGAATAAACACAAACCTTTACAAGAGAAAATTAAACCAAAGCTATTTAACTTAAAAATTATCAAAATGTTACATGGCATTCTTTTAGGTCTTAAAAAGCTTCAACAATTGAATATATGAACTTTTTTGCAATTTCTTTTTCAATATGCACAACCAAAGAGTTTCCAAGGAATTCATCACCCATTTTACCGCGACGTCAAGTCATGATAATTTTCATTACCGAAAAAATTTGCTTTGGTGTTGCAGTAGAAACTGGTAGCGTAAGTTCAATCACTGGATGTATAAGAGAATGTCCAATTGATTTTCCATTCTTCACTAACCATTCACACAAACTAGATATATTCTTTGATTTCTTGAACTCGGAAGAAACAACACTATGCTCGTAATGTTAAAGTTGTATGTCTTATAAAGTTTATTGGCATAGGTAAATGACAACAACTTTTCTCCCATGATAAACATAGAAACAAAAAAAGAAGAAAATAAAGGACTAAGCGGAAGAATAAGCACAAAGATTATTACCATTTTGAATACACTTTCATTTTTATCCCAATCAATATGTATGCAGCAATTCCATTTGTTTTTGTACCTATATATAAATAGAATTAGTTCTTATACACTATCAAACAAAGACAGTAGCACTTATATTTATAAAAAATCAAGAAATACACTTCAATTGTACTACACAAACATAGAATCCTAGATTTTGAATATGAAAGGAAAAAATCCAATTTGAATTTTACATTCAATTCAATTATTTAAAATCAAACTAATGAAAAGAAACAGAAAAGTACCTTTAATACGATCACTCTCTGGATCGCATCAGATGAAAAATTACAGAGGTTTGAAAGAGAAAAATACGTCTTTCACTTAATAAGCCACGACCCAATACGCGTTATCTTTAGAAAAAGTGTAAGTGGTAACAAGTCAAACCTTCGGTAATCCATTCCTTACGTGGACACTAAATTTTTAACAAACTTAGAAAAAATCTTCGTGTCATTCTTAACCGGCAATAATTAAATTAGGGGGGGGGGGGAATACTTGATTTTCTCCCTAAAACCAAGAAATTTTAGGGTAGGCGGGAGTCGCCCCTATGTGATACATAGCTCCATCCCTGAGTTGGCATCATAAGTATTAAGAAACAACACCAGGATGAAAGCAGAACACATAAAAATACCTGAATTCCGGCAACAAAAATTTGAACAAACTGGAATTCTGGAAGCAAGTAAACGTGGATAGTACTTCCATCACGAACTTGCTTCACAATTCCTTGCACATGCCTTCCCTTATTTGCAGCCAATAGGGCCATATCATGCAAGTTACTAGGATCTCCAAAGTTTACTGAAAGACTCTCAAGTAAATGATCAATTAAAAATAATGAACATAAAAGAATACTCATTCAAGTGGAATTACATCCAGGAAGGCACCAGCAAGTCCTCGAGA
The DNA here is from genome assembly GCA_023529315.1 of Papaver bracteatum. NCBI lineage: Eukaryota > Viridiplantae > Streptophyta > Magnoliopsida > Ranunculales > Papaveraceae > Papaver > Papaver bracteatum. Next base: position 184,787 of record JAJJWX010004710.1, on the reverse strand, counting down.
AACTGCATACAACTATGCATCACTACCATCGCCATGGCCACTTCCACTCTAGATGTACAGTTCTACGCTTAGCTCTTGTTTATACAACGTCTGGAATCAAGAAATAACTAAATTAGCTTACACATAGTAGTACTCATCAAATTCAATTATTGACAGGTCATATGATTTTGATATCTTATAGGCAATACAAATTTGAGCCACTTTCTGCACTGCTTCCTCAATTGCTTTATCAACATGTATAATGTATTTCTCCTTATCGCCAATTGAAGGAACCATTGATTGTCCAGTCTTATAAGTATAAGCCTGCAACAAGGTTTCTGAGGAGAATCCGTGGTTCTATAGATAGAGGAACTGAAAAATGATTGAAGATTAAAAAAATCAACAATGGGAGAAAAAATATCAACTAATCTAACTATATGGGAGCCTCTGTAAACTATACGGGTCCAACACAGAATGCCTCCATCTGCATTGCAAGAGTAATCAAACAAAATTCAAAGAATTATGGAAGCCTCTGTAAAATAATAACTATACTGGCCCAACATATCATGCCTCCAGATCAATAGAAATAAGAAGAATCAGGGAAATTAAATGGCACTTACTTGATCATAAAAATCAGGACTAGATAGATTCATAAGGAGGTTTCTAATCAATATCAACACATGAAGGACGTACGAAACAAATATACTTATTGCCGACTCTGAGCGTCGCAAAATGAATCTTAGGACAAGATAAGGTTTCAGAAGGCATATTGTATCCACGTAAATTGGATTCATCTCCTTAAGTTTCTGCAGGTGATTACTTGTGTTAGGGTTCAAATTCATATAGATGAAGGAGTTCCAGACCATTTGCATTTCTTTAATATCTTCACAGCATCGTTAAAGCAACTACCACGGCAGTTGCTGAAATATAAAACGCTGCATGAGGATCCATATGTAAGCCATTTAGAGAAAGCGGACTACAGGCTTATCACATGAATTAATTATTTATTGATTATTAAAACATACAAAAGTAAAGCATAAATTTTCTTAAACATCGGGTATAGCTTATTACATATACCTAAGTCAAAAGGCCACATCCCCCATTTTTCACTAATTTAATGGTCTAGGGGAGATATCAAATTTTGTTTTTTCTGATTTCCAACTAGCTTCTTTCAGGAAAACATGGACATATAAGGTCCAAAAGCATCAATCCAAAATATTGCGTCTATCAATATAAGGTCCAAAAGCATAAGCCACGGGCATACATAATATGTTCTCGAGTAAGGTATTTATTCCTCAAATTACTCGCTCTAACACAAGCATAAGTAACGTCCAAAAACCTAAGCATAATCATAAAGAAAGGCATACATAATATGTTCTCCTGTAATGTATTCCTTCCTCCAATTACTCGCACTAACATCTTCAGGTCTTTCAATTTCTATAGAACGCAAAACCATTTTATCCAATCCCATCAAACCAAGGGTATTAAATTCCTCCTTCCTACGAGGATAGTTTTGGGCAACTAAATCTCTAAGATCAACAGCTCCATTAACAGATTTCACTAATAGGAGACCAAAGTTAGGTTCATAGATGCCAATAACAACTATAGAATTGTATCTTCAAAACATACCAAAACTGAAAAATGAAAACTATACTTGGTGAAATTTTTTTCTTAACCAACACATACCAAAATTAAAATCTGAAAACTGGTGTCTATGAAACTGAATCAAAAAAAGAACACAGATCTAAAAAAAATAAAATAAAAATCAGATAACTCAAAATCGACCCTAAAGCCTCAAACCCAACCTTATAGACACAACTGAATCGTTCACACCAACTTCAACAAATCATAAAACAAAAAATAAGAACACCAAAATAAAAAACCCCAACTCTTTCGGATACTATTCACAAATCATTACAAAAAAAGAACACCAAAAGCGAAACCCCTAACTCTTTCTATTCACAGAATTAGGTTAAAATGAAACAATCAACAAACTGATGATTTCAGATACAAATAAAATGAAAATTAACCAACAGTAGCAGTGGTTGAGCATTTGTACCTGACGATAATCCACTAAAATGATGTTGAATCAAGTGTTGAATGATTTGATTTTGGATTTCAAGGAAAAATTGATTTTCTAGGGTTTGGATGATTTCAGGTTTCTAGGTTGTAGATCGGCATTTCCTGAAGATGGGTTTTGTTGAAACGAAGGTTTTAATCAGATTTCATATTGCAGATTTGATGAAGATGGGTTTGTTTAAGAAGATTTGATGAAGAAGGATTTTTCTCTTCTTTGTCTGAAAAATGGGAGAGAGAGGAAAGTTGTGAAGAAATAGAAATAAATGTGTCTAAGGGATATTTCTTTTCCTAAAAATAAAAAAACATTTCAGAAAATAATTAAAAAAAAAGAAATATTAAAAGCCCATAAACATAAACAAAATGTACAACGGTTTTACGAGTTTAAAAACGTTGGACCACTAATTTATTTTAATAAAATCAATAATGGATAATTTGTGCAACGGATTTTTTGGTGCGCAACATATATAAACGTTGCAGATTGTGTAACGTATATATCCGTTGCACACCTCTGATATTGAAGCGTTGCTAATTCCAGTATATGGTGTAGTGATACTGTTTATAGTGTAATTTTGTCCAGAATATGGCTTGTGTAAGCTTCTTAGGACCTTTGCTGCATTGTTTAGATGTATACGATTGGTGTTATAGCAATCTTTTATATGTTGGCTTTCTATGAGAAGCAGTTCTGCATTTTTTTAATTGTTGCTTGTTATGGTTTTTTTATTAGATAACTATGGATAGAAGCCCTGGAAGTAGCATCAGGTCTAGTCGGACTACAAATCCTACCACAAATGCAAGTAATTGGACTCCTTTGGTTGATACATGAATTCCTCCACCAAATAATGGTTTAGATAGTCACGGAAGTCCATTTACTTCATCCTTCATGCTTGAAGTAAGCTTTTCTTTAATCCCAACGGATAGGATAGTCACTTTACAATAATCTACCTTATTTGAAATAAATGACTTGTTGTTGCTTTTTACGTAATCCGTTAGCTGTGAATTATTGTAGTCTTGTTGCAAAATTTTTCTTCCTTTAACAAGCACTTGTCGATTTTTGTTTCCTTCAATTTTTAACAAGTCTTGAGCTCTTGTGGACAAGTAAGAATTGGTGTATTGCTTGTGTCTGCTAGGAAAACCGATACAGTGGTGCTGATATTGAACTGGTCAAAAAAAAAAATAGGACATACTACGCTGTTAGAACTTAATTATTGAACTTCCAATTCCCAAACTTACTTTTGCTGCAAGTATATTATTTTGATCAGTTGGGAAGATAAGTTTCTCTTCGTGATGGTTTATGGCTTGATCACTAATTGCATGGTTCATACCCTTTTTTATTTTTAACATTCAATGAATTTTCAATGCACGCCTTTAAAATGGACCAGGAACATGACACGGTTATCAATTTATCGACAAGTCCTCATATTTTCTTCACATGGTTGAATAGTTTACGTATAAGTATTGTGTTGTTATTATTTTGAATTTATTTTGTTTGAATTTTTGCAGATGGAATGAAGGTTTCACCATACAAAAGGGCACCTATTGACCTCCATACAAGTGTCAACTAGCAAGTCTGCTGGGTAAGAATCTCAATTGGTGAAGTTTGTGAATTTTCTCCTAAGACTTCTATCAATTTACTGTGTATGTTTTGGATCAGGATCTCAATTTTGTCATGAGTTATGGACGGGGTTTTTATACATATGAAATGGAGTTACGATTCATTTATTTTCTTTAGATTGCAGTTTGAGTGGATGCTTGCATGTATAGTTGTAGTTTGTGCTGGTGTCGAGTAGATTCGATGTCTCGTTTCCTATTTTTTCTGTTATCAATTATTGTTCTCTTAGTTTTTGTTTGCAGCTTAGGGATGGAGTAATGCACCTGATTTGAGATAGCTTGTCAGATAATGGAGGCATCGATGGTGAATTCTTACCTTCAACTTAGTGTTGAATCTTTCTGGTTGTTAAGTTTGTAATAGGAATTTAGGTAAAGGTTTTCCAACACAGTGTTGAAGTTTTTCAGAGCTAGCACTTGATGTATTTTAGATAGTTAAAATTGTAAATTGAATGCTCTTTTCTATACAAATAGAGTTTTATAGTCAGTATCAATCTAATTTTCTTAAATTCAGTTTTTAAGTCATTATAATTTTATTATGATTCAACTTTTAGTTTTAGATTCAGTTGAATCAGCTTTGGAGTCAGCTTTTAGATTCAGTTGAATCAATCTAATTTTATTTTTTTTATAAAATATGATCAATATAAACTAATGTGTCCATTAGTAATGTTGATTGACTGTTAAAGACAGTAGTTTTTTTAAAGAATTCAACCAGTATCAAAAACAATCATTTTGGGAAAAACCACTTCCAAAATAGAACTGATGAAAACAGTCGTTTTTAGCGATATTACTTCTTGTCCTGACAGTGGTTTAACTTCCATTTTCCACTAGTGTCTCCTACGTCATTTCTATAAGGTGTCAAAAGGGAACAGTGTTTCGATAAAAGATATGACTTTTATGGCCTCCGGACTGACAGACATGCAATCTAAAAAAGTTCTGGAAAAATATCGAAACTCAAATGTCCAGTCCTATCACTCCAACTTAACAGACTCTGAATTCAGATTTTATTTTTGAAAATGGAATATGAGTCTGTCCTATTTAAAAGTTAGGTTTAACCACTCAAATTGGACTTCGAACGAAGTCTCGAGAGCTGTTTTCGTTAAAAGTGCGCAGTCAGAATTTTCTGACAAGAAATGTTTTGTCAAAACTTTCATTATAGATATAGGACTTTGCGAAATCTAAGATGGGAATGCAAGATATAATATGCAAAACTAAGAAAAATAAAAATAAGGGATAGAGATACAAAATCTATGGGTTGCCTCCCATGAAGCGCTTGGTTTAACGTCGTCATCCAATCATTATTGTTATCGTCCGTACACCAATAATCTGAAAATCTAGTAATCCTTCCAAATAACAATATGCAATTCCAATAACAGCTTCACAAAAACATTGGCATAAAATATAAATATTTAAGTTATCACTTTATTGGAGTTTCCTCCACACTTAGTCTTTTCTACACTCGGAAGTGGATAGAGAACATCGAATTCGGGAACTTCAAAAGGTTCCTCAGCTTGGTGAACCTGCACAATAATCGAACCAAACACATCAAATAGTGGATACTTAGACGCAAAATAATACGTTAAAACTTTGGAAGAACACAACTCCAATCCTAAGTGACGTATTTTCTTAAAAGTTGGGTTAACAACTCTTTCCGAAGCTACTTTTATTAGAGAAAAATGATCAATAGATATAGAATTAAGCAAAGGATTAGACAAACCTTGCACTGGATCCTTACTAATTATTTCCAGTAAATTATTTACCTCAAGTATATCGTGGTCCTCTATCGAACTATTATCTAGATCAATTGGGTCTTCCGCGACTTCAATCAATTTGGTTTCATTCTCAATCTCAATCTCTTCAACATTCTCATCATCTTAATCAAATTCCGCTCTCATGAACTCTTCCTCGGTATAAATTTTTGGGTATCCTACATGAGGCTCAGTCGAGGGAATGATTGGGTCTACTTCTTGAAAATAAACTGGTCTAAAAACATTATAATATGGATATTCATTGTAACATTGATATGCATTCGAGTATGTTAAACTGTTCATAACAATGGTTCGGTCATACCAAGGCTCCTCCTTTTGAATATGCGAATGATCATTATTATGATCCGGAGTTGGGATAACTTCATTATTGTTACATGGAATCTCCAAAGGTTGCTCATCTTAAAAATATTCTTTGTCGTCCATAGAAATTTAGATTTTTTTTGGTTTTGAGGCCAAACTTCTTCCTCATACCTATTTTTACCGAATTGAGAAATTTGTTCGTATAATTTCTCTGAGTTCCTTTGAATTTCTTGGTGTGATTCTTCAGTCTTTTTTTTTATCTCGTCCATCATTTGACGAAACTATTTTATTGTTTGGTTATCTAGATCCAACTTATCCATAAATTGGTGCATTAGATCTTCCAGACTAGAAGAATTATCATTACAAGCACAACTATCCTCCCATCCTTGTGGTTGCTCACTTACATACCCGTCATAAAATTATTGATATGTATAAGAGTATCCATAAGCTTCCGTGGGGCATTGATCATAACCAAAATATTGGTTTTGATTATACCCATAGAATGGTTGATAGTTGTCATAATATTGAGATTGAAAACCATATTGATTACCACTGTCATGTGTCTGATCTTCTGCTCCATACATGTTATTTCCATAAGGAAACATGATGACTCACAAGATAAAAATAAAATAAAAGAGAAAATCTAAAAACAAAAACAAACTAAAAAAATAACAAATCAATTAGCAACTTCTCCCCGGAAGCGGCGCCAAAATTTGATGTGTGTCGTTAATGCAAAAAATTAATAAACATATTTCCCACTAATTAACTATGAATATAGTGGTAGTAAGAGATCGTTCCCACGGAGAGCTGTGTAATTGATAGGTTATTTGTATTAGCAAAATAAAGTAAATAACAATGTGGGTTTAGTTGTAAGATAAATGAAAAGACAATAAGAAAAGAAAGATGATTAAGGAATCCTTCGCCGTTACCAAATGTTAGCAGGATTAGAATACTTATCTATCGTTCTTAAGAACCATTCATCGAAAACCGTAAAATAACAGCAAGAGCCGTGTTATCCCCAAAGTTCCTTATGTAACCAGATACCGAAGCGCTCGCATATCAAGTTCTATCCAGCTGAACCACCAAGTAGTATCGCATTCAATGTGTAACACAATCGGAAGCTTTAAGTTATGTAAACTTAGATTGATCCTAGCAGTTAGGCTCTTAGCGCAAGATCTACTTACTAGTGTTGTATTCACACATGGTTACTCCACATAATCCCTCTAAGAGGTCTCATGTTCTCTACTTGTGTAAGGGTTATTCAATAATTACACGGATATACTAACCCTTTAGTAGCAGTAGAATGATCAAAAGATTAATCCAATTGTACACCATGAACAATCTAGAAATCAATTATAAACCCTAAATATAGTGAAAACAAACGATGGAAATTAAAACTCTCAATAGGTTTTTATTAATAATAAAGCTTCACGCTTTAAACATTGAATTCATCCTTAATAAACATAGGATTTAGCTACTCATATTACAAAGAAGATGAATAATGGTGGTTTCCTCCTAAAGAGGTAAACCCTAAATTATGATATGAGATGATCGATTATATTCTTTGGAGAATCTAATGCCTATTTCTATAGGTTTACAATGCTTGGCCTCCAAGTATCTAGTTCGGTTCAAGAACCCGACCCAAAAATACGAAATAAGGAGTTTTGGCCTTCCATGGTATGCATAACCATTTGCATACTTGCGAAGTATGCATAGCGGTATGCATACCACAAATTACAGCAGAAATTTTCGGAATTAAGTATGCGTACCCGTTTGCATACTTTACTGTCTTCGGTATTCGATAAAAACTCGTTTTGGCCACAACTTGTTCATCCAAACTCAGAATGACCTCATTCTTTTTGCATTATTTTTATATTTAAATTATTTTCTAGGTGAAGATGAGAAATACTTAATTTGAATGAGTTAAGATCGGTCTTTGGAATTTGTCTTGATTTTGAGCGTGTTGCTCCTTTTCATCGCACTTCTTCCACTTCTCTTGGACTTGGGCACTTGGATACTTGGAATACTTCTCTTAATATCTCTTTTCAGAATTTTGTTGCTACTTTTTAGATGATTCACCTAATAGAAACACAAAAGAGAAAACAAGAGTAATAATACGAAAATATGCAAGAGTAATAGCTAAAACAAGTATGGAATGGACGCTAAAATCATATGAATTATGACCTTATCACCACACCCAGAATCTACATGTGTACCCAACACCACGAACTGTATAAAAAATGAGTCAAAATCCAATGCTTCTTAGTAAATATCTCTCGTGTTTTTCCTCTCATTTAACCATATATAATTCTTACATGTTAATGCATAGTATGATTTAAGCTTAATCAGGGGATTTTTTTTCTCTCTCTCTCCTCTGTCTCACTCATTCTTCTTCTCCAAAAAAACCATCAAAACCAACTCCTCTCTGCTCAGATCTAGTCCATTTTTGGACTAGATCTGAGCAGATTTATTCATTATTCCTTGCTTTCTAGGTTAGTTAGTAGACTAGTCTAGTTTTTATTATCTTTTCTACTTATCTACACCATTTTGGTGGTTTTATCTACTTTTTTGAGGTTTATGTTCGCATTAATGGTGATTCTTGGTTATTGAGTTGGGTTTTAAGATCAATAGTGATGCTCCCATCGACTAAATCTCCATCTTTGTTGTCTCCGGAGAACTCTTCATTAGAATCTTCATCATCAACTTATCCGGCGACGAAATCTTCATCGGTGGTATTTTTGACGATGGACTCTTCATCACTAGTTACAAGAGATTTGACCAAATCACTCCTACTTTGGGAGCATTTCTTTCTAAAGAATAAAAAAAAACTAAATAGTTGGAATTTAATTCCGAGAAAAACCATCCTTCTTCCGATTTAATCGGATCTTTGTATGGAAAAAATGAACTGGACAACAATGATCATGGTAGAAGTAAGCTTCCTTCTTAGTTCATAATTGTGTAAAAGGAATCGATGTTACGCGACGTTCAGTCGAGAAGTGAATGATTTAGAAGGAATAAGTATAAAATTGAGACGACTCTTTCTTGAACCATTCCATAAACAGATCTTCCCCTCTACGCCAATCACGAGTTTTTCTCTATTCCTATCGTATATAGTCATCACGCCCTTAATGATAGGTTTTGAAAAAGACTTTTCATGTCATTCCCATTTAGGTTCGATTCGGATTCCTCTGTTGTTTCCTTCTCCTACCGAACCTTTTCCTCGAAATGGGAAAGAGGATAGTTCACTAGAATTATATTATTTAAGTGCTTATTGTTTTCCAAAAATCTTACTTCTACAATTGGTAGGTCGCCGGGTTATTCAAATAAGTCGTGTTTTCTGTGGTTTTCCTATGTTGTAACTTTTGTACCAATTCGATCGATCCGGAATGGATCGGCTAAAAATTCTATTAGGGAGCCCAGTCTTGACTCTTCTGTGTGGTATTCATTCTCGTTCGTCACTTGGAATTACATCTAGAAGTGGTTAGAATAGCTCACAAAATTCAACGACTTCACCTACTTCATTACCCCTAACTGTTTCCCGTACCTCTATTGAAACAGAATATGTAGGATCAGAATATCTCCACAGTAATACTCCTGCAAGATTTACAACAACACTACTGCGAGCTCTTCAACAACACATTGTGAGTGTCGCAGAATGATTGAAAGAATGACATCACGGATGACGAAAATTGAAATATAAGAAGAGCGTGATGATGCTGCGAAGATTACAAACGCCTGCGAGGATTAACATTACAACTACTGCGAGAATATCGCGAGTCAGATCCGAAAATAAAGGACAGCTTAGATGTCATCCACTATGTAACTTCCCTATATAAAGAGAACTAATAGACTGATCAGAAGGGAGAGATCATTTTTGGAGTCTGGAGAAAGTTTTGAGGAAAGAGAAAGTTCTTGTGAGCGGTTGTATTCTTGATTTCTTCCATTTCTTGTAACATTTCTGAGAATTAATCAATAAAGTGTTGTTCTTAATCTTCAAATATGTATTGATAATTGTGAATTCTTGTGAGGGGTGTAGTGTAGGAATTCCTGCAACTACATAATGGCGCTAGAAACATGGATGTTTCTAAGAAAAGATTAAAATTGTGATTTGTAAGAATTTGAAGAAATTGGAGAATATTCTCACGTAATTTACAGTAATACATCAGAATTGAAGGAATAGCTAAAAGAAGAAATACATCAAAACAACCAACAACCGTAAGGAGAAGTAGAAAACTTGCCGGAGAAGAGACAAATGAAATAGGGGAATCATCAAAATTAAGAACAAGGAGAAACAGAATAAGGAATAATGAGGAAAATCAAATTCAACAAACAAATCAGCAAACACCGATACAAGATAGAACTGTGGATTATGACAGAGTGAGTGTGTATACTTGGGGATCAGATTCAATGGAAGAAGCAGAAAAATGACAATTAAGAAATGAAAGATGAGAGGGAAGAGATCAAGAAGTGGTTGAAGGATTAATTCATGGAAATGGCGAAAATTAAGCAGTAGAGGATTTAAGACAAAGAATACAAGAGGAAAGGAGATTAGAAGCGGAAGAACGTGCGAATTTAACAAGACAAAATCACGAGTTAAGAATGAATAATTTGAGGTTACAAAATAGGAGATCAAGAAATACTGCAAGATCAAGTTGAAGATCATTTAGATAAGAACCAAGGCGAAATTCCCCTGTGAGACAACATCATGGAGAAGAAGAGATGATTAATGATCGCTACATTCCACGCAGTGAAATTTTGTATGGTAGACGTGATAATAGAAATAAAGAGGTTGGAAATAACCAAGATGGTGAAGAAAATCGATAAGAAGGTAGAAGAATATTACATGAGCGATAAATCCAAAGAAACCGAAGAATAATTGAGGATGAAATTGAGAGACATTATGCTGAACAAGCACGTCTAGCCTATGAAAGAGAAAGATTGAGAGCAGAAGTGGAAGAACAAGAGTTTCGATAAGCACTACAACAGAATAATCATGACAATCGAGAAAGGAGACGCACACAAAATCGCCAGAATGGTAATATCAATGAGGAATATGATAGAATACAAAGGAGAATATAAAGACAGCGAAGAGAAACGATGAGAAATAAAGAAAACCGCAGAGAAAAAAATGGAAGGTGTAATCAGTTGCGAATTCAAGAAGGAGGTGAAGAAGAAAATCACAAAAGAAGGTCGAATGAAGATACTGAAGAAGACGCACAAAATCTCGCAAGGCAAGAAAGAGATGAACGTAGGAGAAGGGAAGCTGCACTGAAAATACCAATGAAGCAAAATTCAGTCGGGAATGAACAGATATTAAAAGAGTAAGCAGAAATGAGGGGAATGTTAAATAACAGAAGAGAAGAAGGCAGAAGGAAACTCGAAGACGTCATTGAAGAAGCTGTGAGAACCCCATTCACCCAAGAAGTGCAATTAGGAGCAATACTCCCAAAATGCAATTTGCCAATGTTAACCAGTATCTTTGATGGGACTACTTGTGTTGTTCAACATGTCAAGGCTAATGTTAGGTGTATGCTATAGTGGGAAAACCATGATGATGTATTGTGCAAATATTTCGCATCCAGCTTAACTGGAGAGGCGCTAAAATGGTTCGAAGGCTTACCCAAAAACACTATAACTTCTTTCGATCATTTGCATGCTATATTTTTGGGAGCATATATAAGTAACAATTCTTTGTGGCCCGGTATTGAAGATATATTTGGGTTAAAACAGAGGGTTGGCGAGAGTTTGAAACATCTAACCATAAGATGGAAGACAATGTGCAGTGAGATGGCAGGAAGAGTGGATGAGAGATACCTCATTTTATCTTTCATCAATGCAATGTTCGCAACCAATCTGCTGTACATACAAATTTTCAAAATCAAGAATACAATCACCATGACGGAGCTGCGAGATTTACAAGAAGAATACATTGCATTGGAGGAGAAACAAAATGAGATGAAATCATATCCCATTGCGAACAACAGTTCAGTTGCAGTAAACGCAAGTCTACTTCCCAGGTTAATAAATACAGTAGAGAGCACTTCGCAGATGAAGCAAGAAAAGAATATGAATGATAATCAACAGAAATTAGTAGCTATGGGAAGCAGAGATCAAGAAGAGTTCGAAAAGAAAAGAAATTTCTTCAGTAGAGGTGGAAATAATAAGATTCAGAGGCTTGATCAGCCACAAGAGACTTATGGTGGTCAGAGGCAAAATCATTATAGAGGGCAAGGAAGTCAGAAGATAATATGGGAAGAAATTAAGATGCCACCTCTAAATGCTAGCATAGAGAAAATTTGGGAAGCTGTAATTCTGATGGAAGACATACCCGTACCATGGAATATGGGAAAAGAGCCACACCCAAATAATCGAAGTTCAGAATTTTGCACTTATCATCAGTTTCATGGTCACTCAATAAATAAATGCAGGAGTGTAAAAAGAATCATCATGAGGATGATAGATCAGGGAAAATGAAATCATTTTTTAATAAGACATCCACACCCTCAGCAACTACCCCCAGCCCCAGAAATTCGCAGAGTGAATACAACTAAGGAAGGAGAAACGTTTGTGATAGAAGTTAGAGCAAAATAAAAGAATCTATTATGTAACTCTGTCATACATTCGTACAATACTATAGAGGACTTCCAACATAATTTTCTAAGCAGGGTTTTTGCGAGAGACATGGATGGAAGGAGATAATGAACATTGCGAAAGCTTCGCCATTAGCAGAGTGGCAAAAGAAGACTATTTCTTTTATTGCACAAGCAGTACCTGATCCTGGAGAGATGCATGACAATACACTAGTAGTAAGATTAGAAATAAATCAAAAACAAATAGAAGAAGAAGATGAAGAAAATGAGGATGATGGAGATGAAGATTCTTGGGCCATTAACAGAGTTTTAATTGACACTGGAAGCTCAGTGGATATCTTATTTTATCATTCTTACAAAACCATGGGAGGAAGAGACGAGGATCTGATACCATATACCTATAAGATCTATGGTTTCAATGGTACTTCCAACAAGCCCAAAGGGGAAATTACAATGCAAATTCCATTAAAGGGGATATCTTCTAAGATTCTATTCTACATTATTGATGTTGAGTCTCCTTACAATTCCTTGATTGGCTGACCTTGGCAGCATGGGATACTAGGTGTAGCGTCAACTTTCCACCAATGTATTAAGTTTCCTCATCCTAGTGGTATTGGAGTTATAAAGGGAGACTGGGTTGATGGAAAAAAGTGCTATGAAATTGATATGGAATATTGCGAGGAAAGGGCTGTGAATAATAGAAACTAGAAACATAACATCAAACAAAATCAAAGAAGTAATAAGATGATGGTTGATATAGTTGAGCGGCGAGAAGAAAGAATACTGCGAAATCAACATGAGCTGCAACCAATAGATGGCGAGTGTCTCGCAGATGGAGAAAATGTAGCAAAGCGCAACAAAAAAGCAGAAGCAAGAAAATAGTAAGTAGAAAAGGTAAAATTTCTAAATTGTGAAATACAAGAGATGTATGAATGATTTATTGAAGAAAAATTTACAAATAATATGTTATGATTCAATGAAGAAGATGAAATTGAAAAATTATACAAGAACCGAAATGCAAGACGCAAAAAATTCGCAGATACATATTAAGAATGGGACGAACCTTTATGACGTACACCTTAGTTCGCGAATAAAATTTCGCAAGAGGCAAATGTAAGACCTAAAGTATGTCATATAAGGGGGTATCTCTTTGCATGGATCAGGGAAAAAGTTATACCGCTGCTGGAACCTGAGTTATAGAGATTTGGGGCCCATAAAGGCCTATCCAGGAGAGGTACCTTGGATTTACAACTATATATATAAGGTTATACCCTGGTTGGACGACCGAGGATATCTCCTAAGGAGTGCAGAATATAACCAAGGCACCGAGGTACACGGTTGAGCCAAGGGTGCTCTGGGCGTACGAAACTACCCTGGCAATTCTTGGCAAGTCTTGGCTATGATGCACTCGGCCCGAAGAAAACCCCACTTATGGTGCAGTCTTGTAACTATAAGACATATAGGCAAAAAGGATAAGAGGCTTCGAAAAAAACTGGTTGTTGATAAGACCGGATGGGAGGATCTAGTCTTGTATGGCCGATATACGCCTCCTTGAAGGAGCAACCAGGGGGAAGATAAGGGCGGCACCCTCCATTAGGGAGCTGATAAGTGTCTTAAGACGCAAATGTCATGAGGCTTTATGTTCGAAAGAATGTTTAGGCTTGTCATATTTGTGCATGAATTATACAGAGTCAAAAAGCCATGAGAAAAAGATAAGATGATATCAATGGGTTTTTACATGAAAGTGTAAAGACGTCCTGCGATTTCATCGCAAGACGGCAATGTCATGGGGATTTGTCTTTGCGAGAAGACTTAGGCATGTCATATTGTCGCAGAGAAATTGACAAAACACGGATAAGACAAGATCAATGGGTCTTTGCATGCGAATGTAAGGACGTCCTGCGCTTTTGTCGCCAACATAAAACGTGGCTAAATAAGACCTTTAACTAGGAAGGCTAAATAAGACCACAAGAGATCAAGATTGAATGACTGCGATATTTATGCAGAGATCATGAAAGTAAGCAGATATGACTTGCAATATTTACGCAGATATTGAGGCAAAAAATAACAAACAGATCTTGTTCATAACTAATCAGCTCAATCTTTCATATTGCAGATGAATAACAGAGGAATGTATGGGAATGAACAGAATGATAAAATTATTATTCATCTTTAGATGACAGTTTTACGCAGATAATTAAAAAAATTAGTAAGCATATTGATTAACCATATTGCTAAAAGGAATTGTTTTCTAATGTATGCAGGTCTATACACCAAACAACATTAGAAGCTGGAGAAATTCACAGCAATATTCAAAAAGGGCTAGCGGCACAGCTTGTCGCTCGCTTGCCTAGTATGTAATTTTTAACTTTGTAAGTACAATTAAGTTAATTCGTACGTAATTGGAAATTTTAAATCAAATAAGTGTACAAATATTACAAAAAGATTAAAAAGGAAGACAAAACTATTTAGATCCATCATTGTCTTTGACAGATTTTTCTTCTTCTTCAATTCCATCTTCATCTTCTTCAAACTCTTCAGATTCACTATCGGAGATGACAAGGTCATGAATATTCTTTGGAATTTCGTTCGCGAGATAAGGATAAGTAGAATGAGGAATTTTATGATCATCGCAGACCATCTTAATAAAATCATTGCGAACACCAACAAGAACATTGCTGAAATTCGCCAGAGAAATCTGAAGTTGCTTTTTGAAGTTGGAACATTTATCATTGGGAGAAGACATAAGTCTTGCGAGATTTCCTTTTTCTTCTTCCAACTCTTTAACTCTTTGGTGTAAGTTTTCTTCTGATACTGTGAACAAATGACAACATATTAATAAAATAGTGGATGACATCTACAATATGGATTAGTGGAAAAACAAGAATAACAACCTTCTCTTTGCAAGATCATATCCTTAATCAGGGCAGAATGATCCACTTGAAGACTAACATCTATACCTAAATTGTTTCTGGCATTATCAAGAATTTTCGCAGCCCAAGCAAATTCGTCATCATTGCTAATAATAAGGCAGGAGCGAATTTGATTCTCCCTCTCAAGAAGATCTCTATTTTCGCAGATAAGTCTATCTCTTTCAACTTGAATATTGAGAAGAGTTTTATGGAAATCTGCTAAATCTTGAGCACCATTTTTAGCAATAAGATCTTTCTCGTCAATAAGATCACTATTCTTGCTTCTTAATCTATTAGTTTCCTCTTTTGAATCAATATAAAGACGTTTGAATTTATTGGTTAAACCTAAGTTGAATCTATGCTCGATTTTTAAGAGGTGAAATTTGGATCTAAGTTCATCTTTAGAAAGAGATTTAATTTGGTCATCTGAAAAGCTACTTAAAAAATTATTAATACGGTCAAGAAGGCTATCCTCATCTACAGGTTTGGGAAAAGAGCGAAAGAATGTATCCTCATCAATAAGACCATAAATATCTGCAAAAATTATTGCTTGAATAAGCTAAAATAGAGTAAAAGAATTAAGAGAAAAAGGGAAGAATTCATACCATAGAGTTGTTGGTTGGCTTTTTCACGATCAGATATATTTTGCTTGTCACTCGAAGCATCGATTTCTAGCTGTTTATTTTTCTTGCGAAGTTCAGCAATTTCAGCTACCAGTTCCCCATCCTTCTTGCGAAGATTAGCAGATTAAGATTCCAACCACAAAACCTTAGCCCAGATTCGAGGGCTAAGGTTGCACGTCTCCTCTCCAGATTCGAGGCAACAACAAAATAAGCTCTTCCATCCTGCGAAGAAAAGCAAAAATTGTCAAGACAAATATAAATTAAAACATGGCGAGGAAATGAGGATACACAAATATGACGAAGAAATGAAAACATACCAGGGCGCTAAGAGAATGTAAGAAACTTGGAGATATAGATCTTGAAACCCCGTGAAGACATTCATTATTATCCAAGAGAGGGGAGACACAGATAGTTGCCATAGATTTGCAAGCTTCAGCAAGAGGAGTATCGCCAATACCTAACATAGAATCAGAAAATATACTGGAAAGTTGAGACATAGAAGACTCAGGTTGGGAGAATTCCTTTGCATAAGTGATATCAGCATCATCATCATTGCCATCATCATTGTTATCATCGCTAGAACTCTCGCTAGATTGAAAAGTTGAATGAGGAGAGGATTGGACTTTTATTTTCTTTGAAAGAGGAGCACCAGATTTCTCCTCGAGAGAAGCACCTCTGCCTTTCCCCTTAGTTTCTCCAGGCTTAGCAGGTTCAATTTCTTCAATAACCTTCAAACACAGATAAAGATAAGAAATAAAGGCAACAATATATTGGTAAGAATCATAAAGGAATATTTCTTACTTCATCTGTGAGTGATCTGAGAGCTAATAGAGTACCGGGATTCCCTAACTTGTTGTATCTAGCTTTCAGCCTTTTGATCTGGTAAAATTGGAGCAATCAGCGAGAGTATATGTAAAAATATGAGAAAAATAGTAAAGATAATTTAAACAGAAAATTCGAGAACATACCTCTGTGTTTTTCTCAAGCCAATTAAACACCCATGGTTGGTACTCTGCGAGACTCGCAGATAAAGCGTGAGAACCAGAAATGTATGGACCCTCTGGAAATAATGTAAAAATACACCATTTGTCATCGCTAGAGTGGCGCAGACCTTGATTGTTACCCGGATGCCAGTCAATATCCAACATCAGAACTCTATCTTTAGCAATGTCAACCTTCTTTTGTAAGCAAACACCCCAACAAGTACTATCTTTCCTCATGGGGATAACTACATAATTCGCGAAGAAATTTTCAACAGTATACTTCGCATGAATAATTGGTATTGCAGAAAATTTAGGGCTCTTCGCTTCAGATGGATAAAGAGATTTCTTACCAGAACCGCGAGTAGCATACTCAAGCATCAAACGAATGCAATCTCCACTCAACTGATATACATCCCGCGATAATTTCGCATGAGAAAGTATCTCATAGAGAGGAATGGGAATACCAGATTCAAGCTGACCTAGCGAGACTATGATCTTCTTGCGATTACATGGATGATCAGAAAATAATTTAATGGAAAGTTCGGCTTTAGGGTGTTTATTGGGGACAGAAGATAAAGTAAAACCGTTGTTTTGAAATTTATTTTGCATCTTTTTCAAAGCAATTAAATTTTTACGACCAGCAGCAGACATTCTCAGTATGGGAATGAAGAAAAGAATAGAAGATCAAATGAAAAATTACAACAGTAGCAGATGCGGAATTTACGGAAGAACAGTAAAATTGCAGAGAGAAGGAAGAAGAAAGTATAAAGAAGAAAAAAGAAGAATGAATAAGATATATATAGAGGGAAAAAATTATCGAGAGGATAAGAGCATTCAATGCAAATAAAATAGTGAACGGTTGAAGCACAGCGGTTGAGAAAGACATGTCAGAAATTGAATGGATGAAAAGATACGTGTAATAAATTTGGCGAAGAATGCAGAAACGTGTCAGAACAAAAGATAAACAGTCGCAGCATCTTAAAAGGTTTCAATTCTCATGATCTTTTCCCCTTCGCAGAAAAGGCATGAGAAGAGGCAAGATGTAGGATCAGAATATCACCACAGTAATACTCATGTGAGATTTACAACAACACTTCTGCGAGATCTTCAACAACACATTGCGAGTGTCGCGGAATGATTGAAAGAATGACATAAGGGATGACGAAAACTGAAACATGAGAAGAACGTGATGATGCTGCGAAGATTACAAACGCCTGCGAGGATTAACATTACAACTTCTGCGATATCGCGAGTTAGATCTGAAAATAAAGGACAGCTTAGCTATCATCCACTATGTAACTGCCCTATATAAAGAGAACTAATAAACTCAGAAGGGGGAGATCATTTTTGGAGTCTGGAGAAAGTTTTGAGGAGAGAGAAAGTTCTTGTGAGCGGTTGTATTCTTGATTTCTTCCATTTCTTGTAACATTTCTGAGATTTAATCAATAAATTGTTTTTCTTAATCTTCAAATATGTGTTGATAATTGTGAATTCTTGTGAAGGGTGTAGTGTAGGAATTCCTGCAACTACATAACGGTTTCATGTTCCTTCATTGATTGGTTATTCCTTTCTCTTTCGTCTCTCTTTTTAAATTTTCGGTCTTGATTTGTTTAAAAGATTGAAGAGCCTTTCCTGATATCGGCCACGGACCAATAGTTGTAATCTATTCCTCCTCTATCATATGTATAGAGCAATTTACTTAAGAAACCTAGTAATCTTCACTAGTCACTTATTGCTTATTGACTTTCCCCAAACTCCCTGTCAGGATGAGCACCCTCGCCCGCTTCAGTCATTAAAATCTTCATAGTTAGGTCACATGATCCCAGGTTTCAGAAAGGGGAAGTAGGATTTCACAGATGGTTTCCCGTTTCAATCAAGAACGTCCCGGTTTTTGACGAGAAAAATACTAATCAATCAGTCACATTCAACTAATAAAGGGGTCAATGTACTTTCGAGACTCTAGAATATGTTCCCACAATTCATGCATCAGTCAAAAAAACTATCCTAGCCGAGTCCTCCAGTAAGTCTCGAACCTAATGCATCGTAATAAAGTCGGCGGATGACTCTTAAGCAACAAGATTTTCTATACGCTTCTGAAGGCGGAATACCCTTCGGGAGTGATTCCCTATTAGTGTTTATTTTATTTGTAGAGAGAGGGGATGAGTATAAAGTTTCTTAATAATGCTAGGGATAGAGGTCAGATGAAGAGTAATCTTTGGATTCTTTGGTCTTCTGATTATGTTAGACCTGCGGTAATAAGTAAAAGTAAGCAAGCAATTTTTGTGGTCCAAGAAAACATATGCGCGTGCTAACGCGCAACGGCTTTATAGGTAGGATCCATTTCTTGTTGGTCTTGTCATCTACTCCAGTAATGTATGCAATGAAGGAATTAAAAAAGGGGTCAGGCATGCTGCTTCTGCAGCAGATGCGGAAGACAAAACAAATACCACTTCTCTTGGAGCTAGCTCTTGAAAGATAACATTTCCAAATTTTGCTTCGTTCCAAATGACATCCTTTCGAACTCTCCTTTTTTTGCAATTGAATATGTCTCAGATCTCTCCTTGAAGGATAATTTCGTTATATCTTGTTCCAAATAGCCTTTCTGCAGATGACCGACACTTTGAAATCATATGCTTCCATCTTGATATCGAACCGCGCCTTATATGAGCATCTTTTCATCATGAAAATTGGGATTATTTAAATGGTTAACCGGAGTTACTACAAGAGCGAGACTTTATTAGTTTCTATTCCACTTCGTTAGCAGAATGGTTACTGTGGAATAGAAACCAAGTTTTTATTCCTCTTCTAGACTATATGAGTATGCTCGCCATTGTCCAGTTCATTCTGACATCTAGCAAATAGACATTGCTACTTTTACTTAATTTGGTAAACATGTGATGAGCCCAATTCTAAATCATCTTCTGGAATCATATAGCTGTCATTATTTACTTGTATTTTTCTTACTCCGGTAATCCTTCTCTTTCTCTTTCCGGATTTCTCGGTATTGTACTCTTACGGTATGTTCTTGTTACTTTATATTCTCTTATTTTCGATCTTAAACTCATTGTAACCTAGAAAATCCCATTAATGAAAAAGTTTCTTGTTTATAAAAAATAAAATGCAGAGTATGATTTTATTGATAATTTAGAAATAAAAAGATGATGTAAAAAATAAAAATAAAGTTTTGAACCTTGAAATCTCTGATATTATGTTTGCAAATATGTGTTACCCATTCAAAGGTTGAAGTCCCACTGAAGGAATGAGGAACCAAATCATTGCCCTATAAACCAATCTAAAAACACATAAATCACTCTTAAAAAAATGATCAATAGTAACTAAATCTGTCTCATGGTTAAATGTTTCTGGGAATCTGAAAAATACACCATCAGAAGAAAAACCTTGTAAGCCATAATATATCTCTTTTCCCCTCATTTAATTTCTTAGAACCCCTGCATTCATTGTCCTAAAATGTGTCTCAAAAATCTCCATTAGATTTATATAATGGGATAATTAGAGTTTAGTACTCGGGTTGTGACCAACACTAGGGTTTGGTCTAACATTTGTCCAATGTTAGGGTTTGGTACCTGGACTGGACGTTAACTACAATTGACTAGGTTAAATATTAATTTATATTTATAAATTATTAAATAAATTTCAAATAAAAATCTACAATTAAATTAAATGAAATTGAATTGAATAACGAATTTACAACTATAGCCTTATCCTAAGATTATTAATTTCATTTCTCGTCCTTCTTCACAAACGACGACCACCACCTTCTCTGTGATGCTTCAGAAAAGGAAAAAATCACCTTTTCTGTCTCATTTTTTTCCATCATGAATGCAACCATCATCACAACCAAAGTCTCATCCATCCCTTCTTTTTTCTTCACATCGTTAATTAATTGATGAAATCAAATATTTACCCGTTCGAATTTTAGATCTTCCATTCTCCAACCTCTTTTTCTTCAGTAATTTGGGGGTTTCCATTCAGTGAAGTTGGGGTTTGATTTAATTCGGTAAATTGGGGTTTCGTTTGAGTCAGAAATTCCGATTCAGAAAACTAGGGTTTTATTGATTGAGAATTGTTGTTAACATAACGAGGAACACCATGAATTCTGGTGGTAGTTGATGCCATTGGGTTTTGAAATTAAATCGTTTTTTATCAGTGGCTTTGAGTTGATTTTAAAATAGGATATCAGTAATTTTGATAGATTCATTATTGATTTTATGAGGTTTATCTCTGAACGTGTAATGAAGTTTTAGGGTAGAAATGGATTTGAGTGAATCTTTAAAGTTGGTGCTGTTAACGTTGATGATACTGAAATCAAGGGAAGAAGAGAATTTGTGGTCGAAGTTGAAGTGGGTAAAATGGATTTGAAGATGAAGTTACTGAGATTTTGATTGAAGTTCGCAGAAGATGTATATTAGGGTTTGTTGGTGCCAATTGAGATTCAATAAGGGTTTTAATTGAGATTTTCATTTCGATTTCGATTTGAGTTCATTACCCTTTGATATCAAATGCTCAGATTTTGCTACTTTCAAGTACTGATTATCATGGGTGAATTTTTTTTGCTTTTGGATTTGGTTTTTACTGTTTGCAGAGGTTAGAGATGGGTTTTGATGGAGGAGATAAGGATGAGGATTTAAGCAAATAGGAGATGCATCTGTGGTGATTTCGGGGTAAGATTTTCGGATTTGAAGGACTGTGGTTGAATCGAATATGATAGTTGATTCTGGTGTTGCTGTTGGTGTGAACAATGAGAAAAATTAGAAGTTTGGTACTGTTCAATTTAACAATGGTGATAGAGAAGAAGGTAAAGATGTTAGTTCTTTGAAGGCTGCTGTTGTTGGTTGTGATATTCAGAAGAGAAAGTGGTGAATCAAGAGGAGACTGAATTTCAGCGAGAAGAACAAGTTGATAATTTTGTAAATATTAAGAAAACTGAAGGGTATGATAGTACATTCTTTAGTAATAATATTTTATATAAATTTTTAAATAATTATTAAACATAAGTTAGGACTTAACCAAGTCAATGCGGGTCAACGTCCATTCCAGGTACCAAGCCCTAACGTTGGAAAAATATTAGACCAAACACTAGTGTTGGTCAAAACCTGAGTACTAAACTCCAATTATCCCTTATATAATAAAAAGCAAAACAATATTTAAGCTGAAACACATACATACTTAGAGATTTGATGATGATAATGTTTACGAACTACATAGAGATTTGGCTTTGCATATATCTTCTTAAATTACACAGATCACAAAAAGAAAAAAAATTCATAAGTTGTCCTGCCAATATGGATTGTTCCTTTAAGGAACTCATCAACTCCATTATTAAACTTTTTATCCGAATCGACGGTCATAATCTTCCCCCTTATCTACAAAGAAAGCTCTAACTTTCATTAAAGGGATATTTAGACTTTGGGTCTCAATTTTGTGACCAGATTTGAGTTTGAGTCTTGTGAAAATTTTAATTAGAGTTTGGGTCCTATGACTCGTGTTGACCGCATTGACAGGTATGAAACTGGTTAAAAGAGGAAAGACCAACTAAATATAACGTTTCTATTTACTTACTAACTGTACCTACCGTTTACACTTGTATGGAGGAGAACTGCCCTAGAATTGACGGTTCAAGATTAAATTTTTTTTGACCAAAATAAAAATCGAAGAGAAGATGAATACTTACCATTTTTCTAGGTTTTCTGGCTGCGCTCAACACTGAGACGATTTTCGTCTGAAAAAGGGTGATTTACTAATCTCAATGACCGAAATAAGTGTTTAAACCTGATTTGAGTTGCGTTTGGTCTTGTTATTGTCGTTGTACAAGATTCTGAAGCTGGTTCGTTGTTTGGTTAAAATGTTTGGGGTTTTGTAGACCCATTGATTTTGGGGTTTTGTCTGGGTTGTTGTGGTTGATGTCTACGAGTTTTAATTTATGACAGGAATACTAATTTAATTGATGAATTTTGTTTTTCACTTTGTCTTTTAGGGTTTTGTTCTGCTCAAGTATTTTTTTAGATTTTATTTTTAATTATGTTCTGCTTTTGTCGATTGATGTTTAAAAAAAAAGGGAATATAGAATAGTTAATTCTATGCTTTTTTATTATTCTCCAATGCATCAACTTCAACTATACTAGTAGAACCTATTTTTCAAGTTCAAGCATCTACAACCGTTGCCTTCGGAAGAGGAGTTGATACTACCAATGCAAGAGGTGGTATACCTAGAGGAAGGGGATCTAGAGCCAATGGAAGGGGAAGGATTATGCACAGAATACATGGCGAGATTGTTGGTGTTGGTATATTACAAGTTGAGAATCCAACACTAGCTCATATAACATTCTTGCTCAATTTCTTTCTTGTCGCTTGTCATCCGTTATACCTTGTAGTTCCTTGTTGCTTGTCATTTTTTGTAACTTGCATTTTCCTTTTACTCAATGTTATAGGTATTCAATACTGGCAGATGGGGTGGCAGAGTGGGTGGCGGAGGAGGTGGTGGTATATTTTCATCAACATATGGAAGGGAAAGTAGGAGGTTGATGGACTGGTTTGGCACACCAGAGAAGTGGGCCAATGATGAAAACTAAGTGCATCAAGCTTTATTAAGCTCTTCGCAGTCTTTTATTTTGCAAACAAGTTAATTTCTTTTGCAGACATCTTACTATGGATAAAGGTGAAACATTGTCATGTTTCTTTTGAGAATATGAACAAGTTGTGGTGACGAACAAGTTGGGTATTATTGAATGCAACTTACCTCTATTTATTGTATTCATGTGTTCTTCATTTTATATTTGTGGACATATATTTTGATGTGTGAAATTGTGAACTTAAATCTGTCCGCAGGTGTAAAGTTGTTGCCTGTAAAATAACAAGTAAAATGGTTGAAATTTGGTATCCGTAGGGTTTTGTGGTTGGGTCCAACATTCAGGTAACAGGCGAATAATCCAGTCTGTTGGATTACATATATTCTGCGCCATCAGATGTGTTTCAGTAGATTATTAAAAACACGTGTGTTTCACATGTTTGACGGTAACTGACGCCGTTAAGTAAATATAAATTAATTAGAATTAGAATTATTTTCTTAACTGTCAAGACGGTCAATGACGGTCCTGAGACCCAAACTCTAATTAAAATTTTCATAGGACCCAAACTCAAAGTTGGTCACAAAGTTGAGCCCAAATTCTAAATATCCCTTCATTAAATGAAACTTAAATCATAAAACAAAAGATTCGTTTTGATTAGTTTGATTCATAGATAAAGAAATATAAAGAATTACCTATTGTGATGAATTTATCGAGTTGGCGATCTTCGATAGGAATTACCTGTTGTGACTTCGGATTTATCGAGTTGCCGATCTTCGATGAGATTGAAATCCATAAACTATCTTTTTGGGTACCGAAGAACAAATTTTTGGGAGAAAAACATTCAGGGAGATTCGAGCAGTTGTGCACTATGCAGATGAAGAACAGAAGGTCATGAATATGTATTTTCACCTTTTTGTGGTGAAAATTGTAGTGAGGGCAGTTAGTCGATGAAAAATTAATGTGGGAGTAGTGCCAACTATTGGGAGGCTCTCGATTGAATTAGATATAGATAGAGTCTTCCTAGTCTGTAGGTCTTGCTCTATCTTGCTATTTTAAAAAGCCGTAGGTTCCCAATTTGAAAAGAATTCATATTGGGCTAAGGTTTTGGTCGTATATGGAATGTGTAATTAGAGTGTCAACTTATTATTTTTCTCCTTAATTGACGTGGGGCTAGACCGCCAGAATTAATGAGAGAACTTTATTATTAAAAATTATGATAATTGTTAGGGGAAAAACCAGTTTTACTATAGGGAAAGTCGATTTTTGGGTGGATTTATAAAATGTTTTCCATGAAGAAGGATTGTACATTCATTCAAATTTTCCAGCAAATGGGACAGGAAGAATTCCATAGCCATGGCCCATAAGTTTTATATGGTTCGATATGTCATCTGTGAACAAGTGCAATACGAGAATGAATGCAGGAAAATAGTCACGTATATGTGACTGTTTAATGATCAATGCTTTCTACATTCTTCCTAAACGCATATAATGAGGTGCGACTCTCCTTCTTCTTCCTTTTCATTGACTTCCTTTCGGTCTAATATTATGGTAGCTTCTACAATATTTCTTCTCTTTGTGATTACATGGGTAAAATGATAACGCTTCTTTAAATCTTCAGAAATAGGAATCTAGAATTATCCATCTTCCGCCAAAATGTGAAGAAAGAATCCATTCATCGTTGTATTCGCCAAAAAATAAATTAATCATATCACGTTTTTATATGATTTATTTTTCGACATCATTGACAAAGACAACCTTCATGGTGGAAGAACGTAATATGTGATTTCCAAATAATAAAACCTTATGGATCCAACAAAAATGGGACTCTCTGGTGTGCATTTCGTTTATAAAAATTGGAACTTGACGTAGAAAGTTGATCAAAATTAGCAAGAAGAAAATAAGTTTCGCTATAACACAATGCTTTTTTATATCTACCCAAAAGTCCGCTTTCCCCTCAGTAAAAGTGGCTTTCCCCCTAAAAATTATCAAAACTATCACCACACATGTCTACATCATCATAAGGTGGGGCTAGAATGAATGAGGATTGAGTAAAGATAAATTGATCATGACCTGCATTAATAAAGACCAGTTATGATTGATTTGATTGTATTAATAAAGACTGGCAAAGATAATCGTTTTAAGAGATTTTTAAAACACCTTGGGGAAAACCAAAAACAGCGTGAAACAAGATAATAAAGGTCAGTTTTGCCTACCCATATCAGGAAAGTTAATAATTTTGTTCAAGAGTTGATTTTAGATTGAATTGGGGTTGTATTTAGTCACTGCCTAATTACTTACGGGGGTTTACTCAATAAATACTTTTGTATATTTATATAGATTTAAAAAGAGTCATGAAAGGTAACAACTTTCTGAGAGTTCTACAGAGTTGGCCTGATTCTAGTAGAGATTTGTAGAGTTCTATATAATTTACCCTATCAAAAACACCTCTTGAAAAACGTTGATTGCAAATTAAATTGAGGAGCAATCATAATCTGAAACACTTTAGCCATCAATGGAAATTTTCATTTCAAAAAATAACAAAATAAAAAATGTTTGATTGTATCATATGATACATATATATGCATTTAAGATGTAATTAAAAAGAAAGAGAGAGAGAAATAGATCTACATTATGCGTGCAAGTGCTTGTATCAACTTGAAAAAAAAAATATCAAAATAATAAATGATGATAAATGAAGTTTTAAATTTTTGTAGAAGTCTCCCAAAATCTTTCATATTTTGCAAGACTTTCTCTTAGGAAAAAATACACATATATGTCATTCAAAGTCTTAAAAATTGGTAAGTATGCAAAGTCTTTAAATTTTCTTGTTTATAACGAGTAACACAATCTTTGAACTAGATTTTACAAGTATATAACGAGTAACATATACTTAGAAGGAGTTTTCTAAAGTATACAACCAGGAATACAATACTTTGGAAATCTATTAAAATCTCTGGAAATCACAAAAAGTATTTATTGAGTAAACCCCCGTTAGAGATTCTATTTATGATGTGGCAGACGGAATTAGGTGAATCCTTTGTTTTGATTTGATAGTTTTAGAGAATTTTAAAGACCTTTGGGAAACCAAAAACGAAGTGAAACATAGGAAGATAATAAAGGTTAGTTTTGTTTACCCATATCAGGAAAGTTAATAACTTTGTTCAAGGGTTGTATTTAGATTTAATTGGGGTTGTATTTAGTCATTGCCTAATTACTTGAGATTCTATTTATGATGTGGCAAATGGAATTGGGTGAATATTATGTTTTGATTTGATATGCTTGGCCAACTTGCAAATATTTAACTAGTAAAACTAAAATGAATAATAATTTATCAAACTTTTCTTGAAAAAATGATTTTATTTTAGGGTAATTCTTTGCAACAAATGTCATAGAATTTTCATGAACCTAGTTCGCAATTTTCTGTAGCGAATGAGAGTGAAAGATCCATAACATCATACAAAATCCGTTTATTAGTTTGTTGCATTGCTCCTAAAATAAAATGCGGCATACCAATATTATTCCCTCGGAAAAAAGCGAAACAAACAATATCATCAGCTGTTGCCATAAAGAAATTAGCTTTATAATCTGAAATAACATAATCTGCCTGTTGAAAGTGAAGTATTATAGAAGGATAATTAGTAGTATCAAATGCTCCCGGTAGACGAAAACAAACATCAAAATGTTGTATGGATCCAATATATTCAACTCCGAGCTCGTTAAAATGTGCCTTCACCAAATCTGCAACTTTGTCAAAATGATCTTTATACATCATGGACAATGGACTACCAGAATCGATGATAGTACCGCCTTCTCCTTGACTATTAATCTTGAAAGTACCTATTGGAAATCCTACTCTTTTGGTACCTACACTGATATCTTTTAAATTTAAATAATAGGGTTCTGTCTGAAACCCAGGCACAACAACAATTGGAGTTTTATGTACTTGTTGACCTACGCCTCCAATTATCGCATCTGCACCGAACCTTAAATATGTACTCGGTCCTTCAATATTCCAGTCAAACGTCTGGAAGCAGTGGGAAAATTTACCTTGTCCAACAGCGCCTAACTGGTTCAGAAAAGACCAATTTCCTGATCCCAATCCAAGTATTCCCGCAATAAGATCAGGTTTTCCATGTAAATGATTATTGCCTATAAAATTCTCAAAATTCTCTTGGAAAAAACCGCAACCTATGTGTAGTTCAATACTCTCAAGGTCACTAGTATCAGACCCTAGAGTGAATTTTTCTTCCGCAATAATACCAGATGCAATTGATCCAGACGCATATCTTTTTAAGTAGGCGCAATTGCCATCAGCAGTGCATTTATCTCCTCTGCAAAGAGGATGTGTATTACAAGGTACGGGACGATATGTAGTTGAAAATCTCCAAGGATAAAGTGGATTATCTTGATTGAAAGCTTTAGTGGCACCTTCACATTGAAGCCACGACTGATCACTACCTGAATCAATCATCAAATAGTAATTCATAAATGGTTGCCGTCTACCAGGAAACGTACCCAAACCAATCTCTGCAACATAAAACATTCTTGATTCGTAAACTACAGGCAACCGTGCAACTTCAGGATTCATGGAGCGCGTTACGTTTTTCTGAAGTAATATTTGCGACTCGATGTAACGTACTTGAGATTTGGATTGTTCCATGAGTCTTTGAATCCTTTCATCTCTTGTTAAATGGTTACCTGGATATAAAGGCGATTCTTTGGAGTCTCTGTGAATCATCTTTATACTAAACCCTTTCTTTGAATCCACCGAGGTGATTGAGATTGATAGTATTGAAATACAAGTAATTGTAAGAAGAAAATTGAAAAAAAAATTCCCCATTTTAGTTAAAATGAATTTTGATGGACATAACCATGTGGGATTTGAACTCCAATTTATAGCAATACATTGAGAAAACAAAATCTTCTTATTTTTTATTTAGATTTTTTAAGTAATAGAGAATCTTTAATTATTAATACATATTAATTAATGCTTCAAAATAAATAAATAATACATATTAAGGCTCATGCACCTACACAATAGTGCCAACTTATAACACACAATTAAGGAATCAAGCTGAACTAACACACAATATAATTAATGAGATCTTTGACTGATATATAATTAATGAGATTTTTTATATTAAGATTTACAATTAAGAGAGTAAATCAGAGGCTATGCGTATTTCAGTGTTTGAACCAATTTTCACATGTCACCGAATCCTTCCCTATAAGTATTATCTCTTAAATTAGCATTTTAAAAATTTTGAATTAGTGAAGCTATATGTAGTTACTTAAGTCTTCAGGTACCGAAATGATTTACAAGAGAAGCTTTGGATTGTGGAAATCAATTTGGATTTACTAAAGGAAAGTGTGAACTATCACCATTTACAATTTTGGGAACAGTGTACATGAAAGCTATTGATTCATTCTTTTTTTTTAATAGATAAAGCAGGCATAAGCCTTAAACTTACATGACAACACCAAAAACATACAACAAGACTGACCGTGAAATACTCTCAAACAACACCAAGTAACAAATCTCCTGTAATAGAATCTCAGTTAACAGAATCACGTATACTAGAATCACAAGTAACTAGTAACAGTAGTAATCACAACCGATATATGGGAGAGACAAGTAACAGTAACACCCGCTTACATATGGGAAGAGCTTGGATCGTTGAAACATGATCCAGAACCCTATAGAAAAGTTTAATTTTTTTTTCTGAAGACCATGACCTTCCAAGAACGATTTATTAGAATCTCCGCCGGCCGGGAAACATTGAACTCGCCGGCAGAATTTTTGGAGCTGATGAACCTACCTGAGAAACTCATCACCAAACTTGGGGTTGTCCAATAGATAGTGACCCATATTCAAAAGCAACAAAACAATCCTTAACATCCTCAAACTAGACCGAAAAGCATAAACATAGCGATATCTAAAAAGATATTGATCTGTTACCCTACCTAGAACACTAGGATTACATAAATTTAAAACAATACACAATACAAACCGATCAACACGATCATCTTAGGCGAAAACCAAACTGCAAAATGGAGAAGATGTTGACGATGCCGAAAATAAAGATTCTGATGCTTCAGTTTGAGCACCGAACAACACAGAGAGTGAGAATACGATTTGATTTCTTCTTCTTACATGAGCAGATCTCAACT
The DNA here is from genome assembly GCA_023529315.1 of Papaver bracteatum. Classification (NCBI taxonomy): domain Eukaryota; kingdom Viridiplantae; phylum Streptophyta; class Magnoliopsida; order Ranunculales; family Papaveraceae; genus Papaver; species Papaver bracteatum. The sequence goes on along the minus strand of JAJJWX010004710.1, from coordinate 155,189 downwards.
ATGCATAATTATTCAACCATACAAGAGACAAACCCAGAAAATTGCAAAGAAAACAATACCATAAAACCCATAAAGGAAAACAAGAGATAGTATCAAAACAGAAACAAGGCTGAGGACCAACCGGGAGAGATAGCTTCTCAAATCCGCTCCAAAGGATCCGATCTGAGCAGGCGGCACCAATAACAACTAGGGTTTTCGTTTAGAAACATAAGGGAAGGAAATAAGGAAAGAGGCTTAGAAATCCCCGCTGTCCAATTAGAGGATAAGTCAAAATCAGATCCTCCCTAGTGAATGTTCTCTGTTTAGGTAGTTTATGAATGAGTGAGATAGTTATTAGCCACTGGGATCTAAAGATGGCTTCAAATGATACAGTTGTGAGAAGAACAATTCCGAGTTAAACCTTTTGGATTGTTCAAATTGACTACAATCTACAATAGACAAGTTATACCCTCTCAAATTTGTGAAAAACAATCACTCAGACCGATCCAAGCGGGAAGTCAAACAACATCCAATTCAATTCACCTTAGTGTGTGCGTAGTATTATCTGATTTGAACCTGGCTATTGCAATTTGAAACTTATAAAATTTAGAGATACCCAAGAAATCAAGAATTGGGTGAAGTTGAGAAGGCCGTCCTACATATGACAAATGTATATGTCAATGAAAAGTGAACCTCTGTAGAAATTCTTAACAGTTACGGTAGCAAATCAAGACTGCAGGACATATGGTGTATTTCAATAACTCACTTTAAAAAGGAAAACAAGTGACACCTCTGGACAAGAATTTACCTCCTTCGACGTCTGGTAGATAGGTACAAGATTCACATATAGCAAAGGAAGATGACAAACAATATAAAGCAAAATTAGGCTTAAAGATGCATGCAGAGTTCAGAATATAATACAAGTCAACGTGGTATATATTGTCGGATAATTGTCGATTTTTTGGAAGGTTCTGGAACATACTAGAAATCCTTAGTGTATAGAAACACAAGGTTTCCTAGTTTAGGTTGATTTCCATATTTAGATAGGTTACCTAAATAACAATAGGTTTCCTAGTTGGTTAGAGTTTCCTTTTCCAAGGAGACTAATACTTGGGAATCGAGTTTGTGACTACTATATAAGGAGGTCTAGGCTATGTGTTTAGATATGTAATTCTCAACGGAAAATCAGTAGATAATTAGAGAGTACACAATGTAGTTCTCTAAGGTTTCTAGGGATTCCATCTCACCTCTTGAGGTGGAGTTTTATGGAAAGAGAGGGACCATTCTTGGGTGTTGAAAGAGTACATCGTTATGGTTTTGGGGAGATATGGAAGACATCGTTTAGTGAATGAAAGATCACCTTGTTCTTTGATGGTGGATGATAATCATTGGTGTTGGAAGAGATATCGTTTAGAAGGAAATCATCTCGGTTATATGAGATAAGTATTATCTTGTTTGGTTAGACATTATTCGGTAATATTTGAGCTTTTTTGTTCAAGAGAATTATTTGAAGATTTATGATCAACATAATGTTGGATCGTAGTTTGTTGATTGATTCATCAATCGTTAAGTGTGTATTCTCTATTTAGTGGTTCCATAATAATGAAGAAGTCGTAACCATTTTGTTGGATGTAGGCATATTATGGAACAACGTTAAGACTTGTGTGCTTTACTTATTGATTCTAATATGTGTTTGCATTGTCTATATTTCATTATACGTCGATCCAAAGATTTAGTGTTTTGTGAGTTAATTCTATTTGGATTTCCCTAACAATTGGTGTGGTTAGTTTGGCTATCTCCCACAACAAGTGGTGCAGTGAGGGTGGAGAGGATCGAAGTTAGAAGTGGGGATATTTCGGCTACCTGCGGGTAGCAGAATCTTTGGTTTCAAAAGATTTGATGTTTTCAAGTATTCAAGTACGAAGGATTTGAAGTTTTCAAATATTTGAAGATGCATAGGTTTATATTATCAAGCATTCGGATTTCAAGGGTTTGAGGTTATCAATTTTAGGTATGAAGCAAGTTAATGAGTGTCAGGAGAATGGGATACTTTGATATTCCACATTAGTTTTTGTTAGTGCTCTACATTTGAAGAATTTGATATTATACTTATTGAAGCGTATAACCCTATGCATTCTGCATAGATCCAAGTAAGTATCCATGTAACCATATTTTGGTTAGTTGATTGTGTTTTTTACTTCGTTTAGTATGAGGCTCTTGTGGACTATTTTGGAAGACCAAGTTTTTTTCGTTTGGGTGTATTTGCTTTGCAAATAACGTTTTGAGAAAGCAAGAGCATTGTGGTCAAGATACAAGTTTTGGTTTGTATGTTGATTTAAATAAATGCGATAATTTTTAGTGTGTCAAATTCTTATCATTATTTCGGTACGAAGGGTACAAGTTTGATATCGTTCGTCATCAGTTAGATCATGTTGTTGTTAATCTTTTGACCTAAAAAGTCGAAGGATATTAAGAAGAAGTTAGACTCAAATATTTTTTTGGCTTCAATTGCATAAGACAGTGAAGATTTGGCGAGATCTTTTTGAAGATTTCATTTTGGGAATTGTTGACCCTTATCAAGGATCAACATGTTTCAGTTTTTAAGAGTTTAATTTCATTTGGAGTACTTGTTGCGCGTTGGTTACAAGTAAGTTGAAGTATGAAGATCGTTTGATGAGACATGGTATGTTTTGGACTTCATATACGTGGATTTCAGTTGTGGTGGAGCTATGGTTTCTTATTATTTAATGAGAAACAATTTGTTTACATAAGTTATGGAATATGCATCTTAGGCATATGATTGAAGAAAGGGTTATTTAGTTGTGTTTCTGTGAACGTTGTAGCTTCGAAGGGAGTGTACCTTTGGACAGTGACGTGGCTATATTTTTGGGTACCATTATGTTTCATACACATGATACGTTTAGTGACATCCATTTGGGTGTTTAGGGAATATTTCTTACTGTTTCTGAGAGAGATGCTAAGTAGATTGTGACCATTCTTAGAGGATGTTATATAGTTGTTGTATGTTTGAATTTCGAGGATTGCTTTGTATTCATGCGCTGTTTGTGTTACTCTGTAATATAGTAACCTCAATTCCAGAACGTTACATTTTAAGGAGATGGAGAAAATATGTGAAATTAGCGCATTCAAAGGTGTCTTTGAGTTCTGATAGTTGGCAGCTAAATCCCGAGGAAAAGCGTTATAAGGAGTTATGTGATTACTTTGCAGAGGTTTCCGAATGCATAGGGGAGTGCGGCTGTGAAATATTACAGGGGTTATCTTGTATCTTTATAAACTCTTTGATGAATGCATTTAGTTTCAGCTATATTATTGCATCTAAAAAGTTGATATGTGCTTTTCTTTAGTCATGAAGTATCTCTATGGAAATTTCATGAGGATCCCACTAGTTTTCGTACCTTTGCCAATTTTATTGACAAAAAGGGGGATAATTAATGTTTAGTTCACACTACAAATAAATATGGTTTTCTGATCATTATGAAAAGACGAAGAACTAATCAAGGAACTTGTGGAACTTCATCGACAAAAAGGTATGTGGAGACTTGAACTTATGTATCACTCAAAAGTCTATCTATTCTATCTCTTATCTTGAGATAAAAGTCGTATTTATATATACACTTCAATTATACACATTTTCTATTTTGAGTCGAGTTTATATCGCGTATCTATTTCTCAAAATATGTGTTGGTAAGCTTTCACTTTGGCCAAGTTCATATTTACTCGTGACGAAAGTCATGTTGAATATTTCAATAACTTGAAAATCGCTTTGATGAAAAATAGTTTGTGAATAACAACTATATAACATCCTCTAAGAAAGTTTCAATAATTGAAATGAGAGTTTATAATATGTAACCATCTTTGGATATAAGCATGGTTTGTTCTCACATTTGTGTAAAAGTCCAAAATCGGGAACCCAAAGTATGCGTACCCGTACGCGTACTGGTGGTTGTTGGAAATCCGGGTAAGTATGCGTACCCGTACGCATACTGGCGGAAAGTTCACGTCCGTATGCATACTTAAGTAGGTTACTTTCTAAAATTGGTTTGTTCATGAACTAAAACATTTACTATAGTAAGGAATGCAATCTTTTCAAACTGTGGCTATAATGTTCATGAATCGATTCGAGTGAATCAAAACCGATTTTGCTGCGATTGAGTCTTGAATACTCCTATAAGATCTAAGCAATTGAACAACTCCCTAACTAGTTTATTTGAGTCATTTGAACTAGTTATGATGAAGATGAATAAGGTTGATATGAAAGTGCTCATATAACCATTGGTTAACTATTGTTGAATCAACTAAGTGTACACGATTAGGTACGGTTAATCAAACCTAAATGAAGTTACATTTCATTTATGTATAACAAGCTAAATTTGATCTAACGGTTGAAAGATATTAGATTGAATCTAATCAGGTTTTCATCTAACATTGAATATTGAATGCTTTGTTACCAATTTAACTTAGATTGCAAACCCTGATTTGGAGACTATATAAATGAAAACTCTAGTAACTGGGAAAGCTAATTCCCACACACCCTGTGTTATACTAGTTGTATAATCTAAAGTTAATTTTCATTTAACCTTAGGTTTATCACGAGACCCTGTAGGTTAACGACTTAAAGACTTCATCGGGATTGTGAAGACAGACCCAACTATTTTATCTGTAGTTGCGTGATCTGATATTGCTGTTTCTATCGTGTTTGAGTACAATCGTAAAATTGTCTTGAGATTTATATTTCTAATAGTCAAGATAAAAAAGTAGTCACAAATACCTTCGTATCAGCGTTTGTGATTCCACAATATCTTGTTTCGATAGTCGATTAAGATTATTGTGAGGTGATTGATATTTCTAGGATGTTACACAATATCAGTTGGTTCCTGTTCACCTTGATTTATCAAAAGACGGAACAAAACTCGTAGGTATATCTGTGGGAGACATATTTATCTATTCATACAGACTTTTTTGTGTGATACAAATTTGTTTATCAAGTTTTCTACTTCGGCTCATAGCAACTCTTAGTTGTGGGTAAAATCATCTAAGGGAATCAAGTGTGTAGTATCCTACTGGGATCAGAGACGTAAGGAGCGCAACTGTACCTTGAATCAGTGTGATATTCATTGGGGTTCAACTACAGTCCAGGACGAAATTAGTTTGTAGTAGCCTAGTGTTTGTAGTGTCTTAATACAGTATGGTATTCAATCTGGACTAGGTCCTGGGGTTTCTCAGCATTTGAGGTTTCCTCGTTAACAAAACTTCTGGTGTCTATGTTATTTCTTTTTTGCATTATATTTTGTTATATAATTGAAATATCACAGGTTGCGCATTGAATCGATCAATTGGTAAATCCAACCTTTGGTTGTTGATTGAAATTGATTGATTCTTGAACATTGGTATTTGGTACCGTTCAAGTTATCTCTCTTATATTCAATCGGGATCGCAAATTATATTTGTTTTATTGCGGATTGAATTGAGATATAACTCTTTGATATAATTTTTATAAGATTGAGTCTAACTGTCTAGTTGATTCTCTTATAAGTATATTGGAGTTAGTCCATACAGATTGCTAAGCGAAATATTGGGTGAGGTTGTTAGACCCCAGTTTTTTCAAAGCATATCTGTATCGAGCGTTTAATGTAGCCATTAGTAAACAAAGAAGGTGAGGAGACAAAGATCATGCTCGTGGAAAATGGAAAAATTGAAATAGAACTAGATGACCAAGATTGGCGAACTCTTATTTAAAAGTATTTGGTGAAAGAAGATTTACCTCGTGACAGATTTGAGGCAAATAAGATTAGAAACAAAGTGACGAATTATGAATTGCGAGAAGGAATCATGTACCGAAGGTTATTCTTGGTCCCGTTGGAGAGATGTTTGTCGCAAAAAGAAGTGATTGAAATAATGAAGGCAATACACTATGGTGATCTTGGATATCACAGTGGTACCAGATATTTAGATCATAAAACTAATGCACAAGGAATCTATGACTTCTCCAGAAGCTCCTTTCTGGGAAGAAGCTTCATTAAATGAATGGGAGTCCATTCAGCAAAACGAAACTTGGGAGCTTGTAGACTTTCCTCCTGGAAGTAAATCCATAGGTTGCAAATGGGTGTTCAAAAGGAAACTTAAAACAGATGGAACTATAGATAAATATAAAGCTAGGTTGGTAGCTAAAGGATATAGACAACATGAAGGATTAGATTTCTTCGATACTTATTCACCAGTCTCTAGAATCACCTCGATTAGGATGTTGATTGCTATAGCTTCAATTTATGATTTGCATATACATCGATGGATGTTAAAACTGCATTTTTATATGGTGATTTGAATGAAGAAATTTATATGGACCAACCTGAAGGCTTTATTGTAAAAGGTTGTGAAAACAAAGTTTGCAAGTTGAACAAATCTCTGTACGGTTTAAAACAAGCACCTAAACAGTGGCATGAAAAATTTGATCATGTTATGATAACTAATGGCTTCAAGGTTAATGAATCTGATAAATGTGTTTACATTAAATCTGTGAATGATTCACATGTTATTGTATTCCTATATGTTGATGATATGCTCATATTAGGCAGTAACCTTGATATTATTAATACCATTAAAATCATGCTTAGAGATAATTTTGACATGAAAGACTTAGGCCCTACTGATGTAATCTTAGGGATGAAAATCAGAAAGATGTCTGATGGATATAGTCTTAGTCAATCTCATTATGCTGAAACCGTACTAAAGAGATTTAATTATGAAAATGCTAAACCTGCATCTACTCCTTTTGATCCCACTTGTAAATTGAAAAAGAACAAGGGTAAGGGTATTGATCAATTTGAGTATTCTCGCATTATTGGTTGTCTTATGTATTTGATGAACTGTACAAGACCTGATATTGCTTACTGTGTGAGTAGATTAAGCAGGTATACTTGCAACCCAGGCAGATCACTGAATGCTCTCTTCGAGTTTTACGTTACCTGAGAGGGACCTCAAACTATTGCTTAAGTTTTGGGAAGTATCCTGCTGTCTCGAAGGGTATTGTGATGCCAACTGGATATCGACTCGAGAAGAGTGCAAGTCTACTAGTGGGTACATCTTCTTACTTGGAGGTGCGTGTGTCTCATGGAAGTCTACCAAACAGACATGTATAGCTAAATCCACTATGGAGTCTGAATTTATAGCCTTGGAAAAAGCTGGAGAGGAAGTCGAATGGATACGATGTTTCCCGGGAGGAATTCCACTCGCCCAAGCTTTGTGTCTTCAATCGCAATCCACTGTGACAGTAAAGCTGCTCTTGGTTGCGCAAAGAACAATGTATACAACGGAAAGTCTATATATATACGAAGAAGACACAAGACGGTGAAACAACTACTCTCTACTGGTATTATCTCGATAGACTTTGTAAAATCCAAAGATAATCATGCAGATCCTTTGACGAAAGGCTTAACCAGAGAGGAAGTTAAATTTACATTGAGGGGGATGGGACTTAAGCTCATTGAATAAATCACCATGAAGGATACTCAACCATGTGATTGGATTTCCAAGATCAAGGTTCAATGAGACAACTAATTTATGGTGATATTGGGAAAGCACTATCTTTGTCCCTCCCTATGGTGTAATCGTGCGATAGTGTCTGCCTCAGAAATAAAGGATGATCTTTTGCGATCTTAATGGGTACCATGGCTTTGATTAAAGCGGGGTGTGGCAGGACACTCTTTATGGACTCACCTTTGTGGATGTTGGAAGTGGGGCCGCTCCTATGAGAATTTGAGCCGATTCTCTAGAGACATTCATTAAGTCCGGATTTTAGCCCACGGCCAAAATGGGAACAACCGCAAGAGCTTGGCAAACAAGTTCATCGGTTGAGGCATCAAGTGTGGATGTTATTTCTGAATTGAATTCATTGTTGGCGGTTCAAGACATTGCGTTCACCGTATCAACAAGAAGTTCAGTAACCTCTCACTAAGTTAAGGTTCAATCTTTGGGACACCTTAGCCTATATTGTTGCCTTATGTTTTCTCGTGTTTTATCGACATGTTTTATTATTCATGTGGGGATTGTTAGAAAAAACGTTTTTAAAAATTTAATTAAAAATGCATGAACCATGTTTTGATCCCAATACCTTATGCTCCCTAGATGTTTTTTCATGTGAATGAATAAAACATTAGTCCCATATAGACTAAAACATTTAGAGTTTTAGACTTAAATAGCATTGGTTTAGCCTTAAGGGCATGGCCCTTTGGGTCTTTAGACCTTTGTGTATGGGGAAATCCCTATACTATGGCAAGGTTGCCTAAACCTTATTGCATTTCTTATTGCCTTTCACGTTCGCGCGGTGCTTCGCACAGAAGCACGCTCGCTCGGCTCGGGCGAGGGAGTGGGATTGGAGTGGGTTTGGGTGTGGGTGTGGGTGTATCCGACCCATCCTTTCTTTTTACTGAAATTTACCACACGCTTCTCCCACACACTTAAAATTTACCACCAAGAAAACTAAAATAGGACCTAAAACAGTCGATTGTGTTTTCTTAGGGTATCCTGAGCATACAATTGCATACAGTTTCATGGTCATCAGTTCTGACCATAATAACATTGGTCAGAACACCATATTGGAATCTAGAGATGCTGTGTTTTATGAACACATATTTCCTTTAAGGTCTGGACCTCGGAAAAGGGTCCATGATGACCTCCCGGATGTTCCATCGACTAGTCAAACTCCAACTTTGGAGTATGAGACTGAACCAAGAAGAAGTAAGAGGGTTAGAACTGAAACAAGTTTTGGCCCAGATTTTTTGACTCTTACGGTAGAATCTGAACCCCAAACCTACAAGGAATCTATGACTTCTCCAGAAGCTCCTTTCTGGGAAGAAGCTTCATTAAATGAATGGGAGTCCATTCAGCAAAACGAAACTTGGGAGCTTGTAGACTTTCCTCCTGGAAGTAAATCCATAGGTTGCAAATGGGTGTTCAAAAGGAAACTTAAAACAGATGGAACTATAGATAAATATAAAGCTAGGTTGGTAGCTAAAGGATATAGACAACATGAAGGATTAGATTTCTTCGATACTTATTCACCAGTCTCTAGAATCACCTCGATTAGGATGTTGATTGCTATAGCTTCAATTTATGATTTGCATATACATCGATGGATGTTAAAACTGCATTTTTATATGGTGATTTGAATGAAGAAATTTATATGGACCAACCTGAAGGCTTTATTGTAAAAGGTTGTGAAAACAAAGTTTGCAAGTTGAACAAATCTTTGTACGGTTTAAAACAAGCACCTAAACAAAGGGCATGAAAAATTTGATCATGTTATGATAACTAATGGCTTCAAGGTTAATGAATCTGATAAATGTGTTTACATTAAATCTGTGAATGATTCACATGTTATTGTATGCCTATATGTTGATGATATGCTCATATTAGGCAGTAACCTTGATATTATTAATACCATTAAAATCATGCTTAGAGATAATTTTGACATGAAAGACTTAGGCCCTACTAATGTAATCTTAGGGATGAAAATCAGAAAGATGTCTGATGAAAATAGTCTTAGTCAATCTCATTATGCTGAAACCGTACTAAAGAGATTTAATTATGAAAATGCTAAACCTGCATCTACTCCTTTTGATCCCACTTGTAAATTGAAAAAGAACAAGGGTAAGGGTATTGATCAATTTGAGTATTCTCGCATTATTGGTTGTCTTATGTATTTGATGAACTGTACAAGACCTGATATTGCTTACTGTGTGAGTAGATTAAGCAGGTATACTTGCAACCCAGGGAAGGATCACTGGAATGCTCTCTTCAGAGTTTTACGTTACCTGAGAGGGACCTCAAACTATTTCTTAAGTTTTGGGAAGTATCCTCTTTGTCTTCGAAGGGTATTGTGATGCCAACTGGATATCGACTCGAGAAGAGTGCAAGTCTACTAGTGGGTACATCTTCTTACTTGGAGGTGCGTGTGTCTCATGGAAGTCTACCAAACAGACATGTATAGCTAAATCCACTATGGAGTCTGAATTTATAGCCTTGGAAAAAGCTGGAGAGGAAGCTGAATGGATACGATGTTTCCTGGGAGGAATTCCACTCTGGCCCAAGCCTGTGTCTTCAATCGCAATCCACTGTGACAGTAAAGCTGCTCTTGGTTGCACAAAGAACAATGTATACAACGGAAAGTCTATATATATACGAAGAAGACACAAGACGGTGAAACAACTACTCTCTACTGGTATTATCTCGAAAGACTTTGTAAAATCCAAAGATAATCATGCAGATCCTTTGACGAAAGGCTTAACCAGAGAGGAAGTTAAATTTACATTGAGGGGGATGGGACTTAAGCTCATTGAATAAATCACCATGAAGGATACTCAACCTTGTGATTGGATTTCCAAGATCAAGGTTCAATGAGACAACTAATTTATGGTGATATTGGGAAAGCACTATCTTTGTCCCTCCCTATGGTGTAACTGTGCGATAGTGCTGCCTGCAGAAATAAAGGATGATCTTTTGCGATCTTAATGGGTACCATGGCTTTGATTAAAGCGGGGTGTGGCGGGACACTCTTTATGGACTCACCTTTGTGGATGTTGGAAGTGGGGCCGCTTCCTATGAGAATTTGAGCTGATTCTCTAGAGACATTCATTAAGTCCGGGATTTTAGCCCACGGCCAAAATGGGCACAACCGCAAGAGCTTGGCAGCTGTTTTCATCGGTTGAGGCATCAAGTGTGGATGTTATTTCTGAATTGCATTCATTGTTGGCGGTTCAAGACATTGCGTTCACCGTATCAACAAGAAGTTCAGGTAACCTCTCACTAAGTTAAGGTTCAATCTTTGGGATACCTTAGCCTATATTGTTGCCTTATGTTTTCTCGTGTTTTATCGACATGTTTTATTATTAATGTGGGGGATTGTTAGAAAAAACGTTTTTAAAAAATTTAATTAAAAATGCATGAACCATGTTTTGATCCCAAGACCTTATGCTCCCTAGATGTTTTTTCATGTGAATGAATAAAACATTAGTCCCATATAGACTAAAACATTTAGAGTTTTAGACTTAAATAGCATTGGTTTAGCCTTAAGGGCATGGCCCTTTGGGTCTTTAGACCTTTGTGTATGGGGAAAGCCCTAGACTATGGCAAGGTTGCCTAAACCTTATTTCATTTCTTATTGCCTTTCCCGTTCGCGCGGTGCTTCGCACAGAAGCACGCACACTCGCTCGGCTCGGGCTCGGGCGCGGGCGAGGGCGTGGGCGTGGGAGTGGGCGTGGGTGTGGGTGTGGGTGTATCCGACCCATCCTTTCTTTTTACTGAAATTTACCACACGCTTCTCCCACACATGTAAAGAATTTTATTCTTTGCCTTCTCGGTTTTGGATATCCGACAGCCTCGAGAAGCATCTTCTTTCACACGTGTCACACGGTTTTCTTGACACCCGTACACACCGTTTTCCTCGAGAAGAATCTCGCAAATTTTGAATGCGTGTGCACTTTGTTCTTTTAACGCGATTTTTACCTTACTTTTGCAACGTTCGAGATGCGTGAATCACGGACAATCTGTCGTGCTTTGGATTCTCTTCCAACGTTCGAACATTTTCTTGCTATAAATACGAGTTGTAAACTTCATTTGTAAACCATACCTTTCTTAACTCTTCTCTTCGAAATTCTTCTTCTTTTCTTATGCTTTCGAAACAATTTCTTTTTAAGTTTACGTAAACATAAAATCGAGTTCTTATCTTAAACAAGTTGTAGTTTACAAAAACATAATTTTGTATAACTACTTCTTTGTTTACTGTTTAAAACTTTGTTTAACGAAATTAGTTTACGAAATATCATAGTTTACGAAACATAAATTAGTTTTTATCCTAAACTGGTTGTAGTTTCGATTTGTGTTTTTGTTTTTCATTTTTGCTGCCAAGTTCTAAGGGTTCTCTCTGTATGCTACACATAGAGGAGAACTAACGATAGTTGTATCCTGGAGGTAATTTGTTAATTGCTATAGCATCTCGTAGGAGTAGCAGGCAATATTACCTTTAGCTCAGCGTATCTCATACGTGCCTCTACTAATTTTATTGAGTTATTTGTAACTACTATCAGTGTAATCTAAGTATTATTTCCCATTTGCATTCGATTATTGTAATTAATTCCAACATGTTGTACTGGTATCGACCATTCTACAAATCAATGATGAACACCTTAGTCTCTGTTTTCTTTTGGAAATTCTGATTTTATTTTATACTTTGCTTCACGACCTAAAGTAAATATGGCGTCATCGCTGGAAAATTGAACTTACAACTAATTTTGTACAGAAAAATTTTGTATAAGAAAGTGATAATTTTGTTTGTTGTAAACGCGATTGATTCCAATATGAGAAAGTTGTGATTATCCGCATATTGTGAAAATTAAAATTTTCAATAAGCGGTGATAAGTATGATTATTAATTTTCAAAAGATGATGATAATTGTCATTTTCACAAAATGCAACATCTGAAAATTCCGATTATCACTAAACTGTGAAAACTAAAATTCTTGATCAAATGGCATGGGCATGTAAAATAAAAATTCAATCGTCTTTGCTATAATTTTTTTTATTTTCACCTAATAAAAAGGCGATTTTATTTTTATCACTGGTGTTTCAATTGAAAATTAAGATTATCACTATTTATGAAAAATAGAACTTTCAAGGACTCGTTGATAATTGTGATTTTCACAAAACTTAACCGATTATAATAGGTGGAAATTTGTAATTATCACTAAAATTTGATGGTAGAAATTTTTGATAATTTGGATTTTCACATACAACGGTTCCAACAAGTTAAAATGGCCATTATTACTAAATTATGAAAATCATGATTTTTACATTTATACTATATCATTTTTTTTTAATGTTGTATCATTAAATTTGAAAGAGAATTTAAAGGAGCTAATTAAGCCCTACTTTTTGTTGAACTATAATTAAGTTTTTAATATTAGTCGGCAATGAGAATTTTATGGAATTAGTTAATGAGTTGTTTTAGTAAAAAGTCAAACAAGTAAATAAAAAGACATGTCAAAAGATAGAGCTAATTTATGGATAATCTAAGATTATGCTTTTTATTTCTTGTTGGCCGACTTCAAGGGAGGCTTTCTATGTGATGACAATTCTAATTTTTCAAAATTTCGCAAAATGGAGTTTCAACAGAAATTAATCGATTTAATTGAACACAAATTTCAGTCAAATTTAATCAAACAAGCGAACTATCAGTTCAAATAATATCAAAATATTTGTCAAATCGATCGGAGACGATCGATTTCAGTTTTGTTTTTAATAAAAAAAAATGAAAAAAAAAAGTTCAATACGGATTTTCTAAATCAATTTGTAAGACTTACTAAACCAACAAAAAGGGCCTTTTGAAATTGATTGGGATTTAGGATTTTTTGTTTCAGCAAATTTGTCCTTTTGAAATTTGATTTTTATTGAATAGAAAAACAGAGCTATCCCACCCCGTCTGTGAAGAAGACGATGGATTATGGATGCGGGATTTCACTATAATATGGATACACGTATCTTCCATATCCAACCCGACCCGTATTTTAATTGAAGCTAAAGCAAAATCAGATCGCAATTGAAATTTTTTTCAGGACAAGTTTAAGACTGAATCAGTCCCACTTTCCTTCCAAAATTTCGAATTAACGAAAAACAACAATTATCGATTGGTTCTTATCTTTAAAACTTGTAATTCCTTTAAGAGTTATTTTACGTTTGGTACCCATCAAATATCCAACACCTAGATTTGATACCCAATATTTCAAATATTAAAGGTTGGTACCTTGACCGAATGTTAACCGTCAACCAACATGCTTTGACCTGATTGTTTATTATTTTCCTTTAATAAATATAATTTTAAAGTCTGCAAATCACTCCCGGCCATATCTCTGGATTTCTCCAGCGGTTCTTCATCAAACACTTTTCACTCGATTCCCCTTGTTATACTCTTTCCATCGATGCCTTTTTCATGCACTGTTCTTCAATTCTCTTTGACCTTTTGGGCATTTATCACCATGCCAAGAAGACGAACGCGTTCTTCTTCTCAACCTGCAACAACATCTCCTCCTCCTGTGTCTACTGTCATTTTTTCATCACAACCTCATTATAGTTCATTATCCAATGCTCATGACGATGGCCTCATCCACTGCCCATTCAAAAATTACGACGACTGTAACGATGGGACAAATGGAAGGGGATATGTTCGCAGTTCGTTTCAGAGACATCTTACTGATAGGCACTTCCCATAAGAGCAAGAAAAACAGCAATGCAGAGAACGATTGGCCACTGATAGGGTTACATACATTGCGTGGGAGAAAGTACTACAACAATTGCGTTGTTGGTTATGTAGCCATTGCATGGTTTTGTACACCTGGAAAAAATCTTGCAAACATGGTAACTACATCATCCCTGGACCTTCCAATGGGGAAGACGTGAGTTTTCTCATATCATACATACCAAAGCCCTCAATGGCAGTCAGTAATACTCCATCTACTTCACCAGATGCCCAGTCTGTGTCCCTTCCTTGGAGTTACTGAAAGATGTATTTCAGAGACAATTCATCACCATTTCTTCCATTCCTGCTCCTTGCAGGCTGAGCTTTTCCAGGACCCTTAAATCATGCCTTGATGCGGTAATTGGTAACCCCAACAAGATATCTCATTGGATTAGACTCCTACTGCCCATCTACACCCTCAACTGATACGCTCCCAAGAATTCTTTAGAGGAACGTTCTGGCACACGGAAAATATTTCAAGCTGCATCGATTAACCAAGCCTTGGTAACTTCGCGAGACCCAAATGGTTGTGTTACTCTGATCAGTACCATGTTGGAGCAGCCGCAACGCTGTCAGTTAAGCAAGCCTAAGAGCAAACAAGCACAGATCTGTGCTAATCTGGAAGCTTGCCGTAAGAAACTTTCTGATGGGCACTATACTGCAACAATCAAAGTACTCTCCTCAGATGGTGTAGCTCTATTCACTGAATCTACACTTATAGAACTTCAGCACAAACACCCTCCGGCTCTTCCACCAACCATTCCGGCTGAAGCCATTCCGTGTGATGCCATTTCAGTTAATCATGTGTCAGTGTTTAAGGCCATTTAAGGTTTCCCCAAAGAGACCTCCTGTGGAAGAGATGGGTTGAGAGCTCAACATCTCCTTGACGCCATGAGTGGCTCAGCCAATACAGTCGCGGATGAATTGCTCAGTTCTATCACCAACGTGATTAACTTGTGGTTAGCTGGCAAATGCCCATCTGCACTTGGAGAATTTATAGCCAGCGCACCTCTAACTCCCCTGCAAAAGTCTGGTGGTGGCATTCGACCGATTGCAGTAGGTACTATTTGGAGGAGACTGGTCTCCAAGCTTGCTGCCACCAAAGTTGGGAAAGAAATGTCGTCTTACCTTGGAGACTACCAGTTTGGAGTTGGCGTGCCGTGTGGCGGTGAAAGCATTCTTCACGCAGTTAACCGATTGCTGGAAATCAAAGGAAACAGGTCTGATACCTCCATGTTACTTATTGACTTTATGAACGCATTTAACATGGTGGATCGGACTTCATTAATTCAGGAGGTAAGAATACATTGCCCTGCTTTGTCACGTTGGGTAGAATTCTGCTATGCGTCTCCGGCCAGGCTGTATTATAATGATTTCATCCTCTCGTCGGCGCAAGGTGTTCAACAGGGAGATTCCCTCGGACCCCTGCTCTTCGCTCTCACACTGCACCCCATTGTGAAAAACATCGCAGCCAAGTGCAAACTGGATTTACAGGCGTGGTACTTAGACGACGGAACGATCATTGGTGACACCCTAAAGTATCTAAATCTTTACATATCATCTTGGAGGAAGGTACCAGTCGTGGTCTACACTTAAATATTCACAAAACGGAGGTGTTTTGGCCCAACACAGATCCTTGGAGTCTCAACCAAGATGTCTTTCCACCTGACATTGGCAGGCCAACATCCGGGGTCAAATTGCTTGGTGGCCATGTTAGCTTGGACATACAATTTTGTAAAGACATGGTCCCGCAACGTGTTGAGAAAACTGTACACCTCATGAACACGGTGAAAAAGATCCTCAGTGCGAGCTGTTATTGTTGCGAAACTGTGTAGGTGTCTCTAAATTGTATTTCACTATGCGTACTACAGCACCAACTGCTGTTGAGCATGCTGTCTCTCGCTATGATGACTCTCTGCATCAGTACCTACGGCTGTTGATTACTGCAGATGGCTCCGGTTTTGGTCTGCTTCAGTTCCGTTTGGCGACGCTCCCGATTAAAGACAGTGGCCTGGGAGTTTACACGATGTCTGACACACCCAAGTACTACTAATTAGCCTCACAGTTTCAGACACAGATGGTCCAACGAACTATATTGCAACACGTTGAATCTTCAAGTCCAAGTGCAACTTCGCAGCTGGCCTTGCAGACATACAACCAGGTTTGTGGAATCCAATCTTCTCCTCTTGGCTTTGATACTACAGCCCCCTACCCATGCACTCCATGCATTCATTGTCTGTGACTTATTTTGAAGCTATCAAGAGACAGATCCCCACTACCTAAACCATGTCTGTGAGAGACACTGTGCTATGCCAGAGTAACAAAATAAAGCACGCACAAGACTACTTACTCGCGATACCCATCTGTGGCCTAAACCAGACAATTAGCCCCCGTCATTTCAGATGCGTTCTTAGCTATCGTTACGGCATCCCACTTTTCGAAGAAGGAAGTCGTTGCTCCTGTTGCAATAGAGAAATGGACATTTATGGGGACCATGCACTACACTACGCCAGTGAGGTCGGACTTAAATTCCTCCATGATCTTGTACGAGATATATTTGTCGACATATGTTTTAGGGCTGAAATATCGGCAAGGAAAGAAGCGTCACTAGGACTCTCTTCAGGGAGTAACACTACCTTGCTACCTGCTGATTTACTGGTGTACAATTGGACCAATGGGAAAGATACATGTTTCGACATCACCGGTGTATCTCCTTTTACGAGCGACATCCGCTATTTTGCATCCGGTCAGGCAATTGCAAAAGCTGTACTCCGCAAGCACAACAAATATCGTGCTACTTATGAAGCATATGGGTACGAGCTGGGTATTTTAGCATTCACCACATTAGGTGAATTAGGTGAAGACACTACCATATTCTTAAAGAGATTGAAGAACTGCCTAGCTAACAATGATGCCAGTGGCACTGGAAACTTTCTATTTCATAGAGTAGGTATTGCAATTCAAAAGGGTGTTGGTGCCCAGTTGGTAGCTCAACTACCAACAAACTATGTATGAACAGTCCTTTGTTTATTGTCAATAAAAGCCCTCGGAGGTGCCTTTCTTAAAGAAATTAATTTTTCATATTTACCATATCCATGACTCCATCTTCTACGTACATTCCCAGATTAAAAAAAAAAAAACACAAGATCCTAGCTTAACTAGTTAACTTCTTTTCGCTCTGAAAATGTAGCATCAGCGGGAACTTGTAGGTTGTTTTTTTCAATACAGGGAACTTCTTTCTCCATCGCGATCACCAAAAAAAAAAAAAAAAAAAAAAAAAACTTGTTTCTCCATCATATAATCAAATCTTTATAATTGTAACTCCAAGACCCCAATTATTTCCCACTGTAATCTATCACAACCCCCCGAATCCATGATGATGGCACTTCCGCTGAAGCATTTGATAAGATTTGAGATCTATGAATTCTCTAAAAAATCAAAATCAACAGAACGACCTCTTTTTTTCTATCACCTTGCTTTTCAAAAATTACTTGTTAAAGGAATCGATGCTGAGCAGATATTGCAGCAAATTGATATGCGGTCAAATCCATTGGTATCGAACATGGAATGAGAATTAAGGCATTTTGATAGGAACCCAATGAAGTTTCTAATGGTTTTGATGGATTTATTGAGAACCGAAAGAAAAAAAGTGGGGGTTCTGATGATGAAAAGATGAAATCTAATTGAGAGTTATATATATATATTAGTTTGAATGATAAAGGTATTTCAATTGCATGAAATCAATAGTGACTAAAATTTCCAGAGAGATGAATACTAGAGAAAAAGAAGATCATCAAATAAAGGTTCGTTAATTTCATGGTGGTGCAGTTGATGAGATGAAGTTTTGTTAATTTTCTTTTTTATTTTATCACTGATTCAAGCAAGGTCTATATGAAAATTGAGTTTTGTAAAAGATTATAATGTTTTCTATTTATTTTTTCCAGGGATAACATACTTTGATTCAATTGTGTTTTTTGGAAACGGGTTGCAAAAAGAATGATAACGGAGAATTGAGAATTTGGAGTTACTAATTAGGGGCTCGTAGTCTTCCTTTGTGAAGCATGAAAATGATATTGAATCTGAGGGCAATAGAGGAAACCAATTCTTAATGGATAATTAAATTTTTATAAATAAAAAGAAAAATACAAAAAATAAGAAACTATTAGGCCAAACCTAGTCTTTAACGGTCAACATCTAGTCAAGGTACCAACCCTTAATATTTCAAATATTGGGTACCAAAACTAGGTATTGGACATTTGTTAGGTACCAAACGTTAAATATCCCTTCCTTTAAAGCTACATAAGAACTTCCACTAACGTAAGTTGTTTTCTCTCTTTTGTTTTTTATCCATTCTTTTTGTCCAAACCAAAACCTTCAATCAGTAGCTATAGATATGATCATGCATTGTCTTTTTACAGGGTGTATCATAAAACTACATAGATGATATTGTGTGATATAGTAACAGGATTTATCATAGAATCATGATAGGTCCGGTCCTTGCTTTTCGGTGGGCTCAATCAAAAAATAATATTTTTTTTTACTCAGAAAGGGCAAAGTTTATTAAAGAAAAAACATGGATACCACAAAGCAGTGGAGACCATGAGAGAAAGTTACAATCTATGTTTCAAAGAAACATAGAACATCACAAAAAGAAAAGAGAAACTAGCCTTAAGTTAAGAATTACAGGCATTGACAAGAAATGTACTAAGCAATGCCTAACACCCCATTCCAGTTGAATAACAAACTGTTAATAGAAATGTTCTCAAAAATATTTGTGCCTAGAGCCCAACTATAGAGAAGGCATTTTACTTCAATCAAGAGCTGATTGTATTTCTTATATATCCCTTGAAATAATCTGCTATTCCTTTCATTCCAAATTACCTACAAAATTGCAAAAGGAATCATGCTCCAAAGTTTGTGTCTCCATGACCTACCCTTTTTTCTATTCCATTCCCACAATGTTGCCTTAACATCTTCCCCGAAAACCTACACAAGCTTGAAACTTGTAAAGAAAAAATTTCAGAGCTTTCTTGCTTCTTCACAATGTAAGAATAAGTGTGAATTAGACTCAACTTCCTTTTTTCACATGATACATCCATTAATCATAATGGAGCCATGCAGAGAATCAAGAGTTGGAGCTGCATTGTAACATAAATTCCAAGTGAAAAATAATACCTTCTGAGGAGTTCTTGGATTCCATACACTTTTATGAGGAAATCTGATGAACCCTGCCACTTCAATAGCATCATAACAAGATTTTATAGAGAAACCATTTCCACCATTCCCTGACAAGTAATCATCTCCAACTTTAGTTAAAATAAGAATATTGATTTGGCCCAGCAGATCTGTAACCATAACCACTTCCTTTTCTTTGAGATTCCTAGTGAAATTGAAATCCCAAGCATTTCCATTGTCAGTCACCTTCACCATATCTTTTATAGTAGCATGTTTGTTTCTGGAGAGTTTATAAAGAGAAGGAAATAGCCTAGCTAGTGATATTGTTCCAATCCAGATGTCATTCCAGAAAGAACATCTATTGCCACTTTGAATATGTACTGTAGATAGCTTCGAAATGATGCTTTTTGATTTGAGAATGCCAGTCCACAAACTCTTTCCCACTGAGTTGTTAGTGTCATTTGGAAAACTAGCTTCAATAGAACCACCAAATTTTTGATGCACAATAGATCTCTAGAATGCTCTTCTTTCTGTATTGTATCTCAATATCCATTTGGCATGTAGAGCTCTATTCATGAGTCTCAGCTTCTTTACTCAATACCTCCTCTTTGTTTTGAGCTCTATTCATGAGTCTCAATCAAAAAATAATTTGTGGCCCTAAAATCGACTTTTCCTTTATACAACGAGAAAAAAAGATTTGCACTGCTGATCATGAAAAAAAAAATATCACGATTAACACACTAAAATCAAGCCTTTTGGTAGACTTTTAATAGGCAACTATTAGGGAATTGATGACAATATGTAGGGAAATGTGAGATTTTAATAAACACCTAAGATCAGGTCTACCTTTCAAAAGGAAGAAAACACGGGTCTTTCTTTTGATTACTTTTGATAGCCAAATGGTGAATTGCAGAGAAATATGAGACTTTAATCTACAAATTAGTTTAAATATACACCAACAAATTCTTTACTGGTATGTGTGGTATATGTGTAGAAAGTACCGTACGAGAGTAGAAGTATGAATGGTAGTAATCAGTGGAATACTTAGATACCGTTTACATATATGTGAACAGAAGAAGATGATAAGAGGGTATATATATATATATGGACAATTTTCCTTTTTTGAAAGATAGAAATACGCAAGGAGAAATACTATAATTGATTAGTGATTAAGCCAAAGCTGTATGCATGGAAACATGGGCACGACACATATTATTGGACTTCTATCAACCTTGTGTATCTTTTAAACTTAATAAATAATCTAGGAAATACCATTAGGTCCTAAAAATAATATATTAGAGAGAGTCTAGTCCATTTGATCCAGTCAAATGTCTGTTTGGTCCTATTTGGTAATATAAATTATAGTTTGGTCCTAAAAATTATTGTTTGGTCCTACGCTGATGTCATGGATGATGTAAATGTCACCATGTTGTGGCAAAAATACCCTTTTGGATAAAGACCATATATATAGTCAAAAAGTATGAGAGAATAAGTCATTATCAGATTTTCTTTCTCTCTCCTCTATAATTCAATTTCAGATCTAGTTTTTTTCTCTCCCCATTTTTTTAATTTTTTTATTTTCTGCTATTGTTTATGTTGCAAACAACGAATCTTGATGATGAAGAAGATGAAGAATTGTTGCTGCTACTGTTGTTGACGATGAAGACGATGAAGATGATGGAGATAATGAAGATGTTGTTGAAGATGATGGAGATTTGATCTTCTCGTGTTGTTGCTATTGAAGACGATCCATGAAATCAATGAAGACGATGGTGTTGCTGTTTAAGAAGATGATGGAGATGATGTTGCTGTTGTTGAAGATGATGTTTAACTTTTTCTTTTTTCTCTGCTGCTGTATTTTTTTCTTGATTTTCTTGTTTTTCTCTGCTGCTGTTGTTGAAGATGGTTTTTATATGGACTTCATTCCTGGAATGAAGTCTGTTTATTTTAGGTTTTTATATGGACTTCATTCCTGGAATGAAGTCTGTTTTTTAGTTTTTTAAATGAATTGAAGTCTGTTTTTTTTAAGGTTTTTATATGGACTTCATTCCTGGAATGAAGTCTGTTTTTTTAATGTTTTTTATATGGACTTCATTCCTGGAATGAAGTCGTTTTTTTTAGGTTTTTATATGGACTTCATTCCTGGAATGAAGTCTGTTCTTTTTAGATTTTTATATGGACTTCATTCCTGGAATGATGTCTGGAATGAAGTATGTTTTTTTAGGTTTTTATATGGACTTCATTCCTGGAATGAAGTATGTTTTTTTAGGTTTTTATATAGACTTCATTCCTGGAATGAAGTCTGTTTTTTTTAGGTTTTTATATGAATTCATTCCTGGAATGAAGTCTCTTTTTTAGGTTTTTATATGGACTTCATTCTTGGAATGAAGTCTGTTTTTTGTACATTTTTATATGGACTTTCATTTCTGTTTTTTATGTTTTTATATGGACTTCATTTCTGAAATGAACTGCTAAAAAAAGTACAAATTCACACGGAAGGGTACTTTTGTCAGTTTAATATTTTTAAATAATTATGGACCAAACAGTAAAAGACGTTTGACCAAAGGACTTAACAGACATGGGCCCACCTAAAAAAGGACCAAACGATATTTTTCCCATAAATAATATCATTCAGTTTGTGCGGGTAAGAGAACTTTCATAATTTGTGGCCTTTTTCATCTGGTGGCCTCAAGGGAGGCTTTGTTCTCTTTAACTACAGGGCCGGCCCTGAATCATGATTATGGATAAATTTGAAAAACTTAAGAATAACTTGACAATGCTCAATATGTGTTTGATAAAATTGCGGAAAGAAGTGCCTTGAAATTGACTGCAGTTCCAGGAATTTTAAGAGATTTTATTCAGTGGGGGTTGTTTATATATGATTTTAGAGTAACGGGCCCTCATAATGTGTTCTTTACATACGTTTTTACATACTCCCTCCGTCCCACTATTAAGTGACCTAGTTTAAGTTTGCACAATTTTTAAGGCAAGCAAGGAAAAGAGTACTTTTAAGTATTTTTTACAATTATACCCTTTATGGATAGTAACTAGTGAAATTTAGAAATGATTTATCTCTCAAACTACTCCACGGATGTTCGCAAACTTCATACCATTGAAAAACATTTTAAAACACCTACGTAACGAATATAAACAAGCCTATCAAATTATGCATATTTCTTATATTTTTTATAATTAACTAAAAGGATAATTTTAGAAATATCTCCTTATTTAGTGATATAGGTCACTTATTAGTGGGACAAAATCTAAAATCAAATAGGTCATTTAATAGTGGGACGGAGGGAGTATTAATTGTATATGGGGGTGAGCATGGACCGGTATGGACCGGTTTTCACCTCATCCGCATCCAATCCAATGCATTACGGATTTTGAATTTGACATCCGCATCCAATCCAGATCCAACGAATTTGCATCCAATGGATGCACAGATTGGATGCGGATAATCCAATGGATTTGTTTTAGTTAAAATTTATAGTAAAGAAAATAAAGCCAACACAAGTGACTACTTATAAAATCTGCATATCCTATATATGTATACAAATATAAAAACGCCATGTACAACATCCCAATCAAATACCTTAAAAATTCCAAAATGATCCATATGTATTTTCTAGAACTATATAAATGCCTATAATTTAACGGATATGGATGTCCAACGGATTTTCAAGGTTGCACCCGGGTCCGATCCGTAATCCATTGGATTTCAAAATTTTCATCCGCATCCAATCCGTTAACGAACGGTCCGGGCATCCATCCGCAAAAGAACGGTTGGTTCCGGTTAAATTCGCTGATTACGGGTAAAATGCTCACCCCTATGTATATCTACTTTATGTTGCAGCATCTGTCAAGCTGAAGAAGAATCTCTATTTCACTTACTTCTTATTTGCAATCATGCAAAAGCTGTCTGGAGAATGCTTAGCATCAACATTGACCAAGTCATCTTGAACTGCAGTAGCATTCAAGACTGGATTATCTCTTGGTTCACCAATGTTTCAAACTCTAGCTCTGAAGAATTGCACCTCTGGAGGAAAACACTCATGGTTGCATGTTGGATAATTTGGAAGGAAAGATGTGAATGTGTTTTTGATGATAAAATCCTCAACCCAGTCAACACAGTGGCAAGAATCAAATACCATCTCATCAGTTTTTCCAGCCAGCCAGTACCCAATATGGGAATTCAGCCTGATAGAGTTCTTAGAAATCAACATTTGCACACACTCACTGATGTCAATACTTTAAATATATATGTTGATGCTTCTTTTGACTATAATACTAACACTTGTGGCACTGGAATTGTGTTGATTTCTTCTACAGGTGACCTTGAAGGATTCAAAGGCTCCTATGCAAATCGAATAAGGGATCCAGAGGAAGGTGAATGCACAGCTATCCTAGAAGCAGTGAAATGGATTAAAGCTCAAGGTCACACAAGAATCAACTTGCTAGCTGATGCTCAAAACGTAGTTAACTCTGTAAACTCCGATGACCTCTTTGTCAGATGGGAATACAGGAAAATTATAAGAGACATCAAGATTTTACTTAATTCTTTTGGCTTTTGGAGTTTAAATCATATCTTGAGAGATAATAATAACTTGGCAGATAGTATTGCTAAGAAAATTAGGTTAGATGGTATTTCAGTTGAAGTTCTGCAAGATGTTCCTAGTTGTCTAAACTCTTTGTTAGGCAGGCATATTGAACCTGCCTAAGATTAATAAAATATTAGGAGTTCTTGTTTCTATAATTCCGTCTTTTATCACCCCTCACATATACTAGAATAATAGCACCTTAGGTCTTTAGATGCTTGCAACCCATAGCTGATAGTGTATGAGTACATTGGAGCAGCTAGAGACCAACTTTGTCTACTTTTGTTTCAGAACCCTTTTCTCAGTTCCCTTGTGGGGGAATTCTTGGCCTTAATGTGTCACTAATAGTTACAGTCACGTAATATTGGAACTTTACACTTGTATTACATTTACATGCGATATTGTGCAGTGTCTTTTATGCACACCTTCGTTGAAAGCTTTTTTTTGTCTTTGGTCAATTATGTTGTTTAGAGTGCTGTTATGATGTGGACAGGGTTTCCGATATGTGTCATCTGGCTCCATGGTCATATCTTCATATAAGGAAGGCGAGTCTTACATCAAATCCATTATAGACGGAGATCGAGCCAAATGTTCTTTTGCATTTCCTGTGTTTCTTGAGGAAAACCCAGATTATTCTTGCTTATTTGGTAATAAGCACTTCATATCTGTCCCTCTTTTTCCGGATTGTACATTCAATAAAAACGTAGCCTTTTTAATATCTTGTCTCATGCATTGAGAAATGCCAATGAAGTCAGGTCTTAAGATATCAAATTACTCTTTGCTAAACTTGTTGCAAAGAGTTTCTCATTTATTGCAAAGAGTTTTTGGATTTCCTCCAACTACAGAGCAAATTTTGGGGTTCATGACAAATTTTGCAAAATGTTGGTCTTAAACACTAGGCATTGTTATTATCCGCGGGGTACAGCCCAATCCAAGTTTAGCGCTGGATCTCTTTGTTGCCTTTTTTTTTCTTTGTTTTCGAATGTGTATTTATATTTTTGTTTTTCTTTGACCATGTTTTTTTGTTTGGCGGTCGACCTCCCCACCGCCTGCAGTCATTTAGTTATATTTTCAATGATTATTTGTTGGAAACAAAAAGCGAATATCAATTTAGCTAATATAGGATAAAAGGTTAATTTAGTAAATTAGTATTTAATTGGGTTTCACATATTATGGATTTTAATAGTGGGCTACACATAAACAAAAAAGAGAAAAAGGGCTAGAAATGAGTTCCCCCTAAACTAAGAACGCGCAATTGGGGGATATGAGAATTAATCGGGAGATATAACTACAAGACAAAATAAGGATCCAAATATCAAATCTGGGTCACCCCTTATGTGATTATATTTTTAAATCCTAATCTACCCCTCACTAATCAGGTTTAGTGGTTAATATTAATTAGTAAAAATCTTAAGTATTTGTTAATGATTAGTGTGTATTTGTATTTGGGTGAATGAGATTAGAGTAAAAAGATGGAATTTTTTTTTCGAGAGAATCTTTTTTGGTGAAAGTGGAGGATGATTGTGAAGAGGGAACTACTGTTAAGAGGTTAAAAGTTTGATTTTGATTTTTTCTTTGAATCCACCATTGTTGCAGCTGAAATAGCTTGGTGCCGGCATGGTATTCAACCGAAAAGACCATGCCGGCATTTGTTGGAAGCTTTCATAAATGTTTGCCACTATATTGGGGGTATGTTGGATACTTTTCTGGTTTTGATCTTCAAAACCTTTTTATTTTGTTTTAATCAGTCCACTGCCGGCACAGTCAGTTGATTCTCGAGCGTGCTAATACCTATGCCGGCATAGTATGTTGCTTAAATTTCTATGCCGACACATGATGAAAAGTATTCAGAAAGTTAATTTTTTTTTCACTTGACTACCAGCATTGATAGGAAGTTCTCGAGCATGCCGACACCATTTTCCGGCATATGGTCTACATCAATTCCAGCATGGTCTTCATCACTTCCGGCGATGTAAAAAAAAATCCGTTTTGATTTTTTTGTTGGTTTTAATCACTCCACTGCCTGCACAGTTAGTTAATTCTCGAGCATGCCGGCACTTGACTACCGGCATTGTATGTTGCTTTAATTTGTATGCCAGCACCATTTACCGGCATGGCCTTCATCAATTCCGGCATGGTCATCATCACTTTCAGCATGATCTTCATCACTTCCGAATCAAGAAAAAAAAATCGTTTCCAAAGTGAGGAGCCGGCAGAGAAGGAGAAAAGAACTTGATAGGGAGTGGGGAGAGTTTAGAATTTGAAAGGGAATGGGGTATATTTGGGTTTCAAACCTCTAGCCCTAAAAGAGATTAATAAGAAGCGGAGATGGAAATGGGGATATGATTTTAAGTTTTTGATTTTTATTTTGAGGGAAGGGTATTTTAGTATTTTCGTAACCAAAAATCACCCCTTAGCACACACAATGGATTGGGGGAAGTAATTCATATCCCCCAATTAATTCCCATATCCCCAATTGCGCGTTCTAAAATAACTCAACGCCTTGTATTACACTATAAATACTTTTTTTCACGAGCATGTACAATTAGTAAAATATCAACTTGCTAAATATTATCGGTTGATCATGGCTTGAATAAGAAATGGATTTTTATCTTCGCCTCTTCTGTTAGAAAAAATGGCACAAGCTAGGATCATCAATCAGGATATGAAATGGAAATAAAATCGAAGTAATTCAAGTACACACACAAAACAAGGATATATTGCAGTTTGATCAAGACGATCTAATTTCATTTACAAAGAGGATGAAATACTTTTTGTTGGAATATTTTCAACTGCGCTATCTAAGGGGTCCAGGGGAGACCGCCCCTGGTGGGGGTTTCTAGGGGGCAACGCCCCCGGAAGAATTTTTAGGTTGTACGTAAATGTTATGACAGTTACAAGCATATCCAGAAACTTCGTTTCCAACAGACACCATTGATGTCTGATGATGAAGAGACTCATCGTTTCGTGAAACCTGTTGGTGAAAAGATGTCTTTTCCCAACAGATGCGAAAACCTATATAAATAGCATCTCCCAAAACTTGTTCAAACATATCTCGAAAAAAAACCTTTCTCTGTTTTCTCTCTTTTCTAAAGCATCATCAGAACTTTTGCTTACATGTGTTCTTGATTGAATCAAGGGGTACAAACCTTGAATTCAATTTATGTTGTAGGGCTTTCATTGTATCCTGAAGGCATTATTTCACATACCTGTTGTAATCGCCAATTGTTATTGGGAGGGTAAAAATAATTGTATAAAAGAAATCTTATGCGCCTTGAAAGTTTTTGAGTACAACAACATTTTTCTTGTGTTATTTCATTTTCTATTGCAACCCAATATTCCAACACTTTTCACCATATATCAAATAAGTTCACAAGAATATGATTCAAACCCCCTCTACCCCTAACTTTTGCCTCCCTCTCTCAAGAAGAAACCTGTTTTGAGGCATACTCAAATGTTTTGAGACATATATTTGTCTAAGTTCGACTGAAAAGTTATCAGCCGAACCTTGAATATGCCTCGAAAAATTTGAGTAAGCCTCAAAATATGTTTCCTCAAGAACAAAAGAACACCAGAAGTGTAGAGAAAAATACCCTTGCCCTAATTCTCCCGATGCCGACTTACTTCGCTTTTGGGCTAGAGAACTTAAGCAAGCCCATATAGGCTCATGTTCAAAAAGGTTTTGAATATGCGGAGCGGAAGCATATTTTACAGGAAATGATGGAAAGAAATAAGAGAATTAACTAAGATGCCCGTTGATGATATGAAGAGCTGGTTAGCGAATAGGTAAATGAGATGTAACAAGAGATTTGTAATTATTTACTTATTTACTTAATATGAAATTAGTTTCCATGTTTTGGTTCTGATCTTGGTATTAGTTTTCATATTAACATGGTGCTTATCAATAGTTCAATACTGTTTGTAACTTTTTAAGGTAATTTGGGCACTTAATCTGACTTAATCTCATTTTTCAGTCATTAGATCGGTAAAAGAAAACTCGCTGAAAGTTAATACTGAAAAGGTATACTTCTAGCATCATACCAGACTAAGAAAGAATAAACGGATAGCAAACTAAATCTCTCACCACTGTTTTTTCTAATTTTCTTTTTTCTTTTAATGGCGATTATAATCCATGTGCCTTCCCTCGTTCCCCGTATTACAAGAACATCTCCCCGCACAAAATAAGCAACACAATCAAGAAACAGGATATTAAATATTTCAAAATTCAATTTCCTCAAACATCATACTTACAAAATCCATAGGACTTTTGTAATCATAAATATTTTCTTTATAAAAAAAGGAGAACGAAATATATCAAAATCTTATCAATGGCTTCACATCTGCTTTGGTATATGGACCATATATACTGTAGCGGGACATATAAACACAAAATGGACATGCGTATTTGCATGCACAAAGATATCATACATGAGTTATGTATTTGTGACAAGTACAACTTCAATTATCAGTGACACCTCGAACTGTATTTCAAGGGAGATTGTTACTTGTCCTTAGCGAGTCTCATGCCTTGGTTTGTATTTGACTCACTTGTCCCAATCATATCTCGCAATCATTTTTTCATGTCTCACAATCCCTTTTCCAGTCCAACTGATTAGTGGTAACATAGAAATGTAAAATGATTGTGCATAATATAACAAAGGTACTACAAAAGGTTACTATTACTACTAAGAAAAATTCACCTTTCAATAAAATAAATCAGTTGATGTATTGATTTATTAACAACATAGTACAATTATACAAGTTACTATGATATTTCCACAAATTCTTCTCTAATGAATCGATCCTTTCGAAACTAAAAACAATTCCAAAGAACCTTCCTCTCTCTCACACGAGAGGACCCAACATCTAGGGATAAACTGATTTTGAAAAGAAGAAAAAAAGTGTATATAACGAGGCACAAGACCAATTCCACATAAAATGCAAGAGTTATGGAGATTCGTACCTTAATGTTGTAGAATATCAATGGTATTTAATTTACCATGTATCAAACACCACATTAAGATGTTTATCTTCGGAGGTACTGTCTGTTTCCAAATGAACTTATAAGGGAATTGTGCAATTCCATCTTCTGCCGCCAACTTGGAGTATAAAGATTTAACTGTAAAGACTCCCGTTAAATGGAGTTTCCACCTCCGAGTGTCTGCTAGACTGTCACAAGCTGGGAGATTATCACCAATCACAGTTAGGAGAGCGGTAAATTCTTCTACTTATGAATCTGTAAGGACTCGCTTGAAATCAAACTTCCAACTGCCTTCCAAAGAAATCATGGATGCAACCGTACCATTGCTTTCTCTAGATAACTTACAGAGGTTCGAATGTGTCGTCGCTAATGGAAGATGACCCCACCAATTGTCATTCCAGAAAGCAATAGAACTACCTGAATGTAAATGAAGTGTCGAGTTCTCCTTGACCACTCCAGCAGCTTCAGCAATGACACGCCAACAAGAGACACCATAGGTTTGAGTAACCTTACCGGGGATCCAAAATTAAGCCTGTCACAGTTTCTGGAGATTACAGTCTTTACATAATAAGCCTCGTTCTTTAGTTGCACGAACCAAATCCCAGTTGACCAAATGAAAAGTTCTTCCACCTTCTTTGTACTCTCACAAAAACTTGCCCATCCTTTTTTCTAGTATCCGGTATGGATATCAAGGAAAACTGTTTACTTGTCCAACTCGAGTCTCATGGCTCGATTTGACTTTGTCTCTGACTTGTTTGTCCTACCATTTTACTAAGATTTTCCGTGTCTTTTCTTTTCCGTAGTACGGATTCTACGGAAAATATATATACTGTAGTTTGAACTTCCTGACCAGCTTGAAAAACAGAAAACTGTGGTGAGGATTCAGGTTACAAGATATAAGCCTGTCACAGTTTCTGGAGATTATAGTCTTTACATAATCTTCCGGTCATCAATCAAAGCATTGGCCCTGTGCCCTTAAGATATGAGACAGCAAAAATGAATACCATTATCAAAGGCAAAAGATAGGTACAACACGGTATGAATTAGCTGAAAAAATACACAGAAAAGATGAAACAACTCTTCAACATACCTCGAAATAGCTTGTTCACATGCCTCATTTGTTTCAAATTCTGAATCATCAAGCAGAGAAGCTAGTTAAACTTGATAACAGTCGTACAATTCTGCTCAACTATAAAAAGTTACTATAGGTTAAAAGATCGGATCATAGCGTAAATGGAGTTGTAATTTTCTATGATGGTGGCTGCAAATGTGACAGCAATTCCACAATGGGCGAAGCAGTACCTTCGCTCAAATCATAAAAAACTACAACTTGCCCATTTACACTATTACAGCCAAGAAAGGCTCCAGCATTAATTCTAGTAGGATATCATCAACCTACTACAGGTAAACAATCATTTGTAATACGAGAGGTATCAAAGACGCAAGATGAAATGTTGGAGGAAATTTAACCCAACTATAAACTCTAATCGGAAGTGAGAAATTGATTCAATATCCTTCAACTCCCTCCTATGACTTTGACAGACACCTTAATATCATCTCTTATACATACTGCAGACATTATCTTCACTCTGAGGTGAAAGCCGGAAATGAGATGTCGGAGGAAATTGAACCCCCCAACTGCAGCACATTATAGCAGTGTGCACCTGGTTCAATTTCCTTCGACTCTCGCTTACGACTTCAGCTCCTTTAAATTTTCTCACTTGCACATCTACATTATCTTCTCTTCGTCGTGTAAGACGGAGATGAGATGTTGGAGATTGAACCCAACTGCACCTACATTATAGCAGTGCGCAATTGGTTCATTTTCCTTCAACTCTCACTTACGACTTCATGTCTACCTTTTTGTTTTGTGTTTCCTTACAGTATATGCTGGATGTAAGACATTGGAGAAAACTAAACTGAACAAGGAAATCACTATAAATTTAGTTTTATCCAATTCTTACTTCCAACATTTACATCCTTGTTTTTGCTTATAAGTGAAAGTTGGAAGTGAGATGTTGGAGGAAACTGAACCATATTAATTAGAGTGTCACTTAGAACTGGTTCACTTCTCTACAACTCTCACAGACAACTTTGTAACACTTTTTTTTGGTAAGCTTGATGTGGATTGGATAAACTTAAAATGCCAAGTATTTATAAGCCTTGAAATGAACTACAATCATGCTTTTCCGAAGGCAAAAGTTGCATGTGTTTGGAATATCTCAGAGCTAGAAGAGAATATCTGACAGAAGACACAAATAAAGCATGTTGGTTTACTTTACTTGAAAATGTGTCCCCAAGGACAATATCTGTTTCTCTTTTAGGCAGTCTGTTTGGCCAAGTAAACTAAGGACCTAGGGGGTGAGCCACATAAGTCTTAATGAGCTGCAGTAAAACACTAATTTAACATTTTTTTCATTTTCTTCTGATATCTGTTACAAACTATAGTAAGACTTCGACCCCATAATGGGACCCTAGCTAATGTTTCAATTGGTTCTCTACAATAAAGAATAAAATGAAGAAAATAAATTCTGAAATTATTTCTTTTTGATCGTGAATTCTGAAATTATTTTGAAGATAAAGCTCGGAATCAGCATCCCAGATCATGGTCCCTTGCTGATACACTCTTGATGAGGTCGTCATGTACAATTTACATTAATCACATAACGAAAAAATGAATATACTGAGCCAACCATTGTTTGCACAAATCAAGTTCAGAGAGTGCATTTGCTTGCAGTGCCTGCAAACCAATATAGCTGAATTTCGTTAACAATTAGCGGGAAAAACTAACAAATGAAAATAAAAACAAAAATAAATCAAATCCAAGGTTTTCTTTTTGATTCAAGGAGATTATGAAGAACGCACATTAGCAATGTCATCGGGAAAAATTTAGCATGCCGCCAAGATGTAGCTGATGATCTTTAGGACAACCACGTGCTTTTGATCAAAATCATGCTGTTACTACTCGGGGCGTTATTTTGCAGCAGCTCTACAGTAAATGGAAAAGCCATGCTTCCTATCGGCGGCACTGGCTTATGGTAGAACTAGACATGTATTTTTTGGATATGGATTTGCAGAATTTTGAAGATATCAAGTTGCGCATATATGTGGGGTGTTCTTGGCGATATTTCCCATGATTTGGATGACAAACTCTTTGCATGCCATCTCGTATTGGTTGTGTCAGAGACTAACCCAGCAACGTCCAGCGAGCTTCAATTCCAAGCACTCGAGCAAGTCAATCTATCTAACACTTCACTTTGTTGATGTTAAAAAAAACGGGTTTTGTTTTACTGGAGCATTCAAATAACTATGATGCTAAAATGAAACAAAATATACTTTCTACAACTCCATGGTAAAGCACTTTGCTTTCCAAGATTTTTCCTGCAAAGAAGGAATAAATTGAGATGTGAAAATGAAAAATTCGAGAAGAACGAGTGATGTCAAAAATATACGTGCATGGCAACAAGAAGACAAATGGATGCCTTCTGTGTATATAGCTGGGATTGCAATTACTCGGAGGGACGACTTGACTTTGCCGACCTGGTCTGGCATCTTTAATTGGCAGACGCCTGCTTTGCCTACCTTTTAATTTTCCCGCATGTCGACAACCCTATTATGTTCTCCCTAAAACCCACCTTTTTTTTTTCCTCTGCACATGCGGGTTTCAATGAGGAAGCATATAGAATTTTTTTTTATCCGTAAATAAGGGATATTATTAAAAGTGGAAGCATATAGAATTGCGACTGGCTTGATATATTAGATTTATATGACAGCCAAAAGTTTCAGGGAACACTGATTCATTAACCACCATCTAGGTCCTGACTTGAACTTAGTTGTGTGGTTCTATTTTAGAAGGCCTCGGCACAGTTTTATGTTTCGAGGTCGTGATTATGTTGTTGTTGCGATTATGTTTTTGCTGGTGTTAATTAGCTTTGTTTGACTGCCTGGAAATTTTCAGGTGGAATCTTCCGGGGACTAATTTGACGTAGGCTATTATGATTTATTTTTCAGATCAAAAAGTTGGAATTCTCCACCATATACTTTTATTTACAATTTTTTTGGCTAAAGGGTAGAACGATTCCTAAGTCAATGGCTCAGAAATGAAAAAGTCCAAATGCAAAAACATAGACAAATCTGAAGACACCAAAAAGATAACCCTGGTAAATTCTTATATGTACTTTAGAAAATTTTCAAGAGACGACAAACTAAATCTTTCACCACTATCAAGAACATATCCCGCATAAAACAAGTAATGCAGTCAAGAAGGAAACAGGAAATTAAATATTTCAAAAGTTCAATTTCCTCTAACATCTTACTTGCAAAATCCATAAGACTTTTGCAATCATAAATGTTTTCCTTATAAGAAAAAAAAAGGAGAATGAAATATGTCAAGAGCTAAGTGATCAATGCTTTCACATATGCACAAAAAGCACATGCAAATTTACATGCACAAAGGTATAACACATGAGACTGTAATCCAGCACCTCAATTTCTTATGTACTTTTGGTAGTACCTCTGTCCTTTTTGTAGTACCTCAAGTATAGGTTAGCTTGTGTTCAGCTTCTTTCAAAACATGTTTCACAGCTAGAAATAAACTATAGCCACTAGTTATCTTTTATATCTGGTTAATTCTCGCAAGAGACGTCGATTTTCATGAAAACTTAATTCCTTTAATCATGTAAAGTGTACTGTTTCTTTTTATGTGGCATTTGAAACATTGAGATGTCTTTTTTTTTTCACCCAAATTCACAAAACCAAGAGGCCATTTCTTAAAAATAACCAAGCAAATTATAAATGTGATTCAATCAAAATATAATAGAAATACAAACTGCAGAAGTACCTGCAGAAAGAAAATAAAAATTATACTACTTAATTAGTCACTTTTTATTTAGTAATAGTGCTTTCTCTAAATCATTAACGTTGTTGCGTTTCTGATCGATGATAACCAAAAATTGATTAATGTCTTGATTGTTTCAGTGGATGAACTCTGTTTCCCATGTCACCTGGTTCATTCGAGGTTAGTATATTGCAAATCAACGTCCATATACCATATGCATAAATCTATGTAGCCCACCAAAGCATAGTTGGTATGTAATATGTTTAATTTTCTTTCTTTATTAGTTTACTCCAATGTCTCGGTTTTCTTTGATAACTTTTTTTTTTCTGTACTGCCCCAACTTTGGTTACCTTGTTTCCTTCGTAACCTAAACTTTTGTAACTATAAACGAACTATCATCAGTAGTTGTCTTTTATATCTCATTAATTCTCGCGAGACATGCCAATTTAAATTCTTTTATCATGTAAAGTGTAGTGTTTCATTTCATGTGACTGTTGAAACAAGAATTGAGATGTCTCACCGACAGGTCATCTTTCAAAAATAATCAAGCAACCATTTTGGGACGGCATATAGCATTTAAGCTTACAGTGATTGAAATCACATTCTATACCTCATACCATGCATGTATTAGAAACTACTAGATTTGGAGAAAATTTTTGACGGGGCAAAAACCGATGGGGGCATGGGAGACGAATAGGAATTCAACACATGTCCTTCATTTCCTTACGTTTTTTTAACTAATTGAAGTCTTCAAATTCTATACCTGATTTACCCTTCCACAAAATATTGTTAACTTCGTATGACTTCTCTCCTGTATTAAAGGTAGTTTCCTACCTAAACACGAATGAAATATCGCTAGAAAAGGGAAGAATATCTTGTAACAGTGCAGACATATTTAGTTAGTTCAAGAAGGTAACAATTAGAGCAATTAAGGGGAATCTTCAGCACCCTCCCTTAATGCCGTGATCTTCTCATTTTGGCATCTTTCTTTCTTTTTCTTTTTCTTGCCAGTTATAAAGCGGTATAACATCTGAGTAATTAAAAAAAAATCAGCGGACGATGGAAAAGAGGATCGAAGACATATTTTTTCGATAGTATTTACGTGATTTGTGTTCATTCAACTGATAAAATCGATTATATGTCGTTGGGAAATGAAGTTAATTATTTTACAGGAGATAGCTCTTTGTGGGGAGAACATCCGGTGCATTTTTCTTAATTGTAGACTTTAAGGTTCTGTCTACGATTCAAAAAAAAAAAGTTTCTTTGTAAATTTGTAACCGAGACCGATCCGACTAGTGTTGGCATGATAAACCAAAGGAAATTTCATGCTATCACTTTTAATTCATATGAGATCAGTTCCATGCTACTGACAAAATGATTTGATAAAACAGCGTTTGCTCTTGGTAAATGAGGAAGGAGAATAATTTTGGAAGGATATCACCCGAGTATAGCTGTAATTTCCTGTTTTTACTTGACCCATCTAAGATAATATTGGGGACGGGGGAAAATTTGGGACAGAGGATCTGGGGTAGGGAAGTCGAAATGTAAATTAGTTAAAAATGGCAAAGAAACGAGGGACAAGTGTCGAACTCCTACTCGTCCCCCATGCCCCCATCTGTATTTTCCCCCATCAAAAATTTTCTCCTAGATTTGTGCCCGTGCTACGCAACGGGCATTTTTTTTCTTCTTTTAACCATATTTTTGATTTGGTGTGCGTGGTGCCTCGCCTCGTGGCGAGCGTTTTTAATTTGGGGTGCGCGGTCTTCCCCCCGCCACGTGTTAGTGTGCACAAAGCTTTATCCCACCACATGACGCGTTTTTGATTTGGTGTGCTCGGAGCTTCAACCCGTTTTGTAACGGTGTATTTTACTATTTTTGATAACTATATAAATGTTAGTTTTTCTTCTCATAAAGTTGAGAGGCTATGATGTGCGGTTAAATTTGTTTTCCTCCCAAAATCTCGTCCATAAATGCCTGGAAAGAACGATGATATTGACTTAACCAAGAAAACTAAGAACATTAAACTTGGTTGGAGCCAATGCCAATGGCTATCTAGCTGGAAAGCGCACACTGTTAAATTATAATTACATTAAATTACAACTAATAGCTATCTATTTGTCTCACCGTTCAACGTGAGACCAATAGAGCTTTATTTTATCACCATAAGATTTCCATTTCCCTATGGTTAAATACAAACCCCCATGATCTTTATTATTAAAAAATCCCAAATGATTCCTCAAAGTTAAGTTCAATAACACTAGCAACATAAAACTCTATTTAAAGAAGCTTAATCTTAAATCGATCACTGTTGATGGTTTAATATTCTAGGATCACTATTTTAGTGTTTTCTTCATTTAAGCATAGGTTTTGCAACTAATTTATTAAAGGCTAATCAACTAAAGGAGAATTGTGTTATAGAGTCGACTCTCCAGTTGAATTGGAGATTAAGTTGGATCAAAGAAACTCTCACCTACAAATTAATAAGCTAACATAATTGTGTTTAGAATGATGTAGATCACTCACTTTCTAAAGACCATCAAGTAATGAAATATTTCTAAGCAAGCAATCAATGAAGCCTAAGGCGATTAAGATTATCTAGTAGATGATTTAAGAGCTAAAGATGTAATCTAGAAACCTATGAAGTAGGGTGATTTGAGAATATATTAAGGTTAACTCCATCTTTAATTTCTTTTTTGTTCTAGGAACAAGAGTCTTCCACGATCATGCTGCAAACAAAAAATACAACCTTATAAAACTCTTTAGTTAAAACAAAGCCGGAAAGTTTTGTGCGCCATGAACTACATATAGTGAGTTGGATACTATTTCTCCGAGCCACTTTGGAGCAACAATCTGTTACACACTTAGTAATGCCATCTACTATTAGTCAGAGGTGACCTTGTACATTTGTTTGTTAAACTGCAGCAAGCATGTACAACCTGAATTGCAACTAACAAAAGTTTTGTTTTGTATGCTTACCTGCCACTCATTCAATTGGTTACAATCCCATAAATTATTAATATTGAAATGCATACATCCTTTACCCATCTCCACAGACCAGTAACGTAAAATACATTAGGCGACCAGTTGTCTCACAACATAGAAAGCACGTACGCATTAAGCAAACTGATTCAATGGGATTTTCCAACATTATTTTTCAACTTCCGGTGCATACTCTGTTAGGTAGCACCCTTACGTTTCGCAAATCAAACATTTTCTTTTATGTATGCTCCTACATCCTTCAACGTAATCAATTGATTAACTCTGCACTCCCATAATCTCCTTGATATCTCCAAATTGTTTTTAGAATTTGATCATTCATATCGAACGAAGGGTTGCTTATAGTATTTTCTGGAATGTTCCAAGTTCCATCTTCCATGTAGTCTACAACATTTGTTGCCGTACGTCTTTCATTCACCGGGTTTCCTGCTAATAATGCCTAATTTAAATGCATTGCAGTGACAAATCATATTGATTTTAAGATCACTGTAACTAATATATAACTAAATATCTTCTAACCAATAATCACTTCTACCCTTACCATCGTTGTCCATGGCCATTAGTTAACGAATCACAATTTTGC
This sequence comes from Papaver bracteatum, assembly GCA_023529315.1. Classification (NCBI taxonomy): domain Eukaryota; kingdom Viridiplantae; phylum Streptophyta; class Magnoliopsida; order Ranunculales; family Papaveraceae; genus Papaver; species Papaver bracteatum. The sequence continues at coordinate 117,735 of JAJJWX010004710.1, read as the reverse complement.
AAACATTTAAAATCAAAAGAAAATTTCGTACTGTAATTTGAATTGTACAACTCGAGCAATCTTATCCATAGATGAACTTGGTAGTTTCTGTGATGATGTAAAGTGAGATAAAAACTCAATCACATGAACTCTTCAGCTTCAAGATACCAATCCAATCCGGCAAACACATAAAAATTAGTTCTTCACGCTAACATCAATACCATGAAAAAATCGTAAAAGATCCAAATCAAAACAATACAACCCTAACGAAATCACCAAAACGGATATACAATCTCAAAAACAAAACAAAAAAAAATGAATATCAAAGCAAAGAGGATAGAGAGAAATCAAATCTACACCTGTTTGAGAATTCTAGTTTGTGAACCCGTAAAAAAATCAATAAAACAATGAGCAAGAGAACAAAATACAAAAAGAATTTAAGAGAACAGGGAAAGGGAAAGATGTTAGATAGAAAGAGTTTGTTCGTAATTAAAACTCACAGTTATACCAGGAAACTCAATGCACGGACTGGTGTATATATCCCTTCTTGTGTCTGGATAATGCGTATTAAGAAACATAGTTATAAAACGCAACTGACATCCTCTAACCTTTTTTTATGGAAGCCAAACCAAATTTGGAAAATCAAGGACGTGTTTTTTTTGTTCTTTTGGGAATATTCACGTTATAGAAGCCTAGTTGGATCAGGAAATCCCGTCGATATATTAGGCTACCACTTCTTTTTATTCTTTTTATTTTTAGGGAAAATATTAGATAAATATAGATATAAGCACACACAAATTCAGGGAAAATATTAGATAAATAAATAACCAAAAAAATATTAAAGGAAAATATTAGATAAACAAATAACCAAAAAATATTCATGGTTTGACGGAAGTATTGTCCACTTGCGACGGTGTTACTAATGTACAGTTAAATATTTGGTATAAACACGGTGTAAAGAAATATTTTAGGTTAAAACTCTAACAAAAGTATTGTCCACCTACCTTTTTGTCAACGGCGTTACTAACGAACAGTTAAAGTATTTGATGTATCTAAATTGTAACCAAATTTTAATTATTACAACCAATAGAATTATGCTAAGTGTCCTCACCATTGCTTCTGCATTAGAAAAGGCCTTTCTAGGCCAATAAGAAGCGAGGGTTTCATCACCGTTTAATGTGAGAGCTTTATTTGTCAAGGCCTTTAAGGGAGAAGATTTCTTTTTCGAGAATTATCTTGTCCTTGTGTATTACATTCCCATAAGAAAACAAGTGCATTTTTAGTTTGAGTTTCGTAATAAGTGTTTAAAGTGAAAATGGGTAATATGGCCAAAACCCATAAAGTGTGGGAGTAATGGACTTGTAAAATATAAGCCTGGATGAAGGAAATATTATCCAAATATACCCTTTGCTTTAAACTTAACTATTTTTCTCTTTTATTTATGTTATCTCGCCAATTAAAATTAATTGCGAGAAATGTTTTAACTTCCGAAATATAAGTCGGATTTTAATAAAATTTATATTTTTGGAAAGGGCTCGAAAATCTCTAAAAAACAAGATCCATTGTTGATATGAAATTTGAAGAAAAAAAATATATTTTAAACTAGGCCCAGAATACATTACGCACCCAGGTGCATCTAGCCAAAATTTATATTTTATAAGAATATGCATTATGCACCCAGGTGCAACTTGGCCAAAATTTATTTTAAACAAGAATATTCATTATGCACCTAGGTGCAACATGGCCAAAATTTATTTTCTATAAGAATATGCGTTATGCACCCAGGTGCAACCTGGCCAACACATTTTCCATATAAAAAAATAATATACACATTATGCACTCAGGTGCACCGGGGAAAAACCTATTTCTTCTGAGAATATGTATTATGCACTCAGGTGCATCTTGTGTATTTCGTGGATAAATATAGGTTTATCCTAAAAATCAGTTGCAATATATCATACACAACCAACATCACTAGTTCATGATCTCGAGCAATATGTCCACTACCATTATCATCACATTCATCATTAAACATCAACCAAAACAAGTATTAAAGAAAAAAAATAACAAGAACAACAAAAAAATAATAAAAAATATATACATTATGCACTCGGGTGCAACCATGCCAAAACATATTTCCTGTCAGAGTATACAGTATGCACTCAGATGCATCTTATGTATTTCGTGAATAAATCTAGATGTATCATAATAATGACCTGCAATTAATATATTAGACATAAATAAACTGGGGTTTTTAGGGGTGACTCCGAAAGAATTAGGGGCGACACAAAAGACGAAATAGGTTGAAAAAATACTTATATGTCCCTTCATAATCGGTAGTTTAGTTTTTTTTTATCTACCGATTGCAAAATCTTATGTTTGGGGCTACTCTATATTCGGTAATTATATGAACTATTTTGACTACCGAATATGGTTGGATATTTGCAAAGAGATCCTGGATAATCGGAAGTCAGGATAACTTCAATTACTACCGATTATAGGGTCAACCAAAATTCAAAATTCAAAAAAAAAAAAATTGGCAAAATCTCATTTTGGGGCTACTCTATATTCGGTAGTTACATGTGACTACCGATTATGGTAGGATTCGGTAAAGAGGTCCACTGTATAATCGGAAGTCATGATAACTTCATTTACTACCGATTATAGGCTCAACCAAAAATAAATAAAAAATAAAAGGATTTTTGCAAAATCTGAATTTGGGGCTACTCTATATTCGGTAGTTATATGAATATCTTGACTACCGATTGTGGTAGCATTTTAGCCAAAGGTCTACTTTAATCGGGAGTCAAGATAACTTTATTTACTACCGATTATAGGATAATCAAAATTCAAAAGATAGAGGATTTTATTTTGTGGATACTTTATCTTCGGAAGCTATATAAACTAAATTGACTCTTGATTGTTGATTAACTACCGATTGCATAGTTATCTACCGATTGTAAAGGGTAATTTGGCCATTAAAAAATGAAGTTATCTACCGATTATGAATTAACCTTCCGAGTATGATCTATTTTGTCTTTTTGTGTCCCCCTAATTCTTTTGGAGACGGCCCTAAAAACGGCAGGTAAATAAAGCCACCATTGTCAACATATTTACCATGAAAACATCAATCGAAAACAAGTGTTGTTAACGTCTAAAGTCAGCTTCCATAAAAATGATGTAGATATGAATTAAAGACTTACATTCTTAATGCAGCGCCTATAATTTACAATGAAATATTCTATCGGTGGAGTACTTCTGGAGCAGTTTGGGGTGACATAGTATGGGCTCATGCCACATCCACCGATCTCGTTAACTGGATGCATCACAAAATCCCTAGTATCTGTGTGCAAGAATCTTATTGATGTAATAACAACTTAGGAAGATATCCAACGCCAGTACCCATCCCATTCAAGAATGTCACCTGCAGATGAATGATTCAAACAATAATGGATCTTCAATACAAACTCCCAAGTATAAAACAAAAGGTTCCACTAGTTACCATTAAGAAAAGTATATTTCCAAGCTTGTCTTGTTGTCCGTAAAACTAGAACTTTTTGTATACTACAATGATTCAGTTGCTTAAACGTTAAGAACAGCACAATTCAATTATTTAGTTGAATCAATGGAACTACCAAGTTCAGCACATAGCAGTTTTTTTTCTGATCCTTACCTTGTATAACCAGTGGAATAAAATCCAGTTTTAAAACCCAGTGGAATCAATGATGCTGGTGCATTTAGTTATTGCTCATGTAAACCCAATTTCAGACCCAATCAAAATCCCCCAAAATCCATTGTCATTACCATGCTTGTTGTTGATTTCTTCTTTCTTGCCGTATCATACCAAATTCGAACTCAAATCACTCTGATTCGAACCCTTGAAAAATAATTAACAACACCCATTTCTTCTTATGCCTTATTAACACCTTCTCTTGATACCAGCAGATTCAACCCACCACCACCACCACCACTTGTTTCAGTATTAGAGTGATTACGTAGCCAAGGTTTCAGTTTTTTAGTTTCTTTCCTGTAATAGTCTGTGTTATATTTGTCAATGTTTGTTGTACAAGTCTTTCTGTCTTTGTATCCAAGCCACCGTCGGTGATGATATATGTATAAATATATTTTTCTCTTTTGGTTTTCTCTAAGTTGAGAAACCATACCAAAATCCTATTCTAAGTTGGTATCAGAGCAGGCCGATTTCACGGACCTGTTCTCTTTTTGATCCTCTTCTTTACTTTTGTTTTTCTCTCAACTTTTCTTCTTTCTTCCTTTCCTTTTTTTTCTCATCATGTCTACAGCTTCAACCTTAACCTCTTCCTCCTCTTCATCTTCTACTATGAGCTCTTCCAGCACCAGGGCTACTTCAACCACTTTTGATGTTCCTTTTGAACGGCTTCACAGTGCTATTACAGAGAAGCTTGCAGGTAATAATTATTTTCTATGGAGGGCTCAGTTTACACCTTATGTACAAGGTTATGACTTGGAAAAGTTTATTGATGGTTCTTATACCTGTCCATCGGCTGTTATCAATGAAGCTCCAATCCATTGTTTTTATCATGGCGACGCATTGATAAACTATTTCTTATATGGATTATGTCTTCTTTAACTTCCCCAATTTTGGTGAAAGTGAAGGCGTGTGAAACCTCTCACTCCAGCTAGACCAAATTGGATAGTTTTTTCGCCTCTAAAACTGATGCTCATCTCATTCATCCTAAGGAATCTCTGTCATCTGTTACCAAGGGCAATCAAACTATGGCTGAATATATTCAGTCTGTTAAAAACATTGTCGACTCGCTTGCCGTAAGTGGAGTTGATGTTTCGGACAAGGAATTTCGACATTATATTATCAAGGGTCTTGATTCAGCGTACGAATCGATTGTTAGTTCGTTAATTACTACTATGGGGGTTATTATTACAAATGAATTTGAATCGATGCTGCTTTCGTATGATCTGCGTCTTGAGGCTCAGAATAAGAAACTTTCTTCTCCATTCCAAGCGAATATCGTCAAAACTGGTCGTCATTATGATGGTCCTCTTACAAGGGATGGGAATCCTGCTATTATTTGTCAGATTTTTGAAAAACCATATCATGGTACTAGGGAGCGCAACCAACGATGTGATATAATAGCTTACCCTTTTAGGCGTACACCAACCAAAGGTTACAACAAAAGAGGTCCTAAGCAAGCATCAAACACTTCCAACTCTCCAGCTCCTACTGCGTTTACTACTACAAGTTCTCAAAGGTCTGTCTACACTTATGCTTAGATCCTGGACATTGGCGCAACAAACCATATGACCAATGATCTTAACAATTTTCAAGCCCATTATGAATACAACGGACCGGATCAAGTTCGCACAGCTGGAGGTTCTAATCTACCAATTCTTAATACTGGTAATGCTATCCTTCCTACTCTGAAACGTAAGTTTCTTCTTCCCAATGTCCTCCATGTCCCACACCTTTCCAATAACTTGTTATCCGTCTCTAAATTTTGCCGTGATAATAATGTTTTCTTTGAATTTTATGATGCCTTTTGTCTTGTGAAGGATTGTCTTTATACTCTTTTTCTACTTTTGTTGGCGAACGCTTAATAAGGATGGCCTTTATACTCTTTTCCAAGTTTCGTCAATTTCTACTTTTGTTGGCGAACGTGCTACTTTACAAACCTGGCATACTCGTTAGGGCATCCAATGCTCAAAACTGTCAAAGTCGTTGTTTCCAAACACGATTTACCATGCAGAATATGAGGATGATTGTGAAGATTACTATGATGTGGAAGATGACAAGTACTCACAACATATGAATTATGAAGATAAACTTGCCAAGAAAAAAGACAGGGAGCTTACAAGGCTCAAATGGAATGGTGAAATTCCGAATAAGGGAAACTCTGAAAAATTGGGGAAAGGCCAAAGATCTGCGGCTAAAAAGTACAAGTAATGTTTTTTTATATCTTCGCCGTTTGTTTGCTTTGTTGACGAGTTGGTTAATACCACTCTTTAGTTTATTTTTCTGTGTTTTTGGTGGAGTCTTACTCCATCCTTTGGAATCGCCTAGGCACTCTCATCTTGTTTTCTTTTTTCTTTTTTCTTCTTGAATGAATTAACCTTTCTCTTCAAAAAAAAAAACACGATTTACCAGTATCTACTTTATATTTCCTATGTGTCAGTCTTGCTTAGCTAATAAAAGTCATAAACTCAGTTTTAAATCCAGTTCTACTATATATGACAATCCGTTAAATCTTATTGTATCGGATGTCTGGGGTCCTTCTCCACTGCTATCTAATGAAGGTTTTTGGTACTATATCATTTTTGTTGATGCTTTTAGCCGATTTACTTGGATTTATCCTATGCATATTAAATCAGATGTTGTTCCTATTTTTGAAATCTTCTATAAGCATGTCCAAACCCTTTTCAGTAGAAAGATTTAAAAAAATTCAATCTGATAACGGTATAGAATATAGAAAGTCACTAAAATTCTCCAACAGAATGGCACCCAACATCGATTTACTTGCCCCCATATATCTGTTCAGAATGGTCTTGCTGAAAGACGGCACCGTCACATTGTCGAAACTGGTTTAGCAATTCTTTCGATGGCTTCTATTCCACCTAGCTTTTGGTATGACGCTTTTTCTACTTCCACTTTTCTCATGAACCGCATTCCTTCAACCCCAACTGGTATAAAATCCCCTTATGAGTTGTTATTTAACAATGTTCCAGATTTTTTATCTCTTCGAACTTTTGGTTGTTTATGTTTCCCTCACCTCAGGGATTATCGGTCTAATAAACTAGAATCGCGGTCGTCTCCATGTGTGTTTCTTGGGTATTCTGCAGTTCGTAAGGGTTATAAATGTTTCTACATTCCATCTGGTAGAGTTTACTGGTCGCGTCACGTCGTTTTCGATGAGTCAGTATTCCCTTTTGCAGCAAACCCATTAGTACTATCTCCACCGGCTCCAACAGAGGTAATTTCTTATCCTTCTTTTATTCTCGTATCCTTTATATCTATCCGTATCCTACTTACGATGTTTCGTCAACTCCCAATCATGTAAATGCTTCTGACCAAAGGCCAACTTTTCCCTCGTTACTGCTGCCATCCACTACTGCATCCGACACTACATGTTATCTGCCTAACAACTCATCTATATCTGCTCCTACTTCCATATCATGCCCAGATAGTACAACTTACATGGAATCTCGTCAGCCTGTAAGTGACATCTCTGCCGACCATCTCACATCTACCGTGCCCAATCAAATTAATGGTTTGAGTTCAAATGCTACGAAAGTTGGCTATACACATTCTTCTGGTAATTATCCACTTAGTTCTGTTATACCAACAGTTCCAACGGCACCTATAAGTCAACTTCCAACGGTTCCCAATCCTGATCCTTCTACTGTTTCTTTTCCTAACCCGGTCACTCGTAATGATCATCCTATTATCACTATATGAAAGGATGGTATCATCCAAAATAATATATTATTGGCATCTAAACATACAAATCTCACTGATTCTTTGTTTGAGCCTACTTGTTATTCACATGAAAAACATGATCCCAAATGGTGTAAGGCTATGGTTGATGTCACATGCCCATTTAATCGCCTAAAATTTTCACGGGACATGACCGGCAATACTATGTGGTTCAGTGAATCAACTTCACCCACAAGTACTCAGCCTTGCACACTTGCATCAAAGTATGCATCTGCCTTCACACATAAGGCAATACGCAACGGAAGTCTTTTCTTCATTCTCTCTAACTCTTCATGCCCCCATAAGCATAAGAGGTTCTGCCATGCACTTCAACAATTCTCACACAAACCAGCAACAAAATGAACACAAAGACATGACACAATTAACCCATTTTATTGTATCAAAGGAAGATTACAAAACTCATCCATCACATGGACCAAAAACAGGCCATTCACCCTCTTGGTGAATGCCTAACTCTCTCAAACATGAGACTAACTCTCTCCTATGTAGCCTACTGATTTTTCCCACTCCTTAGGACTATTTATACAGTAGTTACAATGGCCAAAACCGTGCACAACACTTGCACACGCATGGGACAGCCATGTGTCCCATCAGGTAGTTTCTATAACCGCCAGCTTACTTTTCAACCGCCACCTTTTGTGTTGTCAAGCCAACAGATGCCACATCTGTTCTTGGTGGTTAGAAACACTCCCACATGGTTATAACTTCTTTTATAACCGTTCTACTTTGTCTCACATCATTGGCATGCTTGTGAAGCTCGTAACCAACTCGTAACCGTCACTTGAGCCGTATTGCACCACTTGTTGCGCCATACTGGATTCTGCCTTGCTCCAACGTTTAGCTCTCTTGGCCCTGCATTTTTATTACTTTAAACTGATGCACGGACACTCTTCTTGCTTTATTTGTCAAGGCCAACTCCTTAAGCTCACTATAGTTACTTGTGCGTCATATATGCTTCACTTCGCCAATTAGCTCGACAATAGCAATGCAACTCTTGCATTACCAACTTGTTTGCACTGTTCAGACTTTGGCCCTGCCTTGAACCAATGCATAGAATAACTCTTAGTCTATTTAACTCTTCTTGCATCATCCTTGAGTTTGGGCCAACTCAATTCCATGGATATGCATCGATGCCAACATCGCATGTTGCATCTATCAACTTTGGCCATGACTTGCCTTTCCTCAATGAAGCCTTATTGTGTCGGCCAATAAGATTCATTCCTTAGCCAAATGTATTAACAATTTAGCGCCACTCTTGCGCTTCATTGGCCCTAGAGGGTTATGCCATTCTTGACACTTGACAGTTTATACAGTATATCGCTATTATGGCTTCCTATTGCGCCATTACGGCTATACTGACTTGGCCTGCAACTATGTAATGCGTCATAATTATGCGTCACTTGCAGTACCGTAACAGTTGACCAGTATCGTGCTCTCATGGAAAATGGTACTTGGTCGTATGTTCCTAAGGTTTCTGGTATGAACTTGGTGGGTTGTAAGTGGGTGTTTCGTATAAAGCGACATGCTGATGGAACTATCGAGCGTTGTAAAGCACGCCTCGTAGCTAAGGGATTTAATTAACAAGAAGACATCGACTACGGAGAAACATTTAGTCTTGTTATTAAGCCATGTATAATACGAGTTGTTCTAACATTGGCGCTTACATATACTCTTGGCCTATTCGGTAACTTGATATTCAGAATGCTTTTCTTAACGGTGTTCTTACTGAAGAAGTTTATATGAAGCATCCCTCGGGGTATACCAATCCTCACTATCCTGATCATGTGTGTCGACTGCATAAATCCTTATACGGCCTAAAACAAGCACCCAGGGCCTGGTATATATACTCGATTAAGTATTTTTCTTCAAAAACTTGGTTTTGTTATTTCACATGCAGACTGCGTCGATCCTCTGATGGTATTATTTACCTACTAGTTTATGTTGATGATATCATTTTGACAGGATCTTCTCTATCTTGTCTCCAATCTTTAATTGATATTCTTTACAAAGAGTTTGCTCTTAAAGATCTTGGTGATCTCGCATTTTTTCTTGGAGTTGAAGTTACGCGTACTTCTGATGGCTTGTTCCTGTCTCAACGACGATATGTTGAAGACTTATTAGAACGTGCTAAGATGAATGGTGCCAAGCATGTGACTACCCCGTTAAGCACTTCTACTAACATAAATCCTACAGGTGGAACTCCTTTGTCTAATCCTACAGTTTATCAAAGCCTTGTTGGTGGTTTACAATATGTATTGCTTACTCGCCCGGAGCTTGCTTTTGTTGTTAACCAAGTCTGCCAGTTCATGCAAAATCCTACCGACAAGCATTTACTTCTCGTCAAATGGATTTTACGTTATTTGCAGGGTACATCTACCTTTGGTATATATTACTCTTCGGAAATCTCCTTCACTCAAACTAAATTTTCATGCGTATACGGATGCGAATTGGGTTGGGGATCCAACTGATAGACGTTCGACGAGTGGTTACTGCGTCTTCTTAGGATCCAATATTATTTCTTGGAGTACTCGAAAGCATAAAACCGTATCGAAATCTAGTACAAAAGATGAGTATAGAGGTCTTGCTATTGCCGCTGCCGAGCTTATGTGGGTTGAATCTTTGTTGAAAGAACTTCGTGCTCTAGTGTATACACCACTTTTTCTATGGTGTGATAACCTTGGTGCTACTTACCTTACTATGAATCCCATTTTTCACGGTCGGACAAAACACATCGAAATTGATTAACATTTTGTGTGTGAAAGAGTTCAACGAGGACAGCTAAGTGTTCGTTTTGTATGTTCCAAAGATCAAATTGATGATATTTTCACCAAACAACTTCCCAAACAATATTTTTCTTATCTTCGCTCTAAGATTAATGTCACTGATCATCCGCTTATATCGAGGGGGGTATTGGAGTGATGACGTAGCCAAGGTTTCCTAGTTTAGTTTTTTAGTTTCTTTTCCTGTATTAGTCCGTGTTATATTTGTCAACTAGCCCTTAACCCGTGTCGTAATGCCACGAGCCATGATGTTGGTTCATTTTTAATATATCGTATAATTTGTGTCCCGGATACTTATCAACTCCTTATGATTTAATATAGGTTTGTCAGAAAAATAGTCGGGATTTTCCTATCTTTTTTTCTTGTGTTTTTCCTTTAATATTTTACCGCCGGAGATTTGCTCAAACGAAAGAAATATAATCTTAACTTCTAGACAAGTTTTTATTTAGGTTCATTGCTTATAATGAGATAATGCTCTACATGAACATGGAAGTTTAAATATTTTTTTGAAATATGTCCTCAGCAGCGCTCATCTCAGTGAAATCAACTAATAAATATCGTCCATAAAAGTCTTCCCATGCTCCTATTTCGCTCCAGCTGACTCATTTATCATGGTCATATTGTCGATCCTCCAAATAGGCAGAAAATAATATTTTTTTTCATCGAACGGATGATACAAACTCTCCAATGTGACAAGATTTTCCTGTAATTTTTCAACACCCATCAGATGATAATGTTTAAAATGTGTACCAATTACCTTTTCGAATGGATTGTATATATGCAAACCTCTACCATTAAATCTTCAACAAATTATTGTGCCCAACAGTTCGTCTTACGAAGGATTTGGTAACTTCAAAAGTCATGGACATTTTGTCACTTCCTTATGTACCTACCTTCACTTGGAATACAATATGGCGACACATTACCTCATAAAGAACCTTGAAAACATATTGTACTCCCTGATCCTATTTCAAATTTATAGGTTGCCAATAGATCCTTTACCAAAAGTTGACATCTTCTACATTGAATATTTATAAAAACAATTATGGAATTGTGGATCGTTACTTTCTAAGATTGTATTTTTCAAAATTGGTCTTTTCAAGTCCCACGGCTTTCAAAGTTTATATATTATGTTTGTTTTTAACATTTTAGCTAGCGATATTATGTTTGTTACTAACTTTAAACTTTATGTCATCTTCTACTGTGAACTTTATGTAATTTCAGAATCGAAATAGTTATACCACTTTCATTCATATCAAGTAATCCATTATATATCCCAATAATTCCTCTACAACAGTTCCTTTCTTTTGTCGTTTCCGGACCATCGGTAGCCATTATTATCAAACGTAATCTGTCTAATTTTTGTTGATGTTATGTATTTGCAATGTTCATTTTTCTTAAATAAATAGATTGTGGAAAAACTAAAAAAATATATACATAAGTATTTCATCATGTCTAAGTTACTATATCCAAAATACTCTGAACATTTTTTCTGGTGCCTTGTTTCCTCAAATTCATCGTTGAATTCTAGATAGAACATGCAACACCAATCATTTGTGAAGCGAGCTATTTGCGCAAGTGTGGTCAATGTATCCCTTACCTGTAATAATAACAACGCGTCAATTTTTTTCAAGGCGTCCAGTTGTAAATGGTATGAATCTAATGGATTTGAATTGTACCTCAATATTAGATATCACCTTCTTCTCACATAACATAGCAATTGAGGAAGTACAAATCTTGAACACTCTTTCCATAGGCATAGTTATCCAAAATATGTTTTAAAATTGTCTTACGTACAAATTATTATTAATTCATATTTTAGTCTGCTCCTATCGAAGCCGATCTAATTAGTCCTATAGAAAGTTAATCTTAAATTTTTGACCTTATTTCTTGACCAAATTATTGAAGTATTCTCAGTCATGTTCTTCTTTGTGTGATCTACCCATCTGTATCTACTCTACCATCTAACCCAGTGAATGAAGCCTATACATATTGATTCGTAATTTTATATTATTGATTTGTAATCAAGATCGGGAAAAACATCGATCAACTACACCAGAAAAGAGTTGTCATACGATATACGATGAATCATATCTATGGGTTGCACAAGGGGGTGGGGTAGGAGAGAGGTTGTAGAAACTCCTCAATTCTTTGCAACTCATCAGCTAAAGTCGTAAACATGGTTATGGTTCAATTTTGTACAATACTTGCTTTAGTTGTCAATTTCTTTTGAAATTTCCTCTTAATGCCTAACACAACTCTTACATGGGATGTGAAAATAACTCCTAAACTACACTTGCTGGGGTTGTATAAATTTCTTAGATAACTATGGTTAAAATTGTATGTCTAGTCTTTGACAACAATGGTTTGAGTTATATGTCACTTTTTTGAAAACTTTGATTTGAGTTACAAGTTATTTCTTTGACAACAATGGTTTGAATTGTATGTCACTTTTTTGACAACTATGGGAAGACTTGCATGTCATTTCTTTGACAGCTCTCTTTCTGAGTTGTGGTACTGTTTATAGGTGAAAATTGTTTCTACTGATTTCGGTAATTGCGGGTGTGAAGGTGAGAAACGGTTTAAACCCTAAACAATGTACTGCAAGGGAGTACTTTAGATCCGAGAGATCAATCTGTACAAGTCCGGCCTAAACCAAGAAATGGCCGTTCCAGAATTGCTTCGGTCACAAAGTGGAGGAGAATGGGTTGGTTTTAGGGAGGGAAGCAAGGAAAGTGGTGAGACCAGAATAGTTAATTATAGAGGAGTAGTTGGGTTACTACGACTTGTTATCAGAAAAGTAAGAGAGCTCACGAGGAGAGCTAACAAGTAAGTAATTTTGAGTGTTGTCTTGTCCAAATGAACTTATTGTCCAAATGGAAATAGGTAAGACCTATTTATACAAGTCGAAGTAGAAACGTACCCTGGTCTCATTAAGGAGTGGGGAAGTAAATGGGAGGAGGTGGTAACCGTATGCATGGACTTGATGTTCCATAAAGTGGTTAACGCATGAAACTGGTTTTCATTAAACTGTTAACGTTATGGAATTGATGTTCCATAAAGTTGTTAACGCACGGATTTATGTCCCATGAACGTTTCCCACATAACTTCCCGTATTTACTAGCCGCCTCACCCTTATGACACTTCCTTATGAAGGGCGTAGTGTACGCCGCACGCTGTAAACCTCCAAACCAATACCCAAAAAGGATCCCCAGTTTGTGTTGATATCTCGAATGTTTTTGGAAAACATGTTTTTGTGGCTTGGCAAGTCGCTCTCGGGGAAATTGTTAGCCTGGTGACCTTAGACGGTCAATATTTTGCTTCTTGAGAGGAGGGGAAGCCGTTGATCGTTGGGCTCCTTTGTTTTGGTAGCCGCGTAGTGAGGGCCAGCGTGGTGGCGCGGCTAGGTGCGATTTTGGCGTGACATGTGGGGCCAAGGGTTTTCCATGGGCGTATGGCGTGGACAGGGCCAAGACAAGGGCACTGGCATGGCATGCCATGAATAGCATAGCTAGGGCCAAGGCAGAATGTGTTTGGCATGGCGAGGCTAGATTGGCTAGGTTTGGTTTGGCTTGGCATGTAGGGCCAAGGGTTTTCCATGGGCATATGGCGTGGCGAGGGCCAAGGCAAGAACGCTTAGCTTGGCATGATGTGACTAGCATAGCTAGGGCCAAGTAAGACTGTGTTTGGCATGGCGTGACTAGCTTGGCTAGGTTTGGTTTGGCTTGGAATGTGGGACCAAGGGTTTTCCATGGGCGTATGGCGTGGCTAGCTTGGACTAGGTGCGTGACCAAGCTATGGTTTTGAGCCAAAGTCGTGAAGAGACCTTAGGCGACCAGGATTTTCTCCTGGGATCGAAGGGCAATCGTTGATTGTTGCATGCCTTCACTTTAGTAGCCGCGATGGGAAGGCCAGCATGGTGGCGCGGCATGAGGGGCCATGGTGAGATGTGTTTGGCATGGCGCGTCTAGCTTGGATAGATGCGTGACCAAGCTAAGGTTTTGAGCCAAAGTCGTGAGTATACCTTAGGCGTCCAGGATTTGCTCCTGGAATTGAAGGGCAACCGTTGATTGTTGGACACCTTCACTTTAGTAGCCGTGAGGGGAAGGCCAGCATGGTGGCGCAGCATGAGGGGCCATGGCGAGTTATATTTGGCATAGCGCAGTCGGTGTGGCTGGCATGATTTTCCATTGGCACAGAGGTGCGTCTAGCATGGTTAGCATGCCTTGGGGCGGTTGGTTTGGCTGGCATGATTTTCCATTGGCACAGAGGTGCGGCTAGCATGGTTGGAATGCCTTGGCGCAGTTGGTGTGGCTAGCATGATTTTCCAGTGGCACAGAGGTTCGGCTAGCATGGTTGGCATGCCTTGGCGCGGTTGGTATGGATGGCATGATTTGCTATTGGAACAGAGATGTGGCTAGCATGGTTGGCATGCTTTTGGCACGGTGGGTGTGGCTGGCATGATTTTCCATTGGCACAGAGGTGCGGCTAGCATTATTTGGCGCGGTCGATGTGGATGGCATGATTTTCCATTGGCATAGAGGTGCGGCTAGCATGGTTGGAATGCCTTGGCGCGGACGGTGTGGCTGACATGATTTGACATAGGCACACATGGGAATTAAGTTTTGTCTTGTCGTAACCCTAATTTGAAAAATATACCCTGGTAATTATTTTAGAGACACATTAAATGTGCCTAGTAAATGCTTGTTGGTTTAAATATTGTGACATCACTGTCTGCTAGGGTTTAGTGTTTTACGATTTTAACCCTAAGCTAAAAACCACCATCAACGGGTACATAATTGATTTAAAAAAAATTTGAGAATTTAAATACAAAATTAAATCTGTAATACTTAAATAACCATGTATTTGAAAAGAAAATCAGACTTACAATTACAATCACTATTGTTTGTTACTACAGAAGATTGGTTTTACATAACTTGGACACCAAAAAAAAAAAATCTAATACTAACATTTAAGTTTTAACCCTTCTAGCTATTCTTTCTTACCATAAAAAATCGTCTCTCAACCCTTGGAATCCTACTGTGGGTGAGATTTTTACTGCGAGCTTCATCTCCAATTGCACAATCTTTGTAAAAAACAAGTGAAAACTTGATTGAGTATACCTTGTCATACAATAATTATGTTCAAAGTTTGACACATATTTAATAATAGAACAGGAGCAACAGTAGGCTAACAAAATCAAATATCAGTGATGAACATAATCTTTACCCGGGAAGAGCGGTTCTCGAGTCATGATTTCACCAAGTAGGCAACCTGCTGACCAAATATCAATTGCTTCAATGTCTATGAACTATTGAGGACCAACTATGGTGCACAGTACCAGCGAGGGACAACATATTCCGTCATCATATCCGTTTTAGATGTTTGCCTCTCTAGTCCAAAGTCTCCAACCTTCAGTTCACAACTTGCATTTAGGAGCAAATTACTTGGCTTAAGATGATGCAAAAGATGTGCGGAGTGTACATATTTCAGTCCTCTCAACAACTGATACAGGAAGTACTGCAGAGATTCCAAAACAAATCTATGTTAGCTCATAGAAGGAATTGATACTAGAAGTCATAACACAAGTTGATTACAAAATAAAATGTTAGCAACTTTTTATTTTAAGGATCTCATGCCATTTACAGCTTTCTGGTGAGCAAGAATACAATGAATACTACTTCTTATAACGTATTGTTTAACGGTGAATACATAGATTAAAGTTTTTGATATTAGAAGCTCAAAAGGGCTAAATGTCCTGACAATTTAGTGACTGCAAAACGAAATTTTGAACAAAGGGCGTTGCATATAACTATTCGAAACTCAGAAGAAACCATATGAAAAATGAAAGAAATAAGATAACCATGAAGATGCGACATAGTACGGACAATGTAAATGCTACTTATGCAATCTTAATTCCACTAACTTCATCTAGTTCTACGTGGATAAAAATGATATTCAGATGTTCACAACAACATAGCGCTACACCAAAAGAAAATTCAAGCAGGGTAACTATAAACAAATAAGAACAACAAGAAAAGGAAGAATTCAAAAGTGATAAAGATAACACCAAACTAAGTGTTGGAAACTTGGCATGAGGTTGAACCAAGGAAAACTATAAAATTAGGTAAAACAACAATAAAATAAAGAGTTAGAGCAATTTCGATTTCAGTTAACTGGGTTACCAACACATAAACCAAGACCCAATTAGTTGATTCAGGACTTGGTAAATCCAAAATTTTCAGAAACAAAATTTTAAGAGCATAGGTTCCAGGATATTATACTAATAATATTTGTTGCTCACAAGCTTCTCCGCTGAAAACTAATTGCAATTCTTGATCTGTTATACATCAACGCCATTTTTTTTGGTAGATTCAAAAGAAAAATTATACCTTTAGATGGAGAAGGTCTTCCATAGTAATCAACAGGATACTGATCTCTTATCTTCTTCTTCTTACAACAAATAAACAACCAGGACAGCCATACCACCAATCGCAACTCCAATGACAAGATTAGTTGATATTGCTCCTGAAAACATTTAATCCGATCAAATCTCAGCTCAAGCAATACCAATCATGATTAATTGAGATAGAGAATTCCAAATTCCCAAGATCAAAATCTCTCTGAATTTACACAAAACCAAAACATAAATCAGAATATGAAAAAGAAAAAGGAAATTATGCGTCTTCTCCTTCTAATCTAATTTCAAAAGTTTCAGATCCATGTTTGCTCAACCATGGGAATCAAAATTGAAAAGTAAGAAAAACAAAAATTTGTACCAGCACAAGCAGATCGACCAACAGATTCTTCCTTGTAATTCGATGGAAAAAGATTGAAATATGTAATTACCCATCTCTTTTTTCCCTTTCATCAACAAAGTCACCACCACCTTCACTGATTCTGCTAAAATCTTTTACTCCATCTGAAATTCACTGAGAAATATGGTTGCGGTTTTGTTACGGAGAAATCGAGAGATTGAGAAGAGAATTAGAGAAGAAATCTGTTGGTGAGAGAACGAAATGAATTGGGGGTTTTCTGAGACAGAGAATAAATCAAATTAGACTTGGGGTTTAGGGTTTGAAGAACAGGAAATAAGAAATTCGAGTTCCCAAATAAATAAGAAGTGGGTTTGTCTGCTAAGGGTTAGTATCGGATTTGGGTTTTGATGATTGTGTTGTTGAATCGAATACCAGATGAGGAACTTCCGTTTAATTGGATCTGAACCCCATAAAAACATCACCAGTTCTGAAATATCATCTTCTTAACAGCAACTGTAGCAATGATTTACATCTCGGCTTGATTTCAATCTCAAAACCCCCATACTCATCTTGAATCATTCTCGTGAAAATAAGTAGCAATCACCTTCTTCGAATCATTTCTCCACCATAATCAACATCACCTCAAACCCTGATTCGATGTTCAAGGATGGAGAGATATGATTCTTATGGCTTGGTTAGATTTTGAATAAGAATTGAAAGGGGTTCTGAGATTGAATCAGTGAAAGAAGAAATCGGTAGCATATTACGAATTGAAGTTGGGTTTCGTTTGATTTAGGGTTTGTAGAAGCTGGATCTGAGGTATTCGATTAATGAGTTTCTGTGACTGATGTTGTGATGATTTTCACCGGAAATTGCAGATGAGAACTAAGATGGGTCGAATCAATCAAGAAATGAAGATGAAGAAGAGGGATTGAGAGAATTAAAATGATCGACGGACCACATTTCGTCTGATCCACTCATACGGATCAAGAAAAGATCTTAACGGTTGATATTGTATTTAGGATGCTCATACAGATTGAGAGAAAGTGTGTTTCTATTTGTGTTAATACGAACTCATGTTTTCAGTTTAATTATAAACCTTCGACATGAAAAAAATCCAAAAAAATATTAATAAATTTAGGACATTGTTATCGACATTCTGATTTAAAAAAATCCAAAAAATATATAAGAATGAATCCGGAAATGAAAAATGAATTCGATAATTGGTGTGTTTCTTTGTGCTTTCTCTTTGTGCTTCAGGTTTGAATTTCGACTAGTCGTATAGGTCATGAAGTATTTTTTACAAATCGTACAGGTCATGAAGTATCTTTAGTTCACACTGGAAAACTCCGGTTATAATATTTCTAGAGATGGACCATGAAATTAAGGATGGTTCTCACTTCAAACTTAGCTGGATACATCATCAAAATCGATAAATATGAAGCTCAATGTTGATTCAAACTTCAAATGTGGTATAACGTCATACAAACTATGAACCAAGAAGCTTAAGGAGGGTTTTTAACTTCAAACTTAGCAGGATACATCATTGAAATCGATAGATATGAAGTTCAATATTCATTCGAACTTCAAATGTGATATAACCCCATACAAACTATGAACCAAAAACCTTATTATGGCATATTGTAAGCATACCATGGCTCCGAGATCGAAACCTGGCCGTGAGTGGATACTATAAGTTGGAAACTTCGTAAGAACGATGAAGTCATTCATTTACAGGTAAGATTCCTTCGGAACATACCCTGAAACCTTAAACAAACCATATTCTGGCATATTGTACGCATACCCAGGCTCCGACATCGAAACCTGGCCGTGAGTGGACTACTATAAGTCGGAAACTTCGTACAAACGATGAATTCAACCATTCATAGACAAGATTCCTTCGGAATATACCCTGACACCTTAAAAAAACCATATTCTGGCATATTGTATGCATACCCAGGCTCCGAGATCGAAACCTGGTCGTGAGTGGAGTACTATAAGTCGGAAACTTCGTACGAACGATGAATTCATCCATTTACAGGCAAGATTCCTTCAAACTATTCTCTGAGACCTTAAAAAAAACCATATTCGGGCATATTGTACACATACCTTGGCTCCAAGATCGAAACCTGGCCGTGAGTGGACTACTATAAGTCGGAAACTTCGTACGAACGATTAATTCAATCATTTACAGGTAAGATTCCTTCAGATTATACACTGAAACCTTAAAAAACCATATTATGTCTTATTGAACGCATACCTTGGCTCCGAGTTTCAAAACCTAGTCGTGAGTGGACTACTATAAGTTGAAAACTTCGTACGAATGATGAATTCATCCATTTACAGGTAAGATTCCTTCGGAATATACCCTGAAACCTTAAAAAAAATCATATTCTAGCATATTATACGCATACCATGGCTCCGAAATCGAAACATGGCTGCGAGTAGACTACTATAAGTCGGAAAATTCGTAAAAACGATGACTTCAACCATTTACAGGTAAGATTCCTTCGGAATATACCCTGAAACCTTAAACAAACCATATTATGGCTTATTGTACACATACCTTGGCTCCGAGATCGAAACTTGGCCGTGAGTGGACTACTATAAGTCGGAAACTTCGTACGAACGATGAATTCAACCATTTACAGGTAAGATTCCTTCGGAATATACCCTGAAACCTTAAAAAAACCATATTATAGCATATTATACGCATACCCTGGCACCGAGATCGAAACCTGGCCGCGAGTGGACTACTATAAGTCGGAAAATTCGTAAGAACGATGACTTCAACCATTTACAGGTAAGATTCCTTCGGAATATACCCTGAAACATTAAACAAACCATATTATGGCTTATTGTACGCATACCTTGGCTCCGAGATCGAAAGTTAACCGCGAGTGGACTACTCTAAGTCGGAAAATTCGTAAGAACGATGACTTCAACCATTTACAGGTAAGATTCCTTCGGAATATACCCCGAAACATTAAACAAACCATATTATGGCTTATTGTACGCATACCTTGGCTCCGAGATCGAAACTTGGCCGTGAGTGGACTACTATAAGTTTGAAACTTCGTACGAACGATGAATTCAACCATTATAGGTAAGATTCCTTCGGAATATACCCTGAAACCTTAAACAAACCATATTATGGCTTATTGTACGCATACCTTGGCTCCGAGATCGAAACCTGGCCGCGAGAGGACTACTATAAGTCGGAAAATTCGTAAGAACGATGACTTCAACCATTTACAGGTAAGATTCCTTCGGAATATACCCCGAAACCTTAAACAAACCATATTATGGCTTATTGTACGCATACCTTAGCTCCGAGATCGAAACTTGGCCGTGAGTGGACTACTATAAATCGTAAACTTCGTACGAACGATGAATTCAACTATTTACATGTAAGATTCCTTCGGAATATACCCTGAAACCTTAAAAAAACCATATTATGGCTTATTCCACGCATACCTTGGCTCCGAGATCGAAACCTGGCCGTCAGTGGACTCCTATAAGTCGGAAACTTCGTACGAACGATGAATTCAACCATTTACAGGTAAGATTCCTTCGGAGTATACCCTGAAACCTTTAAAAAAATCATATTATGGATTATTTTCCGCATACCTTGTCTCCGATATCGAAACCTGGACGTGAGTGGACTACTATAAGTCGGAAACTTCGTATGAACGATGAATTCATCCATTTACAGGTAAGATTCCTTCATAATATTCACTGAGACCTTACAAAAACCATATTCTGGAACATTGTACGCATACCATATCTCCGAGGTCGAAACCTGGCCGTGAGTAGACTACTATAAGTTAGAAACTTCATAAGAGCGATGAATTCATCCATTTACAGGTAAGATTCCTTCGGAATATAACCTGAAACCTTTAAAAACCCATATTATGGCTTATTGTACGCATACCTTGGCTCCGAGATTAAAACATGGCCGTGAGTGGACTACTATAAGTCGAAACTTCGTATGAACGATGAATTCATCCATTTACAGGTAAGATTCCTTCGAATATTCACTGAGACCTTACAAAAACCATATTCTCGCATATTATACGCATACCCTGGCTCCGAGATCGAAACCTGGCCGTGAATAGACTACTATAAGTCGGAAACTTCGTAAGAACGATGAATTCATCCATTTACAGGTAAGATTCTTTCGGAATATACCCTGAAACCTTAAAAAAACCATATTATGGCTTATTATACGCATACCATGGCTCCGAGATTGAAACCTGGCCGTGAGTGGATATATACTATAAGTCGGAAACTTCGTAAGAACGATGAATTTATCCATTTACAGGTAAGATTCCTTCGAAACATACCCTGAAACCTTAAACAAACCATATTATGGCATATTGTACGCATACCCAAGCTTCGAGATCGAAACCTGGTCATGAGTGGACTACTATAAGTCGGAAACTTCGTAAGAACGATGAATGCACCCATTTACAGGTAAAATTCCTTTGGAATATTCTTTAAACCTTAAAAAAAATCTATCCCGACATATTGTATGCATACACTGGCTCTGAGATCGAAACCTGGCCAGGGGCGGACTACTATAAGTCATAAATTTTGTAAGAAAGATGAATCAATCCATTTACACGTAAGATTCCTTTGGAATATTCCCCAAAACATTAAGCAAATCCTATTCTGGCATATTTTATGCAAACCCTGGCTCCGAGATCGAAACATGGCCTTTAGTGGAATGATGAATCTATCCATTTACAGGTAAGATTCCTTTGGAATTTTCCCCGAAACATAAATCAAACCTTATTCTTGCATATTGTATGCAAACCCTGGCTCCGAGATCGAAACCTGGCCGTCAGTGTACTACTATAAGTCGGAAATTTCGTAAGAACGATGAATCCATCCATTTACAGGTATGATTCCTTTGGAATATTCCCAGAAACATATAACAAACCTTATTCTTACATATTGTATGCAAACCATGGCTCCGAGATCGAAACCTGGCTGTCAATGGACTACTATAAGTCGGAAATTTCGTAAGAACGATGAAAATGTTTTTTTGCAGAAGTGAGAAATTTTTTAGCAGAAGTGAATAAAATTTAGCAAAAGTGTTTATACCTGAACGAAATCTCTTATAAAGGTTGTCAATAGCGATGATTTTTTTTTTAGCAGAAGTGAGAAGTTTTTTACAGTAGTGAATAAAATTTAGCAGAAGTGAGATTTTTTTTTGCAGAAGTGAGAAAACTTTAGCAGAAGTTTTTGTACCTCTACGAAAATTCTTAAGGTGGTTGTAGAAGGTCTATTTATCCTTTTCTTCTTATCTTTTCCATCTCCCATCATAACCATCCATTTACATCATAACCGTCCATTTATTTTTTTTCCTTAACATTTTTTTCCTTATCATTTTTTTATAAAAGTAAATGTAAAATATAAGAAAACATGTAAATGTGGAAGGGTGGTTGAAATCCAAGTCTTAGATAGAGTTGGTGCAGGTTCGATTCACCTTAGCCTCATTTTTTTTTTCAAAGTCAATTTATCATTTTACAACCCTTGTAAAGGTTGTGGATATTGATCATAAAAAAAAAGCACAAATTTGTGAAGTTGTATGTATGGTTGATGACTTGTGCGAATACACAGAATGCCTGGGTTTGAAACTTTACAAGAATATTTTTCAAAATTGATTTATGTTTTTATCTTCAACAACCCTATTGTGTGATGTTATGCATTTATTCACTACCTTTAACATATGAGTTATAAAATCTAAAAGTGATCACTTCTCGCTGCAACCCTTTTCACACAAAATGTTGTGGTTGTTCACTCTCGTCACTACTCCTTGGACCTCTTTGGCCCTAAGACTTGAACGGTTTTTACTTTGACAACTTTTTCATTGGAGAAAGTTGTAAAACATGATATCTTTTACAAATTTAAAATTACGAGTTGTCAATCTACAGTTGTAGATTACTATTTTTCCCCGTAGTGAGAGGTCGCATGATTTGAGAATGTAAAATATAAAAAATATTCTACAAACATCGAAGGCGAAATTTAGATTTATGATTTAGAGTTTTTTATGATGATTTTGATGAACAAACATATATTTTCAAACAATTGTTGTCTTTGTAGGTAGTTGTCGCGAAACAACTCGACATTGATGGTCTTTCAGGAAAATAAATGTAATAGTACTTGAGAGAGCGATAATGTTCTCTTACGTGGGCACACCAATTGCCTTTATATAATACGGATACCGTTTCGGTGATCCAACACTCATGATCATATTGTCTTATACTTTCCGGTATCATCCTCGAAATATTTGATTTTTTTCCTTATCAATGGTGCTAAAAAAAACCAATTACATCTTTCACAATACAATGTTGCATGTTTTGTGAATATATTTTTTTACTCGGTCAATAAAACTCACTAAAAAAAAAAACTATTATTATCCATTACTATTACCAACACGCACCGCCATAAAAACCATCCACTACCACTGTTTCTTCCACCAATAGTAATGTTACCGCCTCCACCATTCACAGACACCTGCCACCGTTTATACTAACCCTACTTCCACTACCACCATTAGAATTAATATAGCTTTTAGTACAATTATTTATTAATAAAATTATGTATTTAATTAATCATTATGAACAATAAATGAGACACTAATTAATAAAGTATTTAAAAATGGTTAAGTTAAACAAACCCAACGATAAATTTATCTTTGCCAAGGACAAATCTTGACCACTATTTACATAGACAAATCGATAATAAATAATTTCATATGTTCTGATCTTGATGTGTGTTGTTCGTTTAGTTATTACATAACATGGAAATTGATTGCACCAATTTCTTAAATTGGACATGTGTTTTATCGAGTTTATTTTAACATTAGAATGATCCACCACGTTTTATACTTTATAATATAACGTTCCATATTTTGTGGCATTACAAAATTAGCATAATATGTTTTTGTTCACCAATACCCGCCACCAATAAAACCATATGAATCCATTTTTTTATCCACCACCACCTAGTGGCACATCCAAGGGTTGACTAACCTGGCTCTAACCCCTAAATTTTTTAATAACTACATGAATTTTTTAGTTTATTTTATAAATAGTACTTTGTCCATATATATTTATGGTTTAGTCCACCAAAGTTTACATGTTTTTTTTTTTAATTAGGCCTCCTCAATGTCAATTTTTGACTCCACCACTGCCACCATCACTGCCGCCCACCCCATATAGGTTGTTGGACGCAATTTTAATTTTCAATCACAAATGTCATGTATGAGGTTTAGATTGAACAAAATGTCGTCAATTGATTGGTTTCATTATTATTTTTCCGTGTATATATTCTTTTTTGTATTGAATCAATTTTATTTTAACATAAAAAACT
This sequence comes from Papaver bracteatum, assembly GCA_023529315.1. Classification (NCBI taxonomy): domain Eukaryota; kingdom Viridiplantae; phylum Streptophyta; class Magnoliopsida; order Ranunculales; family Papaveraceae; genus Papaver; species Papaver bracteatum. The sequence goes on along the minus strand of JAJJWX010004710.1, from coordinate 93,349 downwards.
CATGATTTATATGATATAGTACCAAACATAACAAGGGTACCATTTGGGTGATCAAACTACAATCATGAAAATATTATCTTGTATGATATCATCCCGGAAATATATGGTACCTTCCTTTATCAAAAGTGTTAAAAACAACCAACCACATCTTCCACACTACGATATTGTAACGACAACATAAATTTAGTATTGTCCATCACTACTCACCAGCACTCACTGTCACTACTTCTTTCACCACAAAGCAGGGGAGAAGCCAGGATTTTGAGGAAAAAGGGAGAAAAAACTCTTGGCAAGTTGGATACATGAGAAAATGGAATTCATATCCCAGTTTATGATAAAAGAACAAAAATAAATATGATTGTTCTTGGCACCGCCCTTAACCACCACTAATCTTTCGGCCTCCACATCTTCTGCAACTCATTGTCGCCAAAAATGTCTATTGATATTATTTATCAAAATTACTTATTAATAGAAATATATATTATAATTAATTAAGAAAACATTTATAATAAAAAAATAATTAGTCATTTATTATAAGCAATTAGTGAAACATATATTAATAAAACACTTTATAATGAATAGATTATTTATTATGTGCAATTAGTGAAACACTAATTGTATATGCAATTTACTACAACCTACATCCAAAGGATATAAAACTTTTACTCATGCAAGTGAAAGTAAGGACATGACGATAGACACAAGGATATACGTGGTTCGGTATGATTACCTACGTCCACGGGGTGAAAGGATGAATCTTATTACTTCAAGGTGTTACAATGGTGTTGCTCTTCCAAATGAACTCTCTTGTAAGATGGTCTAGCTCTCAACTTTCCTTCTTTCTCTCGTGATTACAATTCTCTCTCTCCCCCAAAATACAACCTACCTCTCTTTTGGATACAACTTCTTCTATTTATAGGAGGGTGTTGGTCACAACATATCTAACTTAAAGTCCTGTCATCGGGCCCGCTTGCGTCGTCCCTTCTTCTGTCACTATGGCCGATGTTCTTTGATCCCTTTGTAGTCTACTGTATGAGCCGATCTGTTCGGGTGTTCTCTTGGCGCGATGTCGCCCTTCCAACCTGTCGCCCTAGCAACTGTCCAATATGACACGTATCTTCTTATCCCTTTGACTACCACTCCTCGGTTGACCCAATACATCTCTTCTGTCAGCTTTGTCAGAGGCCTGAGGTCGAGTCTTGTCCGACAGCTGTAGAGTGATCATGCCCGATCCACGTGGATCCTTAAATATTGCGCCTTCCAGCCTCTATCCCGTGCTTCTCGTCTCTTCATGTTTGGGTACCTCATAGCTTGAAATGTTGCCACGTAGCCCTGTGGATAATTTACACCTACATTTATGCCCCTTTTCCGCTCGTGTGGCAGACACGAGTGGAAGAAAGTCGTCCCCGCTTCCCACGTCCTCGTTCATGCCGAGATTTCTGCCATGCAGTCCCCCATTAAATCCACTTTATTACCTGTAACCGTCGGCGTCGGTTACAACTTCTCTTCTTTTAAATAACCCAACTCCTATTCTCTTTCTTCTTCTTCACCATTTCTTTTTTATCTTCCATAGGCTGCAACTTTTTCTTTGAGATTCTTTATCACCTTCTACCTCAGTAAGTCCTTGTTTTCTCAATTTTCTTCCTTCGTCTCTCCATCTCCGAGTGCTACAGTGGCTACAGTTACGTTTTCGTCGTCCCAATCTCCTTCATCGATTTTCGAGTTCTGTACTATTCCCGTTCATGGCTTCTTCTCCCTCGATGACTGTAGAAAAGGTGTGTGGATCATGTTTTTCTGAGAATGATGCTTTTTCCCTTGCTTCCCTGTTTTCGTTTGATAGTCCCTCTAAGTACGATGATCGCGCCATGAAATCTATCTTTCCTGATGATTCTCCTTCTATATCGTGCAGGTCCGAGAAAAAGGTGAAAGATCACTCTGATGAAGAGTTCATTGAGCAGTTGAAAGAGAAGTACGATCTTCAAAGTTACGAAGTTACCCTGATCTCGGGCCAAAACAGCCTCTTTAAGAAGTCCGACGTGGATAAATATGAGAAGTCGGCTGATTGCGTGGTCATTACTCAAGGTCAGCTAGAGATAGGACTTCGTCTCCCTTTTTACAACCCTGATAGCCCTTTTTATTATGAGGTTCTCTCCCATCTCAAGCCTTATCGCGCCCTGGCTCAATGGACTGGAAAACATTTTCGCATTATGGATGAATGGAGAGCTCGCCGAGATGGTCACGGTTCTACCGCCGAGTGGTCGACCTACAAGCCCGAGCACGCTCCAGAGTATACTGTTGCCAATTCCTTGCCAACTATAAAGCTGGTACTTCAACCAATGGTTATCTTGCCGGTTTTGCTGCCAGTCCCCATCGTCAAAGAACCATGCCCAAGGGTGTTGAGAGGATGATGCTGGATGTTGTTCCCATGGGCCAAGGTTCTAACAGGCGACCCCGTCACACCAATGATCCAATCTATCCCCGAGTTCCGCTCCTTGTCCGAGGTCCTATTTTACATGGTAGCTTTTCGTCGCCTTCATTTCCAGCCGAGCCCTATCCTTTCTGGGTAGTTAATGACGACAGGGCCGATAAGGTATGTGTCTCCTCCTACTTTCCTCCATTTCTAACTTGTTGGTTCTTACACGGGTTGGCTATTTGTTGTCGTCAAAGCCTCAGGGCGACTCTACCAAGGTTGCCGCATCGTCGAGGAAAATAGGTACTATCACAAGGGTTGAGGAAGACCAGGGGAAGGTAACAAACATAGTGTTTTTATTATACGTACATGTACTTGCCCCTGTTTTTTGCCTTCACATGTTCTGACGAGAAGCCTTGTGCAGAAATTCCCTAGGCGCGATGATGATGAAGCCGATGTGGAGGAGATTGACCCTCAACCTCTTAGACGTAATCCTCATAGGGGCAAGCATGTTGTTGCTAAGCCACAACAAAGGAAGAAACCAATCTTCGATATCCCCGATGAAGATGACATATTCGGCGAGGATTTCTCGGATGACAAGGGGGATGGGAAGGAGAAAGACGACAAACAAGAACCCCTGAAGGCGCCCGAATCGGAGAAGATTGTATCTGCAGGACCGATAGTGCTTCCTCGTGTGCCCCGGATCACTGATGGGTCGTCGTCTAGTACTGAAACCTCTTTCACTGTCTCTGGCCCTATCATGAACTCTCTTAGAGCGCTTATTTCCCCCGACTTTGGAGCGTATACTGATGAAGAAATGCTTAATGCGGTGCCCCTCTATGGCGATATTGCTCAGACTCTTGACACGGTGGTGAGTGACTCTGTATGTTTGGGAGATATCCTACTCCTTAATTTCTTCTTAATCGTCGCCTACCATTCTAATTGGCTTACATGGATCAGATCCTTAATCGAGTATGGTTGGATGCCGCCAATCGTCAAATGGAGAGGCAGCTGGTGGAAAATCTCCAACTTCAGCTACAGAACGAGAAGAATCGCACGCGTGAGCTAGAGATCAAACTCGCTGATTCTCAAGGTATGTTATAATGTTATAAACTTTAGTTTAAGTTAATTAAGTTTATCGTGCCAGTATCCTGAGTCGGGTATCCTTCTTCTAGCCGAGATAGCTAGTATAGGTTTAGATGCTTCTTCGGAATTTAGGATCATGAAGAGGAAGTGGGATATTGAGAAGGATTTAGTGGAGAATCTCCGTCGGCGAATGGCAAAAAAAGATGGAAAAATAGATCGCCAAACTGAGGAAATCTAAGCACTTGAAAGTGAGTTAGAACGATATCGCCAATTCGAGTATGATCCTGCAGAGATAGAAAATTTACGGGATCACTTGGGTTCTTCTCAACGTCTTTCTGCTGAGAAAACTGCCTTGGCCACGAACCTAGAGCAGCAGGTAGGCACTTTACAATTATAGAACCGAGACCTTCATGAGGATCGCCGACGTATATTGAGGGATAAGGATGTAGTGGAGCGATCTAACCGGGACCTGCTGGGCAAAGTGGGTGAATTTGATAAGCGGGAGGGCGAACTAGAGTGGTGTAGGTCGTAGCTTTCAGTGCTCCAAGTATCGCGCAATCATTTAATGGATGTGTGGAGTGAACATAAGAAGTATTGCCCCAGTAATGAATTCAACGAGCTAACCATGAAATTGTCCAAAGCCGAGGATGAGTTGTCCAAGTCGGTAGAGTCGGTTCAGTCAGTGTTACCATCTCTTTCAGGTCTTGTTGGGGACGTGTTGAGGCAGTTCCTTAGGCTTAGATTTTTTTATTTTTTTTTTGTAGCTGCGAAACTGCTAGACCATGTTCAATGAATAATCCCGCGTTGTTGTGATCTTGTAGGCTAGAAAAAACGTTCTCGTGAATTGGATCTGGAGGTCCGAAGGTTGAAGCAAGTCGAGGCCGAGTTGGGTTCCAAGCTGGCCGATGCTGAGGAAACCACTTCTCAGCTTACCCAGCAACTAGAGGACGAACGCGTCGCCCATGCTGAGGAGATAGACGAGAAGGTTAGGTCGGGTATCAAGGAGTGGGTGGAGAATAAGCGGCGCGAGGTTGCGCAAAAAAGGGTCGGCATTGTTCCCCCCAAGGATTGAATTCTCCTTTTGTAGTGCTGCGTCACTAAATCGCCCTTTTCCATGGGTTTTAAATCGCTTTGAACACTTCTCCCCTTCTGATACACTGCTTGTTTGTTTAAATGGGGGTGCTGCGTCTCCGATGCTGTTTGTTTCACTTTTGTTAAACTTTTCGTTTCGTATGGTTGCATGACACTTTCCGCACTTTCTTAATGGACGCATGACGCTATCGAATTAGCTTTTGTTTCTTATGTTATTCCTGCAATTATTGTTTATGTAAGTTAGTATTTTAACCTTTTCTGTCGAACACACCCAACAAGGAGGGTCATCGGGCCCAATGCCATGTCTAGATTGGGGTATCTCATCACTATATATTGGATTCAGTGGAAGGGTACCAGTCAGCCTAATTCTAGGCTCTATTTCCCCCAGCGGTTATCGATCAACCAATCACGGGAAAGCGGTCACAGCCACTTGCGATGGGGGCGTCCTTTCAAATGTAAGTAGGCCACCTAGCTGAGAAGATCTCGTGTCTTAACAACTTGTGGAACTGGTTTCTAACCACCAGAACCCTTAGGATACCTCGGCACTTGCACACTGCCACTGCCCAGAGTACGAATATCCAGGCTATTGTAAGGAACCTCGGCACTTCCATACTGGCTTTTCCCCGAGTACGAATGCCCATTCGAGTGTAAGTCACCTCGGCACTTCCACACTGGCTTTTCCCCGAGTACGAATGACCATTCGAGTTTAAGTCAGCTCGGCACTTCCACATTGGCTTTTCCCCGAGTACGAATGACCATTAGTCGCTCATGCCCTATCTCATACCCCTCACAGTTTTACATAAATAGAAGACAAGAATGCTCACCTTTTCACCGCACCTCCCTTCATGGGTGGTAGAGTTTCAAAAACTTGATGTTCCAGGGTTTGGGTTCTTCTTCTCCATTGAGTCTGAGTAGCCGATACGATCCCTCGCCTACCTTAGACGCAATTATGTACGGTCCACCCCACTTTGGTGCTATTTTTCCGCCCTTTTTGTCTCGCTCCCATTCAGCCAGAAACTTTAGTACTTGCTGCCCTGGTTGGAACTCTCTTGGGTGAACACGCTTGTTGTACTCTCGATGTAACCTTCTTTGATATTTTTCCTTTTTTTGTAACGCTATCTCCCTTGTCTCTTCCAGATCGTCGAGTTTTTCCAAAATTAGATCGGACGAGACGTTTCGCCTCCACGCTGCTGTTCTAGTAGTAGGGATCATTCCTTTTGTTGGTAGGATCGCCTCGGTCCCATAAGTAACCATGAATGGCGAGAACCCTATATCTTCCCTCCGTGTGGTTCTGTATGCCCACAAAACGTTGTATATCTCCTCACACCAGTCACCATATGCACCATCTAATTTATTCTTCATGTTGTCGGCGATCGTTTTGTTAGTGATCTCGGCCTGCCCATTATTCTGAGGGTAAATGGGGGTTGCTTTAGTTTTCCTGATGTTGTACGTGTTGAACAATAGATCAATGTTTTCCCCTTGGAGTTTTTTACCGTTATCGGAGACGATGGCTGCTGGGATCCCAAAGCGGCAAATGATATGGTCCCAGATGAATTTGAAGACATCTTTGTCTCGGATGTGCCTTAGTGGTTCTGCTTCTACCCATTTGGTAAAGTAATCCGTGGCCACGATCAAGTATTTCCTCTGCCCCGTTCCTACGTGTAATGGTCCGATAATGTCTATGCCCCATTTGGCAAAGGGACATGGGCTTATAACAGAGTTTAATGGTACTCCTTGTGCCTGTATTTTCTTTCCTAACCGCTGACATTCTTCCCAAGATTTCGCCATTTCCTTTGCATCTTCATTCATATACATCCAGAAGTAGCCCACTGTATTTGCTTTGGACGATAAGCTTCTCCCCGAGCTGTGATTTCCGGCGGCTCCATAGTGTAACTCGTAAAAGATCGTGTGTCCTACCTCTTTACTTAGGCATCGTAAAAGGGTCCCTAAATAGGATTTCCTATATAAGATCTATTCCCTTAGCTCTTAGGCGCCCGCCTTACTCTTGATTTTATTTATCTCGGGTAGACCTTTAGGTAGCTATCCCGTTTATAGGTATCAGTGTATCGGCTTTCTCCAATCGCCCTCCTTATATCGCTCGGTTGTGTTAATAGCCACATCGATCCGTACTTCCGGTTCTTCTGGGATTGAGGGAGTAAGGAGCCTCATAACGCGAATGCCCTCTATGCTCGGGTTTACCAGCTGTGAGGCGATGTATGATAGAGAGTCCGAGTGTCTATTATATTTTCGACAAATGTGGCGGAACTTAATGTTCGGTATTTGGTTGATGTAAGACTGGGCGATCTCCCAATATTTTTGCAATACGGGGTCGTGTGTAGCATATTTGCCCGTAATCTCCCGAATCACCAATTCTGAGTCACTAGTTAAGCGAACTTCTTGTAGCCCCATTTCTACAACTATCCGTAAGGAATGGATCACCGCTTCATACTCGGTGACATTTTTTGTTGCCTTGAATTCTAGTCTGAACGAATGTACTATCTTCCTTCCTTTCGGCATGGTGAACACTAACCCAAGACCTGATTCCTCTTTGTTTGAAGCTTCATCGACGAAAACTTCCCATCTTGTAGGACTATTGGCTCCTAATAGGTCAGTAGGTTCTTCTTGTTCTTCCATCATCCCCGGTATATCTTCCCGAGTCGGCTCAACTGTCGAGAAATTAGATTTAGTCCCGTTGAATGGATCCGTCTCCTTTAATTGCTATAAAGGGTCTTGCTCTTGGGTATAGCATGCCATGACCACTTGTGAAATAATCTCCTTTGGTTCTTCTGTAGCCTTGACCTCTTTGGCTTTATTCTTCTCTCGCCTTTTTCCTGCTCGCCGATATTCATTAATTTCAGCATCAACATGCATGCATTGTCGTGCCGCTTTGGAGTCTCCCACTACTTCAGCTATTCCCTTGTAGGTAGGGAACCTTAATCTTTGATGATAGGCCGATTCCACTCCTTTAATCCCAGCGAATCCAAGGACGTCCGATAATTGCTTCAAAAGGCGAGGCGACATCGAGCACACAAAAGGTGGTCAGAGTGTCAAGGTAACCCCCACCATCCGAAACCCTCAGTGTTACCTTGCCCTTAGGGATGGTAATTGTGCCGTTAAAACCGTAGATGCGATATGTTGAGGGGACGAGGATGTCGTCCGACAACTCCATTCTCTTAAACGTGTCGTAGAACAACACTTCGACTGAACTTCCACTATCTATGAGAATTCTTCTTACTCCCCATCTCTCAATTAATAACGTGATGACCAAGGGATCACTGTGTGCTTGCCCATTTGCTGGGACATCCTTGGACGAGAACTAAATAGGTTGCATCATCCAAGGTTCCATTGGTAAGGTCTTAGATACACTGAATATTTCTTTGCCATTGCGGTCCCTCTTGTGAATCCTTGAAGAGATAACTGGTCCAAAAGTGAAATCTGGTGTAGTGGAGTGTGAAATGGTATTAACAAATTGAGTTGACCTATCAATGTGGACTTGATGGACCGGCGCATAGGGTGATGTTGTCGACTGTGATGGATGTCGGACAAACTGTCTCAGGTACTAGTCTCGGATGAGGTGTTGGACGATATCCTTCACTTCTCGATAATTATTAGTGGAGTGGACCCTATACTAATGGTACTGGAAGTAGTCGGGGTGGCCTTTGGTTTCTTGAAATGGACTTCCCTCGATGATGGGTAATTGATATCATTCCTCTTCTCGACTTCCTTGAATACTTCCTCCAAATGAGCGTTTAAAGCGTTGTACGATCGGGCTTCCTGCCTCGGCCTCTTCCCTTTGGCCACCCATTCTTTCTTCTCATTACCTCTTGGTGGAGGGTCCGATCTCTTATCGGGTCGCCTAGCCGGGCTATCCATAACCGCCTTAGACTCGGCACCCGCTTCAGTACTAGCTTCTTGTATTCCCTTATCTCTCGATTCGGCCTGGATTTCTTCAAGGGCGATAAAATGTTCTTGCATTCTTCACATCTCCTTTAGGGTTTTAGTCTTTTTAGAAAACATAGCTACCCAGATGGGGTCCGATCTTCCCAGTGCGTTTTTAAATCCAAAGATAGCTTGGTCCACGGGTACCTTTCTAATTTCAGTACATAACTTCCTCCACCTATCGGTCAAGGTTCTCAAGGGCTCCCTGAACCTCAAGGCGAGGGTGAATAGTTTTTTCATTCTTGGCCGAGGTCGGCTGTTGTGCATATAGGTTTCAAGAAATGCCTCGACAAGTGTATCATAACCGTCAATCGATCCTAGTGGGAGTGAATAAAACCAATCTCTCGCCTCTCCCTCCAAACTGGCCGGAAAGAATTTACACATGACTACCATGTTGCTTTTCCATTGAATCAATGACATAGTATACATTTTGAGATGTTCGACCGCATCTCATGTTCCGTCGAATCTAGAAGGAAATTTTGGCAAAGTACATTTTGGTGGGAACGACATTTGTTCGAGTTCTTGGGAAAAAGGCGTCTTCTCGGCCTCACTCATGATTTCCGCCAATTTATTCTCTTCGCTATTTCCTGATAGCTCCTTGATCTTTTCCTCCAACTCTTTGAGTTTGTCTTCTGTTGCTCGATCCTGTCGCCCGTCCCTTCCTCGCCTTTCCTCATCAGTGGACGAGTCCTCGGGTGGTCCATATCTTTGTTGGGGGGGGGGGGGTACGGGAGGTGGTGGTGGTTGACCTGATCATCCGGACTGATTAGGGTTGCTTGGCCCCATCATAGGTGGTGATTGACCTGATCGGCCATGACGACTCGACGTTCCTTGGATGGACGAACCTCTTGATCTGGTTCTCTGATTCCTCAACTGATAATTTTCGAACTCTAGGGCGAGATTCCGTTGTTGGAGCTCCCTTAATGCCTCTTCTTGCCTTATTTGACTTTCTAAAATGGCTAAGAGTATCGGATCTCACTAGTACAAATATGGGCTTTGGTGACAGTTCAATATACAAAACCATGACAATTCATTAATGGACTGTTACAAAAGAAGAACCTATAAGATATAAGTAACAGTTTTTTACTAAAAATCACACCAATAATGGTGACCGTTTTTAAACTGTTACCGAATGATTACACAGTGACAGTTCTTGTAGAAAAACTTTACTATACGCTGATGTATAATAACAGTTATAAAACTGCTGCTATTCTTAATCTTTTGTAACTGATCTACGTAAAAACTGTATCTAAGTGTAAATCTATAAATAACAGTTCTGATTAAAAACTGTTACTGCTCATATAATGCAACCATAGAATTCTCCGGTGCACGATGTTGGTAGTTTGAGTCCCTATACAGTCATTATTTGCTATGGTCGGTTATGTTAGTGGGTCTGTTTTGTCAGTGTCGACCCCTCCTCTCATTTTTATAATTGGAAACCCCAAAAGAAGAAGTTTACAAATTTCTCAATACCATCACCATCCCGATCAATTTCCTTCCATTAAATGAAAATCCTAATCTCTTTCGGTAATCGGAAATTTTTATCTTTGTACAAGAAGATCTCATCATCTCTCTCTTCTCATGGTCTTTTCCCTTAACAAAATCTGGGATCTAATCTTTTATTGCAATCTAGGTTTTATTCTTTTATATTTTACTTCAATCCTTTACGTCTTTCGATTTCTCTGTGATTTTTGCTTTTTGTTCTTGTGTACAGGAATCGATCTTTAAAGCTCTCTCTTCCTTAACTCCATTAGAAAACTACATGAATCTCTCTACTTCTTCTCTTAGGAAAAATGATGTATCGAGTAAATTAGTTGATTCGGTTCTTGATGGTGGTCGCTATTGTTAAGTATGTAATTTCTTATAAGGTTTATAAGTTTTCGATTTTTTATTGGTGAAATTTCCAGTTTATGATTTGGGTTTATCTTACTTTTTCAGTTGATTTTTGATATAACTTTATTTTTGAGTCTTTTCGTTTGATATTTTAGGATTTCAAGCTTGTTATTCTGATTTCCTAATTGTTAATTTTGTGTTCACAGTTATATTCAAGTAGTGATTTGTGATCTTCGGTGGGTAGATTTTCTACATGTAAGTGTTGTTCATCTATTCTAAATGTCCAACTAGTTTTTTCATTGTTCATTTCTTTCAAAATAAATGCTGCTACTTTCAACCTATCATGTCACACCGGGAGAAGGGACCATCTGTGCGATATCAAAGAAGTCACTAATTGTGCAAGATCAAGAGGTGGATGCTTTAGATTTTGCTTAACGTTGATGCTTACTTACCAGAGGTTTTCAATAAGTCGTCGAGATCTCTTCTCAAGCCTGCTTATCTTTGGATATTTGAATGAAGGTGTTCTTAATTTGGAAGATTAGTGCTAAGTACTGAACGTTTGAACAAGAATCCCCCTAAGAAAATATCCCATATCATGAGTGGGTTCTTAAACAACATCCTCAAATTGGTTTGGGTACAGAAAAACCACACCGAGAAGGTTAAAGAATATTTTCGAAAAATCAGATATACTTCAATATGGCCTACATGTCAGAGACCAAAGAGCATGTTGTTGTTCTTTCGAAAGGCTTGTTTGAGAATTCACATTGAACCAGTTCCTTAGTTTTTTTATTTACTTGCAGGCTTCTTCCACCACTAAGAGCAGCTACAACATCTTGCTTCAATTCTATACTACGAGATAAAGGATATATAAATTCAATTTCCCGCTGGTCTAGGATGGGTGCATTCAAACTGATTTTAACTTGGATTTATGGCTATTTTTTTTCCTTAGTTTAATTTCATTAAGGGTATATTCAAAAAATTTCTATGCATCTTGGACAGAGTCAAAGTATGAATCGAAAAGTGGTGATTTAGACAAATTTTATACAGAAAAGTGTTTCCGGGATCACGTTAAGTCACTGTATGACGTAATTGTGTGGGTGAATTATAACATGTACTTTAGATTATAAATGTTGTTTGATGGATTTCGTTGCTTTCTACGCCTGGTATCTCTTATGGAAGATTACATGGTTTCTATCCATATTAGTGAAATAGATATTTTGTCACAAGGTTTTCAGAAATAAAAGATCCATGTGCCATTTCCCTACATCAAAGTTGGTTTTGAATCCTTTAATTTGCCAGGATCAGACATTGAGGTTAGTGAGGTGTCTAATTATCATTTGTTTAGTGTGTTTCCTACGGAGCTTGAGTGGTGTTATTATTAAATATTATCTCAGACAAGAGGTGGTCTATTGTCCAAATATAAATAGTTTGTGATTTCATTTATTTGTTTTAATAGTTGGTATTTTGTATCATGCAGGTCGACCTTAATTGTATCTATATTTGTTATCTGATCTAAAAATGTTGTCGACATTCCAGCGTGGTGCGCCTGCATTCCAAGATTTGTTAGCCGAGATCATAACCGCAGAAGCAAGTGATAGAGTGAGCGCAGATGGGAAGAAACACAATGAAGAAATACACAACTACGCAATATAGAAGCAAACACACAACACCGAAATTACTTCCAAGGTGAAGGGTAAAAAACCACGGCAAATCTTCCACTATAACAATAATGGGTTACACACAATTCTCCCAATTTGGGGATAAACACAACCTCAAGGTGCCTATAGCACTTGGATACCAATTTGCCTAATTACACTCACCCCTAAGGATGGATCAACAATTCATTCATATATAATATGAGATTCACTATCAATTTAAGAAGATGTTTTCAAGTGAAAAACATATAGCATAGGACATGTGCTATTTAGACTATTCTTACTTCTTTGTCAATTGTCTAAACAACTTTCAATGTCTATCCTAGATATTTTAAGATGCCGAGGAAAGAAAGAGTTATCTTGTCGCGCCAATATGCATAAGAAATGTAGCAAAAGAAAAATCTGGGATTTGGCATAAGGGAAGACAAGCTTAGCGCAGATGCAAAGAATGGAAGCTACCATGATTACAGAAGTATCAAGCAGACTACATGGTCGGGCTTAGCTACAAGGTTAGATTTTTTTTTACCAAGTGTCACTTTTACAGTATGCCAGCATGTTATTGCTTTACCAAGGGAATAAAAGTAGTCACACTTGTATTTAGCCCTGCAAGATAGTTTTATTATCATTAGTTTAATTTAATGCAAATTTGAACAATTTGATCTATACTGCTAAGTACTTGACCACTTGTTAATAGTGATGTGAAGGACAGTATTACAAAGATGCAAAATTTTGAATGGTCCATAGTGCTTTAAGTAAGCATATATATCATGTCTCATTATTCATTTCATGGGTCCATCTTTGTCAACTACTCTTATCGGTTCCTACTAGTCACCATGATATATATATTTTGTGTGTTTACATTGTATCTTTGTCAGTAACATCTTGAATAGTGCATTCCTGAGATGCAATATTTATATGTATCATCAAATTTTTTCCTTCCATTCTAAGAAAACTTAAAAAAAATCCGGGACGAGATACAAGATGCTCGTTTCTTTACTTGATTACCTTACTTGGCATGTTTTGTTGTATGCAGTGATTTAAATTATGTTTACAATTATTACCTATCTTATTATATAGGTAATGTGATCCTTAATAAGTGAGAACCTTGCTACAGGAAATATCTGTCATATGGCTGCAACTACACATCAATATTTCCAAAGAAGTTATTCATCCACTACTTTATCATCTGGTCTCAAGTAAGCCTTAGTTTCTCTTTGATACGATCTAAAGGTTCTTTGGATATAGGAGTAAATTATGCAACACTACAAGACAGCTAAACAGATGGTTACACATCAATGTGATATTTCACTTTTATCTGTTGTATTTTGGATAGTTGAATCCATGGGATGCATTATTCATCGTACAATATTATTTTTTCACATTTCCATTGAAGAAGGATGTTCGGTCTTGGCGATATTTTAATATATGGAAATTTGATCTACTTTGCAGGTATCAAGAGTTCTTTGATTCATAAGTTTAAATGATGGTTGCATGCGTAAATTCTTCTACTAGTGACAAGAACAAGATCTCCACACAAGAGGAAGCAGAAGCTACTTTAGAGGATCAAATTCAAGAAATCTGAGGTAGTTGAAGCTACTTTAGAGATTAGAGTTCCAGGAAATATTTTTTGTTGTAATGAAAAAGAATGATATAACATATCTATTTAATTTTGTCTTATATTGTAATGGTGTTGAACCTTGAATATCAGATAAATACAATTTTTTTAAGCTCCATCTTCACTTTCAAGTATCATCTATAATTGTAGTATTTTCTCACTGCAAATCAAATTATATGGTAGCATTTTTATGTAAAATATGTTACTGATAAGTGTGTACTGGTGACGGTTTTACTAAAAATGTGTCATAGAAGAGGTTTTACGATGGCAGTTTCATTTTAAAAATGTTGTTGTACGTGGTCAACTGTGACAGGTTTATTAAAAAACTGTTACCTTAGTAAGAGAAACCAAGTTTAAGATAACAGTTTCCCTTAAAAAATGTTACTGTAAGTTTTCAACAGTAACATGTTTATGAAGAAACTGTTACCTTATATCCTGATTCTGTAACTGTTTCTTACTAGACCTTTCGTAACAGAGGCTTTGGTGACAGTGCAATATTTTTCCAAAAATGTTACAAAAGTATTTTGGTGATAGTTTTTAACTGTCACCTAAGCCCATTTTTGTACTAGTGTTTGTGCTTTCATGGCTAGAGTGTCCATTAGGGTGGTGTGGCCGAGTCTGTAATGGCATCAACATTAGTGGTGGGGGTAGTATCGGACCAGTCGCATGGATTGGGTTAGGGCCGACATTGCTCGATGCTGCTTGCCCCAGCTGAATATGCATGAGACACTCCTGCTATCTTCCAAAGGCTTCCTGGTACTCAGCTTGTTTCCTTGTTCTTTGTCTCTTGGCCCGGGCTTCAAGTGCCTCCTCATCGTCCTCTGTATCGGAAGCTGTGAGCCCATCAATTTGGTAAACTCTCCTCTGGGTCAAGATAACCTGGTCCAAAGGTAGGGTGTCATCATCTCGCCCGAGATCCACTCCCTCATTAATAGTTGGCATGCCTCGTGCTGCTGCCCTAGATTCCTCGAGTGGTGGTTATCGACTGCCTTCTTGCCTCGGCCCTGTTACCCCTGTCTGCATTTTGCTGCTAGTCATTGTACGATTCCTTAACTTCCTTCCTGTCTTTGATGTGCTAGCCATCGGGTGTGGCGCGTTGTGAGCCGAGTGTCGTCCCTACCTACATCAGCAAGTACAAAGAACACCTTACTTTGACGTAATATTTGGGAAATAAACATTCAAAAAGGTGAAACAAATTCGACTAACACAAAAACTGTCATTACGCCACAGCTCGCAGATATAAAGCCTACTCCGGTTATCAAATGGGCTATGCCTATCTACCCTATTTTGAATCTATGCTGACTTCAGTACGCTACGTCGCTATCACTCCGTACGATGTCGCCTTCAGTGCTTGACCTCCGCATTTAAGCTAGTTTATCCTTCCTTATATATGCTCCAAATCATTAAACTCATGCACATGATGATTGAACAGTACGGCACATAAATCCAAAACTTAAGTTAAGTTCCTATTGTTGTTATTCTCCTAAGATATTATTATGGCCGTCTTCCCTAGATCTTCTCCAAGAAATTTCCGATTACTAGTTAACATTGCCGGGCAAGACACCTCAAGATCGGCAGCTTGTTATGCAAAAATACACCTTAGCTTTGACCTTTTGTTACTCCAAACACTCAAGCTCTATAGAATTACAATAAAACATCTTTTCTACCGCTAAAACTCGATCAATCATCAAAAACAAGTGGTCATCATATCAGCAGACTTTCAACCTAGCTTTGAACCTGTGATTTTAGTCGTCGGTGAGCTTATGAAGACTTTATGCTGATCAAACTGTTGGTGGGCGAAGAAATGTGAACTTTACCACGCCTTGTGAGGACGCTGCTACTGCTGTAAATATGCATGTAATCGGCCATCATAGTTCATCCTAGCTTCAACTACAACACTTGAACGTGTATACAGAAGCTTTGGATCGTCTCTGAAGGTCTCCAAGGTAAGGTATCCGGAGATCTTAGTCGGATCCCCTTAGTCAGCGCCATAATGTAGATGCAATTTACTACAACCTACATCCAAAGGATATAAAACTTCTACTCATGCAAGTGAAAGTAAGGACATGACAATAGACACAAGGATATACGTGGTTCGGTATGATTACCTACGTCCACGGGGTGAAAGGATGAATCTTATTACTTCAAGGTGTTACAATGGTGTTGCTCTTCCAAATGAACTCTCTTGTAAGATGGTCTAGATCTCAACTTTCCTTCTTTCTCTCGTGATTACAAGTCTCTCTCTCCCCAAAATACAACCTAATTGGATACAACTTCTTCTATTTATAGGATAGGCAACATACAACCAAACTAGGGTGTTGGTCACAACATATCTAACTTGAAGTCCTGCCATCGGGCCCGCTTGCGTCGTCCCTTCTTATGTCACTATGGCCGATGTGCTTTGATCCCTTTGTAGTATACTGTCTGAGCCGATCTGTTCGGGTGTTCTCTTGGCGCGATGTCGCCCTTCCAACCTGTCTCCCTAGCAACTGGCCGATATGACACGTATCTTCTTATCCCTTTGACTACCGCTCCTCGGTTGACCCAATATATCTCGTCTGTCAGCTTTGTCAGAGGCCTGAGGTCGAGTCTTGTCCGACAGCTGTAGAGTGATCATGCCCGATACACGTGGCTCCTTAAATCTCGCGCCTGCCAGCCTCTATCCCGTGTTTCTCGTCTCTTCATGTTTGGGTACCTCATAGCTTGAGATGTTGCCACCTAGACATGTGGATAATTTTCACCTACACTAATTAATAAAGCAATTATGATATTTAAGTTGAAAAAACCACCACCGTTGATTTATCTTTTATATTAATTTCAACCAAGGTGGAACACTGGTTAGAGGCCACTCTTATGACACAATAGGTCATAAGTTCGAACCTCCCCGTTATAATTTTTGAAAATCCATATCTTGACTTGAGTATTCATTTTTCATTCATAATATTGGAATTAATGCCACGCGTGCGAGTTGTAGGGAGTGGTCAGGAGAACCACATACCTTGATTTATCGTTGTCTGGACAAATCCTGACCACCACTAACAGGCTAACTTATCCTAGATTTGTTTTGTACTAATGATGTTTGATGTACAAGTCTTTGTGTATTTGTATCCAAGCCACCGTCGGTGATGATATATGTATAAATATATTTTTCTCTTTTGGTTTTCTCTAAGTTGAGAAACCATACCAAAATCCTATTCTAAGTTTCATCCACCAAAGAGCAATCAACTCCATTAATAAAGTACTACAAATGCAGTGGACAAAGATGCGAGCTGATGGAGTTCGATTAATATTAGTTCGTCTTCTATCAGTACCACATCTAATTGAAATCTAAATCTTATCAAATTATAGAGAGAGATCTTCGTCAGTATCCCCACTATCATTACTGAAATTCATAACATAAAATCGATCAAAATATATAGGTACGAACTTTATTTACAAAGGGAGAAAACACACCCATAGTCGAAGACCTGATGGAAGAACAATAGGTTAAAAATGGGGAACCAGAGAGGATGAACAAAATATGGAGTTTCAGAAAATAGAAAAAGAATAAAAATAGAGGGTAGATCGGTAAACTAGTATAAAAATATTTGGGCAGAATATCCCAAAATAATAGAACATTGAATTTGAAATTTTTGTCATTTGAACCATAGTCGCATTTTTCTTGTCTTCTAGACCCAAAAATTAAAATCCAAGGGTTATTTAACCAAAAAAACTGATAACTTATTTGGAAATGTTCCGGGAAAGTTGTAGAATACAAACCGTACTTCTATCTGTAGTAAATAAGTAGCGATGAAACTTTGTCCTCTTCGATGTTCTTGCGATCTTAAAGAGTTGTCAAAGGTGTATTTAGGTAAGTGCATCTTTAGATCTCTCGATTATGAATTTAAGATCATGGTAATGAATACATACAAAAACATAGCATAAGGTAATTTTTTCTATTTTTATTGTGGATTAGTGATCTTACTTGGTTATTGAATTTTGGAGTCTTTGACTGTTTGTAAAGCATGAAAATTGATCATTCATCCTTTTAAACATGTTTAGTCTCTTCTTTTTTTATATATATAGAAACGGAAATGCTATTGGCCTCTCTATATAGAGATCTATTCTGAGCTCGGTATGACGTGGTAAGATTAGTTGGTCAAATATTCCTATGCCTTTTCTTGGACGTGTAATGTTTATTTTTTTCTTTATATATTTATTCTTCCTCTTCTAATTTATTTCTCCCCTTCTTCTATTTCTCCTAATTATAATGTCTTTTCTCCCACCAGACACCTCCATGACAGTACGTTCAAAGCTCAAAACCATATCATAAAATTCTAAATTAAACCACACCCTTGATATATGGGTTATGGATTGGTATTACGTATAATTCTAAAAATCGATACCAACAAATTAGGTTCAATAAACAAGAACTTAACCATTGCCCTATTCATATTTGATTAATAGAAGAACAATGGCAATTAATTCAAATTAAATCTCAAACCTAGTCATAAATCAAAAAAGCCACTAAGAAGAACACAACACACAAAACTTTTTTTGAATTTAAAAATCAATTATTAGATTTAAAATTACTAGTCTTAGGTCTTGGAATCAAATAAGATGGGTTTTTGAGAAGTATGTCTAGACTAAAGATGGTAACGATTTTTGATTTGATCATGCCGATGATGATGATAATGGTGGTGGTATCAGGTGTGAATGGATTGTTAATATATATGTTACTATCAGTAATAAGAAGTTTAGGAAGATAATTAATTGATGATAATACAAGTTGTACAGAAACTACCACTACCACCATCACCGTCATGAATCTTTCCTCTTTTTTCTGAAGAGGAGTCACGATATGCTTCATCACCAGATTCACCACCAATATCTGATGACTGCATAAATCTAAAATAAAAAAATTGATTTTTCTCACTCACTCCTCTTAAAAATAAAAGATTTGATAAGAAGATGAAATTTTTTCTTAGTTTTCTTAGATGAAACAACTTTAAAGCAAAAACCTGATGAAGAAGAAGATGAAGAAGGAAAGTTTCAGAGGAATTGGGATTTTTTTTTATGAAAATGTTAAAGAGAGAAGGAAAGTTTGAGAGAGAAAAAACAATGAAAAAAAGCATGACATGGTGTGAAATCATTTGACCGAGAACCTTTCAATTCCCCATGTTTTTAGTCAGTTGTGATGACATGCCAACCGAGTGGTGAGTAGTGTGGTAAAACGTGAGGGGAATAGCATTTCCGATATAGAAAACCAGTTTTATTTTTTGTATTATTTAAAGGAGATTGGAAAGTTATGGAAATGATAAATATCAAGGATTAATTGTGGGCCTGAATAGTTGGTCTCCCAATAGCACTTTGGTGCTACCCCTTATCCTAATTTTTCAAAATGCCTATACTACCCCTAAAATAATTAATGTTAATTGAGTAGATTAAGTTTTATTAGTTGATAATCTTTTAAGTTAGATAAAATCAGATTTTGGGTAAAATTTTGGTTTATTGAAGGAAAAAAAAATAGTTGAAT
The DNA here is from genome assembly GCA_023529315.1 of Papaver bracteatum. NCBI lineage: Eukaryota > Viridiplantae > Streptophyta > Magnoliopsida > Ranunculales > Papaveraceae > Papaver > Papaver bracteatum. Next base: position 74,204 of record JAJJWX010004710.1, on the reverse strand, counting down.
AGACAGGAACAAAGTGAGTTTTTGGGAAATTTTAGGTTATTTGAAATGAGTGATTGTAGTGGAGGAAATGAGTTAAGTGAAGATTCAACCAACATAAATGATTGTGTTGATGGTGAGATTGTCTCATCTAATCCTATGGATTGGATGTTTGATGAAGAGATGTTAATAGAGGAAGCTTTGATAAATGATGCAAATGAAGATCCTATTGCTCAAAATGAAGGAACCAATCCTCAAAATGAAGAGCCCCACTAGTGGAAAATGCAAAAAACAAGTCTGCTAGAAACAACCTGAAAACCGCTAAATAAGACTGTTTTCGGGAGCCCCAATCCTGTAGTCTTATTTCTCAAAAGGACTGCTTCTGAGATTATTTAAATTTTTCAAATTATGACTACCATCGACAGTCTGTTAATAAAAACTGACACACACAGTCGTTTCATTAGATTTATATTAATCCCATAAAATCTAATCTACAGTTTTATCTGGGCTGAATAATTTCAAAAAAGATGATTCGTCTGAGTCCAAATCTAACTGGTATTTCTGACTGAATCTTTTTCAGAAAAATTATTCATCTGAATCGTCTGGCTTATTTCTAACTGAACCTAAGATTAGAAACTCATTAAATTGAAATTAGAAGCTCATTTCATAAACAGATCAAAACATTCCCCATTCAAATCAAAACTTGAAATTTGATGTACAATGTATTAACTAAATTCACATGTGAATTGAGTTGACACCAAGTTCAAAGCCCCCAAAAACTCTATACCACTACTAAATTCACACAATTTCAAGTTCTTAATTCTTAAAGATGTATTTTCTTCAATCGGTGGAAACCAACTTACAGACAATGAAATAAACTAAAACCGGCAAAAAGATGAACTGAGATGCCCAGCTGATCAGAATAGTATACCTGCAGCAAAATAAGTTTTTGCATTAGAAGTTTAACAACAAAGTTTAACAGCAAAATAAGTTTAACAACAAATTTTAACGGCAAAATAAGTTTAACAGAAAAATCGGTGGAAACCATCAGTAGCGGCATATAACGACACATGCAAACAATTATCTAGAAATTCCATGTCAAACCAACATGTTTGAACTGGCTTGCATATTTTTTGTGATTTGACCTCATTCACCAATGACCAAACTAACCTGGAACTAATAGGTAAACATGATCTGCAACTTTACTTTGCTTATTGTTTGCAACTTTCATTTGGACTTGCATAGCTCCAGGTTGTCCTGTGAACATTTGAGAAACGTCACCAGATCCTCCTTCAGCGTCAAACTGCATAGTAATTAATTTCCATATTAATAAACAACAAATCTTGCATTGAGTTTCTAACAACATCAGTGTCTTAATCAGTTTAGAGTAGGAAAACTTTGATTCTCCTTATATGACCATCTCAGACAACTAACAAAGTTGTAACAAATATTATTAACTGATGAGAAACCTTAAACTGAAAATGTTTTCATTCAATTTCACCCAATAGAGTTAAGTATTCAAGAACTTCACAACTTGCTTACAGAGTAAAAGGAACACATTTAAGAACTTAACTATTGTGAACAAGTGACCAGGACATCAAGATAGCTACATATCAATAATCTGTTTAACCACTCTACATCATCGAGTTATCTGCTATGAAAGGAATACATTTGATGACTTATAAGATATCTTCATCCATTCACGCTTATGGCTAGTATTAGTTAGTTCATAGTTGTTTAAAATGGAGTATATGTTGTATCCTTTACCTGTGGGATGACACCAAGTTCAAAAAGGACAGTAGAGGACCCAGAATGAAGCCACCACCAAATCCTAGGAGACCACCAACCGAACCTCCTAAGAACCCAATCACACCTGGTCCAAATATACCTTACCTTTCACACCATATTTCAATCTCAACCACTTCACTCCTATCCATAAATATTATAAAAACAACATTACCGAATCAACAACTCATACATCTCAAAACAAACATTGCAGAGATACAACAAAGGAATCTGTAGTTATTACCTTGATATATTTCCTTTTTGATCGAGTGGGTATTTTAGAAACAAGGAGATCTGTAGTTATTTCTGATCGAGTTGGTATTTCAGAACAAAGAAATTTGTACACTCCAACAGATATAGTAATTCTAAATTTAAGTGGAGTGTAGTCTCACTCACTGCAAATCAAATCACAAGAAAACAATAATCAGAAATCGTAACAACAAAAATCACAAACCTTAGCAAAAGATACATCTGAATGTAAAACTTAATTCCTAGGAAGATTGCAGTCTCTAGTCAGTGCATAACATACCCAAATTGATACAACTCTGGTTTTATTTTAGGATTTGAAGATGTACTAAGAAATCATCAGATTTGGGTTTGTGATTAGAAACCATCGAAGCTGATGTTTCAGCTTTGAGGAAAACCCATGCTTTAAAAATCCTTCAAATACACAAACCCAACAGTACAAAAATTGCAGAATCAATTAAAATTGCAGAATCAATTAAACTCCTTCAAATACACAAACCCAACATTACACCAATACAAAAAATTGCAGAATCAATTAAACATGAGAAAATCAAACAAAAATTTTAAAAAAAAATTGTAACAAAAAAATTAGGGATTTCAATAGTGTTTCGTACCCATCAGTTCGTTGTTTGTAGATGCAATACCGAGAGTTACCCGTCAGACAAAGAAATTCAACACCGGTTAGGGTTTTCACTATATGTTCTTTTGTAACTTTATCAAATGGTTTGCAAACAACACCAGTTACTAATCAATTGAAGACCTTGAATAGATCTAGTTAATTGAACGATTATTAGGGTTTTAAAATTAGAAATGTTTGGGTTTGTAGAGTGATCATAAGGATATGAAGTAAATTTATGATGAGCATAGATTAGAAGATGGGGTTTTTTGTTTTGAAGGTGGGAAAGAAACTGTTGCAGTAGATGAAGAAAAGGATTTTGGATTTAGGTATATGATGCAGAATTTCTCTAGTTATTTTTCTGTTTCACCATTATTGTCGAAGAAGTGGTTCAGTTTCTAGTTTAATGGAGGAGATGAATATGGAGAAAAGGTTGCAGACAATAGACTCGATAAGATAAAAAGAAAAGAGAGAGTGAGATAAGTTTGGATAACCGAGAGAGAAGTGAGATAGAAGAGGCACGCGTCTTTTTCTAGAAGGAATTATGGAAACTAGTTTCCACGATAGACTTAATCGAAGTGGGACCATAGATACAAGCTACTACGGAAGTCTTAATATAAATCCACATGTAATATTTTCATATTTCCTAAACTTCCCCCATACGTTAAGACTGCTACTAGAGCTTGATTTGCTTTTGTTATAAAAAAGGCTGACATAGGAAGCCCAATAAGTAAAGAAAGCCTAAGGAAGTCTTATTCATAAAGCCCAATCAGACTTAAAAAACCTATTTTCCACTAGTGCCCGGAGCTGAAAACAACCAGGTAAACTTCCTATACTCTTCAAATTCCTAGAATGGCACTCCAAGTGGTCGATTCATGGACACCATGAAACTACTCAGAGTGAGGGTCGTTAGTGTCGGGAGTATAATAACCTGTCGACCCTTAATAGTCGTTAGCTTTGTCTGAAATTCAAAAATGACTCTAATGTCGCTTTATTAAAAATCGGCATTCATGTTCCAAATTGTTGACGACTCTTATATGTTGTTATGAAAAAATCGTCAATATATTTATTAAAAATTGACGACTCTTTCTTTTAGGTTTTCTATAGTAGTGAGATGAATGTATTAATAACCCAACGACTCAATTACGATGTACTCTCTGTGGGTATCACTTTTAGGGTCGTTAGTTTAATAGTACAATAAATGGACGACTCTTTCATGTTTAATGAGAGTCGTTGTTTGGTACTTTTATAATATTGACGACTCATTGTTTTCATAGCAACCTTTCATTGAATCGTAAAAGTCATACATCTTTCATAGGGTTAAACAAAATACATAATAACGATGCACTTCTGCTCTCAATCATAAAGCATGTAATTATACACGGTTCCATGGAAGATAAAGTAGCAATCGTGTAACTCAAACTTTTTCCCACGAAGTTCTTCGTAGTATCCATACGCCTTGTTCATCTGAAAACGCAAACGCAAACAAACTTAGTTAGTATCGATGAAATCTTTGGATAAGTTTTACCTAATGTTTAAATACTTACTCTTACAGTAACCATCATATCCGTAAAGGCTTCCCTTATGGCCGTAAATTCTCTTTTCAAAACATCACACTCGAATTTTATCTCTTTGAAGCGTTCCTTGACTTGTTTCAAAGACCTTGAGTTGCGATTTCCGTCCAACGCCACAAAAACTATGAATACGCGGTTCCACCAAGCATCCGATGTTTCATCAATCTCTTTGTCTAGACTATCATAGTGGTTTGTTACTGTTTTCCAATCTCTTGTAATGGCACAATTCTCTTCGAAAGTATAGGGAGTCATTGTGTTTCTCTTTGATGATGAATAATTGAGAAGGAGAAGATCTGGTTGATAGTTATGGTGTTGGTAATGAAGAGGTGAGATATGGGTCTGTTTTATAGAGTTCAACGAGCCATATGCCTCAACCACATTTGGTAGAGTTCAATTCCCCAATAAATGATGGTAGTGTAGTGGGTCGTTAATATTTATAATTTACAACCAACCGACTCTTAGTGTGTGTCAATTAGGTCATCGTTAATCTTTGTTAGGAGTGAACGAATTTTAAAGGAAACATGTCAGAATGGTATATATGTGTTGGTCCGTAGTCGTTAATCTTTGTTAGGAGTCGTTAAAGTTAGTTAATGGGTCGGCAAACAAGGTTTTAGCAGGTTGACGACTCTGTTTGCAAGGTCACATTTGTTTCACAACTGTCGTTAATCTGGTAAAAATTGGTTGACGAGTTTTTATGGTGTCGGGCACATATATAATATTCGTTGACGACCCAAGCATAGAATCGACCACATTTCGATATTTTGTTGAACTAGTTCATTATATTGAATTAAAAAAACGTACATGTGCTATGAAATAAAACATAAGGGAAAGACATATAATAGTTTAATACATAGAGCTAGTTCAATAAGGAAATTGTAAACGAGATTAATTATATTCGGCGAATTTCCATTCAACTTCCTCCAAGAGAGTGTAGCAGTCTTCGTGCAAAAACTCATGGCCGTACCTTAATTCGTATTGGGTCCGACCCATTACATACTGGAAAAACAATTATTTTAATAAGTTAGTGTTGTTGAATAATCATAATCAAATTAACATTTTTTGATCAACAACATATTGATTCAGAAACTTACTCTACTCATGCGTTCTTCGTTTGGGTAAGCGTCCTTACGAGCTTTCAATTCGTTTCTCAGCAATACACATTCATTGTATAAATAAGCATACCTTTCCCTTACCTGCGTGAGCGTCCTCCTATTACGATTTCCGTTGAGTGCTTTGAAAACCTTAAACAAACGTTTCCACCAAGCAGTGGTGTTTTGATCATGCCCAAGGTAAGGCCCTCTTGTTGGGTCTTCGTTAGCGGTCACCCATTCCGCTTCCTCAACTGAGTGCTTGGTGAGAGTGGTGTGTGCTCTGACAATAGCAATATATTCTATGTCATTGAACTGGTTTTGAGCCATTTTTAGTGTTTGAAGTGATGTGTGACTGCTTTAGGATGATTGAATGTGATGGGTGAATAAGTTTGGAAGAGATAGGTCTCAATTTATAGAAAAGTATACTCAACGGATAATTACTTGTGAATAAAACCGTCACTTTATTTCAAAAACTAGCAATAACTGCTCCTAGGAATCAAACATATTTTAGATTTTGAATTTCTGCATTAACATCCATTAGAGTTAGCACTGGTTTTAATTTGATACCTGACGACTATAATTTTGGTTTGGTAACGGCTTTTCATGGTCAAACTGTCCATTAATGTTTCAGAGTCGTTAATAATATTTGTAGAATCGTTAACATTACTTAGTAAGAGTCGTCAATTTTCATATAGTATATGGACGACCCTATGGTGACATTTTAGTGTTTTGTTTTCAGTTGGTAGTACGACAAAGCTCCAAGTCAGTACCCGTATCTACAATGGGTCCGGATACCTCCCGACACTATATGACTGATTTGGTGAGTTTACCTTAACCGAATCGGCATATTTATATATTCAAATAATTTTATTAGTGATCACATTGTTGTTTAATGTAATTGTTTGCTCAATGTAGACATGGGTAACCAAGAATGACATTAAGGAGTGTATCCCTAAGGCAAAAGAGAAGATGTGTGTGGTTGTTCAAAGTAGACACGTTGAGTGTAACATGATGGAAATGGTATGCGAGAGAGCGGGTAAGAAGGGAGAAAGTCACAAAGGAAAGAATTACAAGTATGAGAAGAAGATGACTAGGGTCTACCGCACAAAATCGAAGAAGTTTCAATGTCCGTTTAGGATTGTTTTCAAAATACCTAATGAGTCGGATGTATTCCGATTGTATAGTATTCCAAACGGGGGTCACAACCATGATCCACCCACAAGTTTATATGGACATACTGCGTATGCCCGGTTAAAACCACATCAGATGGATAGAGTTCGGCAGATGAAGGGATTTATACCACTTAAGATCCTAAATGCAATAAGGGCGGAAGATAAGGATAACTTGTCCACCATTTCCACAATCAATGCCGCCAAATCAACGATTAAGAGAACCGAATGGAATGGTAGGTTGATTATGCAACAATCATAGTGGTTAGCGGAAACACTAAACTACGCCATGCAAACTAAGGTTGGTCCGGATGAGAAAGTGACTCATATTTTTCTTGCACATCCAAGGATGGTGGATTTGGCTCAGTGTTTTTACCAGGTCCTCTTCATAGATTGCACCTATAATAAAAACAAGTATAACATGCCGATGTTGAACGTGGTAAGCCATACTTCAGATAAAAATTCATTCACCGTTTCATGGTACTTTATGGAAAAGAAGAAATACCGGACTATGTTTGGGCGTTGGAACAAGTGAGGTTGATTTACCGTGGAGAAGAGACGCCGCAAGTTATATTTACGGATAGGGATTTTGTAATTATGAGTGCCGTTCGTCAAGTATTTCCACTTGCTCAACAATTTCTTTGTACGTGGCACATCCAAACAAATATTTTTTCTAATTGCAAGAATCAAATCCAAAAGATCCATACTAAGAAGGGTAATCAACGATCTAAGGAGGAAGATGAGCGTTTAAGTAAACTTTCCAAAGAAGAGCGTGAGGAAGAGAAAAAGAAGGAAAAGGAAAAATATAATGAAGAGGGGGATCTATGGAAAGTATTTTGCGAGGATTGGGACAATTTAGCTCATTCGAAAACAGAGGTAAAGTATTATGCTAACTTGCAGAAGTTTATTGATGTATGGAGTACTGATCATAAGAAGGTGGTTGATTATTGCCTGAATACATGGTTGATTCCTTGGAAGGAGAAGTTTGTTTATGCATGGACTAATAAATACAAGCACTACAAAAATGAGTCTACAAGTGTTGCAGAGTCGTCTCACGGCCGTTTGAAGAAAATTTTGGATCAAAATAGGGGTGGGGTAGTTACGGTACAAGAAGGTATTTACGAGCACGCAGAGGATGACTTACGAAAAATAGTGGCACAGATGGAGTTGAGCAAAGACCGTTTTTTGATGCAACACATAAGGGACAAAGCTTTGTTACGGTTGGTAGCAAACCAAGTATCATGGTGGGCAATTAACTATATGATGGACCATCTTACAGATTTTAGAGCTAAAGCGGCGGTCGGAAAGGTGATTAAGACGGAGTGTAATTGTACAATCGATGTTTGGCTCGGCCTCCCTTGTAAACATAAACTTGGTGGGTACAAAGATTACATTCTTCTTGAAGATATCGATCCATTCTGTAAGCAACTATCATTCATCCCTAAGCCCACGAGTTTGTCCGATGAAGAATTTGGAGACTTGGAGATTGGCAAGTACATCAACCAAAAATACCGACAAATGAATTGTGCAGGAAGAAAAATTTTGGTTGCTAACTTGTGGTCGGCCTCCCGTAAGAGCTGGGGGTTTGAAGAAGATCCAATCAAACAAAAACTATCTGGAAGAACAACAACGAAAATGTCATTTAGAGAAACTATTAACAATGACAAGGTTACCGATAGAGACCGATCACGTCATGAGCAACTCCAGGCGGAATATGATGAGTACGAAAAGTATTTCATTCCTACGACATGGGTTCGGTCGAAAAAGCAAGAAAATGAAGATATGGATATTGTTGAGCATGTGGTCGATACCCAGCAAAGCCAAACTAATGGTATGTTAACGATAAGAGGAATAAAGGGTAATCATACGACACCTAGGGATTCACAATGAAGACCACATCGTGTTGCTTACACTTTATATAAAGAGTATACCGACCAACTTCCTTACGTCATCTTAGATCATCTTCTATCCACCGACGACATTGATGGGGATGGTAATTGTGGTTACCATGTTGCAACGGAACAATTAGGCCATTTTGACAAGGGCGATGAACTTAAGCTCACCCAAATCCAATATGCAAGGAAAATAATGGCGGAAAAACTTGTTGAGGACAAACAACTTTATTTGACAATGCTCATGGAAGGAGATCAAAAATAGAAGAAATTGAAGTTTAGGGAGTTGGTATCAAACGTGAAATGGAGGAAGGGTTCGAAGAGGGCCGTTTATAATTTTTGGATGCAAATGCCTTTTGGTGGACAACTTCTAGCTGACACATTCACTTGTGTGGTAATTTTATTCAGCAAAGGATTCCCCGGAGCGTCTTGTATGTACGTACCCTCAAGAACTAGGTGCGACGCGGCGATAAAGAAAAGGAGAATTATAATGGCACATGTCAACAATAACCATTATATAGGTTTGAAGATTTCCGAAGAATGCCCTTTACCACGGGTGGTCTATGGACATTGGGGAGACTACACCAAGGAGTGGACAAACCGGTACGAGTATGGAATGAACATGTGGAATGGTTTGGAAGGAACACCACGTACAATGCTTTAACACGTCATATTGTTATACTAAATGTGTAAGGAGATAATTTTGTTTTAAAGTACAATGCATGAATACTTCGATGTGTTTTTTTTTTAAAGTACAATCCTTAACGAATTCAATGTGTTTTATCTGGGTCGTTTACATTAATTAACGACCGTTTACATTTAAGCACTTTAACACAACAACACCGACCTCATTAAATTTGGTCGTTAGATCAGTATTCATAAATTAGAACGACCCTTGTTCTCCAAATACAAAGGTCCACTGTGTTTTTGAAATAAGGGTCGTTACTAGTAATATTAATAACCAAACGACTCTATCAATAACTTTGGATAGTCGTTGAAGTATGATTTGAAAATGAACGACCCCGTATATATCCCTTCAACGGCTCTATATGGAGATACCATTTCCCAAAAAAAAGGCCGTTAGGGATTTTGTATATAAAGATTCAACGAAGGTCTGTTTAATAGAACCTAAAACATTCAAAGTTTATCATTTTTTCAATGGCAAGTTCGTCATCAACTATCAATTCAATTGACAACATACTTAGAAGATGCAAGCGACCAACCAAATCAATATTGGCAATGGAAGAAGTGATATGATAAAGAAGCATGCGACCCACCAAAAAACAATACACGGTTACGCCATATCCTACGATTGAAGAATAAGAGAGGCGCGAGGCATAAAAATGAGGCAAAGAACAAGCGCATCGTCGGGAAGTATTTAAGCAAGTCGAGGAAGAGACCAAATGGGTTAAAAACTATTACATTGTCAAAGATCTTCCCTAAAAACGTCAAGATGAGAGTATATTTTGGAGTCAAGTTGGTTGGAGTCCTTTCGCTAATTACAACAAGAAACTACGCTATGATTATCTACCGTCCCATATTCGTGATAGGACGATTCACGTTATAATATTGTGCACTAATTACAACGAGTTTCTGTCGAGGAACAAAGGTGATAGGCGTGCGTCCCAAGCTACATATACCAAATGGAGAGGAGAGGAGTTTTATCACATCGAAGCCGCAATAGTAGTTGCCTCTCGCACAAGGAAAAGGAACAACATGTAATGCAACTTTGATGTAAACTTATTTCCTTAATGAAATAGATGTTCATTTTCTCTTAAACTTATTAGTTTGCATAATAAAACTAACGACCCTCTATTATTATTATTTTCCCGGACAACCCTTACAACCAAATGGATGACTGCAGAATGTTTTTTTTTTGGGTTGGACGATGCTAAAATAATTTTGGGCAGAGGGTAGTTTCATATTCCATTTAGAGTCGTTGGTATGCAAGAACCTGTGTTACCGACTCTAATGCTTCAAGTTTTGGATGGTTTTGAGTCATCGCTCTGCTAAGTCGTTGCTGCCGACTCTAATGGACGATTCTTAGGGTCGTCCATCTGCAAAAAATTGTCCGCCGACTAAAAAAAATAAAGTTGTAAAAAAACATATAACCACATCAACTTCTAAACAACATGATAAATTTTTAGGAAAGTAAATCCACAAAACATACCGATACCATAACTGAAAGACTTAAGATGTATCTAACAACGACGTAAGTAAAAGTCGACAATACTAAAAGACTTAAGTTGTAGACATAAGTTTAACCATACACTTTAAAGTTTTAGACATAAGTTCTTCTCATTCACTACCACCACCTCGACCTCGACCTTCATCTCCCTGACTTGATGATGTCCGACTTTTCTTTGAAGGACCTTGTCCAGGACTACCCCTTTGACAACCACCTTCTACACCACTACCTGCATGATCACCATCTCCCTTTTGTGCACGTTCCTCTACTAGTTGGCTAGCTGTTCTCCTTGTCCTCTTACATTGCTTTTCCAGATCAGCGAACATTTTCTTTTCTCTGGGATTTTCAATGTGTTGGAATAACTCTGCGTACTCACGACTTTGCTTAGGTTCTATCACTTCTCCCTTGTCCGCTTTGCAACAAAATGACTTCATAAAAATCTTCATCCGTTCCCTCTATTTAAATTTAAATACCGAGTTTGATTAACATAATTAATACAACTTTATGTAAATGATTATCAAAATTCGTAAAATATGTACTTACCACAAGCTTAAGAATGGAAGAGTCATCTCTAGTGTCTACTGTAGATGATTTGTTTCTCCTCCTACCCGTAGTCTGATCAATCCTTATCACTCGACCGTGGGAGAAGCCTTCATACCATGGCATGTAATCCTCGGTTACCTCATGACCTTCATTAACATTCTCCCACCAAGAGATATGTACCCTACTAGTACCCCAAATGCCTATTATTCCAATGCTCAGTCACAGGCTCAGGTTCATAAGCAACAACCAACGCCTTTTTGTCCGCCTTACATTTATTTAATTTATATTTGAACGGTGGTACATAATCGTCATCCGGTGAATCTTGAACATACCCAAGCTGACGCATTACTCTATGCGGATTGTACATCGAGTATCCATAAGGGTAAAATAGAGGGCCATGGTAATATGCAAGATCTTCCAATCCTCCTACTCTATCTTTCTTGTAGGGATCAAAGGTTACCTCTTTGGATGTCATGTTGTCCAATTTTTCGCGCATAACTAGCAACTTCAACTTCTGCGCTTCCTCCTTATCATGAGCTCCAGTGTACTTGTATCGGGTTCCTTTTGGTTGAGTATTGTTCTATGTTGGCACAAATTGGATGTCCTCATCGGCTCTGATCAAAGAGGGGAAGTGTTCGTAAATCCACACCTGAAACAACATTTGGCACAATAAAAATAATGTTATGTCTGAAAATATAGAACAATAAATATTACAAACATTTCTCAAATTTGAAAATTCAGATTACCTGAAGTAAATCCAAATTCCCGTTGATTTGAGAAGTTCTTTCCCGGGATGCCTTTGCTAGCTGAGCGTTCAAATGTGCTACTATGGCAGTACCCCACGAATACTTACTCACATCATCCAAGGATCCAAAAGTTGAAGAATGTTGACGCTGACTCTGTTTCCTTTGCTATCGGGAAATATAACTGAATCAAGGACATACAACAAGTATGCGGTTGCCGTTGCACGAACTTCAAAATCAGAGAGTAGTTCGTTGTCTCCGTCTTTCTCAAGTGACCCCACATACACCTTTCTAATCTCAAAAAGTTTAAACTCTTTCTTTGGGTACTTCTTTCCCATCACAAAAAGACCGGCCGTCTTCTTTTCATCCCATCCAAACAACTTCTTCGTTAATGCATAAATTCTTCCCCACTCTAGGTTTTTATTGAACCCATCTTCCATGTATTTTCCCTCAACATGCAATCCTAGAATCTGTTCTGCATCTTCGGGAATCAACGCCATCTCGCCAAATTGGAATTGGAATGTATCGACTTTGCCATAATACCTCTCAGTAAAACATGAAACTGCAGCCTTGTCATATGCAATCACGGAGTTCTCAACGGCAACATACAAACCTGAGTTTTCAACGATGGCTCTCACTCTTGGACATTCACCTTCTAGGGGCCATTTTCTCATTTTTGCATAAGAAGACTGGTGTCTAAAAAGACGTGTGGCATTCTTATGATCCTACGAAATACAAACAAATTTTTTTTAGCAAATAAGAAATAAAATATCAACAAATCATATGAAAATCAAAGTTGACATTATTACAATTGTCTCATTGATGGTACGGGCCCACGAGGTATCATATCCGAATAGAACTTTCCCGCCTTCTTTAGGTTCACCTCTGGCTTTCCCACCGGGAAGACGAGTAAGCTGCAAACGCGTGGGTGGAATGTGTTGCGCGCTTGCTTTAATTGGGCCTCTCTTCTTCGGCTTCGGATGTGGATGTGGTTGCGCAACATCCTCTTGAATCTCCTCCTCCTCCTCCTCCTCCTCATCGTCATCATCATCACCATCATTTAATCCCTTACCATTTCCATCATCCTCATCATCCTCTTCATCACTTCTACCACCACCATTTCCATCCTCATCCTCATTATTACCTTGATCCCCGTCTTCCTCAATCTGTGGCACCTCATTAACACCATTCAATCCATCACCATCATTCCATCCATCACCAGCATTACCTTGATCACCATCCTCTGCATCATCAAAAGCAGCATATTTCCCTACTAAATGAAGTTCTTCATGTTCCGCGACTTCTTCTTCTTCGTCGCTTGGGGTTGTAGATATAACAGCAGGTGGTTCTCTAAGTTCGCGGATAATTAAGGCTACCTCACTCGGTGTTTTTCCTCGTAAACGACCCGCATTAAGGTATTTTTGGTGGCGGGGAGGTCTAGATGGAGGAGTAAACAATACATTCTTATCCTTGTTATTATTGTTACTGAAAGGCCTACATCAAAAATATGTAAGAGTCATGCAAACTTGAGATTATATAAACAAACGAATCAAAAAAAAAAAGAACGACTCAAACAAAAACCAAACGACTCTAATCAATACCAAACGACTCTTCCTAGATGCCAAACTATTTCTGGTTTTTACTTAACGATTCAACCTAATATACCGAACGACTCTTACTATTTTTAATACATAAGAACAAAGTCGTTAGCCATTCCAAATTATGTGGACGACTATTACAAATATTGGACCAGACTGGTGGTTTCAAAACCTATTGAGTCGTTGATAAATAAAAAGAGTCGTCCAAAACATTCCACAAGAGTCGTTTACAAGAAAATATTTGGCTAACGATTTAATCTTGCATGTCAACAATCGTTAAAATAACATCTATGGGCTACCGATTCAAAAAAAAAAAATATACAGCAGGAATCGTTAAATCTTCAACCCTAATGGTGGAAGATTTCTACAAAGTACAACATGCAGATTATATATCGTTGTTAGAACATGAAAAATCGTTAAGCACTTATGAAAAATCGTTAGACATTCAAAATTCTTGGTTAACGATTTCAATTCTGAGAATTATATTTCTTCGATTAAAACCCTAATTTTGAGCAGAACATCAAATTCAACTAAAACCAAAGTAAGATTATGGTATTCTAAAGGACATACCTTCTAATTGGAGTCATTTGATTGTCCGGCGGTTTTGATTTCTTACTTGAACTCGAACACTCCTTCGCTGCATTGACGGTATCAACGAGATTGAGAATTTCAATTGCTTTTCTCACAATCTGCTTAGTACGTTCCATGTTTGTAGAAGAAGTTAATCGTTGATTAAAGTTTTAGCATCGACGATTTCGACGAGGAATCGGATGAATTTTTTTTCTCAATGTAGTTAATGGAGGAACTGAGAGGGAGGGGGAGAGGAGAAGAAGAAGAAGGGTCGGTTAGGAAATGGGGAGGTTGGTTTAAGGTTAATAGGATTTTAGGGTTAATTTTGGGGAAAGGTCAAAATAGTACTTTCAACTACATTTTGAAAGCCTCCTAAAATTTTGGGTGTGGGTATAAAAATTTCATGGCCCCCGATTAATACTCCCGGCCCCCGATTAATCCTTGATAAATATCTCAAGGATGTTATCCCGCAAACTGTCCCGATTGACACATAAATTGATGTTGGACCCACCACCAGGGCCTGTCCTGAGGTAGAGCGAGTGGTGCGACCGCACAAGGCCCTGCTCTGACTAACGCCCATTTTTATAAAATCTGGTAACCCCTCCTATAGAAATTGCTCTGACTAAGGCCCATTTTAATTGCCGGGAAAAAAAAATTTTGACCATAAAAGGCCCCGTGAGTAAGCTCGCACAAGGCCCTACATTCACAGGATCGGCTCTGCCCACCACCTTAAAAGGTGGCCCTGTTAATCTCTATAGCCGGGCGGTGCTATAGTTTGTGTGTGTCGGTAATTTTCCGCGGGATTTTGAATCAGCATGTGTGTCACTATTTGGTAAGTTATTAGAATGAATCGTGATTTTGGAGTCTTTGACTGTTTTGTGTAATGAGGGTACTTTGTGGTACGGATACCATTGTTAGGAAACAGGAAGTTAGGAACAAGGAAGACAAGTTTTATCAACTTGCAACACGTCAAATTGCGTTTTCTAAATGGAAAATGGGTCATTTTTCCAAATAATTTTAAAACATGGTTCTAATGGACGAATAAAAATTATTACGGGTGAAATGAACACTAAAAAAATATCAAAGATGAAACTGGATTCATCCTGACTTAAACTTAAAAAATAGCAATGATGAAACTGGATGCATCCTGATGTAAATTAAAAATAAGAAAAAGTATTTGAAAATGGGTAGGATGAAACTGTTTACATCCTGGCTATTTTTATATTTTTGTCCATTTAAACAGTATCAAAATCTAAATGTCATTTTCACCCAGGAATTGTTGATTATGGTCTTTTTAACCAATTTTGTGTAACTTTAAAGTCATATTTTTCAATTTGGTTAGTAGATTTAATAACTTTCTATCTGCTAGTATTTCAAAACTTTGTAATCCGAATGTCATCAACAGAAGATGGACAAATGAAGACCTTATTGAATTAATTCAGGATCTAACTAATAATCCTGAATTCAATTGGGCATTGTATTATCCTACCTATGCTGTTTAAGTAAAAGTAGTGTTCTCCTTTTATTATAAAAAAAAAAGTGAATATCAATTAATAAAAGGCTCGCGCTGTACACCTAAGAGCAACCACAGTCTTGGACCAAAACTAAAAATTTAGTCGAAACACGAGGCGCTACGGGATGGAGTAAAGACTAAAAACTAGACTAAAATTAAACCCAGAGTATATATGGTCTTTGGTTTAGTTATAGTCAAGCGTAATTCACGTCTACGCCTGATTGCGACGGAATCGCAGGTTACGCCTCACTGTTTGGCGGAAGTAATAGCTTGCCCCTGGTTGGGGCGGGAGTTTAGGTTACGCCCGACGGGATGGAATATAAAGTTGCGCCTGGTATCAGGCGGTTTCAAATAAATACGCCCCATCGAGGCGTAATTAAAGGCTACGCCCCATCAGGCGTAATTACAAATACCGCCCGACTCCTGGCGTAATTAGAAATTACGTCTGATGCTTAGTGGGGCGCAACCACAGTCTCCGACTGTATTCATGGGGCGTAATTTAAATTTACGCCCCATTATTTCACCCATTTCATGTGTTTGTTGTCTAATATATATACCTCACTAGGAAAGTGGGGAAAAGCTAAACAAACAAGAAAGCTCATGGCGGAGAGGAAAATTAAGAAACCTCCAGGTTGCAGTTTGATTGAAGTAGATGGAGTTGTTCATGAGTTCTTCAAAGGTGACAGGTCGCATCCCAGATCATCAGAGATTTATAAGATGTTGGAGGATATGATGCGTAGGTTAAAGACAGCAGGTTATGTGCCCAATAAATCTAAAGTGCTAATTGACATGGACGAAGAGGAAAAGGAGAATTCCCTTAATTATGCGCATTGTTGACAGCATGTTAGTTACCAGATTAGCACTTCAGATTACCATATTTGTAAAATTGGTTAAGCAATATCCATTAGGCGGAATGTTGAGATTACGCTCCATCGGGCGGAATGTTGAGATCACGCTCCATCAAGCGTAGTTTTAAGTTGCGTCTCTCCATGGGGCGGTTTTATATATTACGTCCCACACCAAACGTAACTTATACCTACGCCCGATACCAGGCGTAAATTACAGTTACGTCTCATTCAAGCGTAATTTATACCTACGCCCCGTATCGGACGAACCTGTGTAACTCCGCTCCACCAAATTTACTCCTCCACCGTAGCGTCGCTCGACGGACTAAACCAAATTATCTTACTTTTTTTAGTCTTTAGTCTTTAGTTATACTCCCATGACTGCAGTTTCTCTAAGTGCATACAGTTTACAAAATATTTGCATAATGCATGATATATAAATGCAAAATGCATGCTTACATTTTGAAGAAATGGTAATTTTGTTTCATTAATCTCACAGTAAATATGTTTGGTTCTTGATAACAATAAACGTCTTATAGATAAATGCAGAGCCGATCCTTGGTCTAGAAGGGCCCTGTGCGAAATTTTTTATAGGGCCTTTTACAATGTCGAATATTTTGTAACGATAATAAACAAAAAAAAGATCAATAATATTTATTTAATTTGTAAGATTATCGACGATACCAAAGAAAATTTTACGACTAAACAATGATATTAATGCGTATTTTATATAGAAAAAATAAAAGTATTAAATAAGAATTTTTTTTCTCGATGTCAACAAGAATACGCAAGGATAACATAAATGATAATAAGTTTACTCTTGGGAGGTAATCAGTGGCGGAGCCAGATAATGAAGTATTGGGGGGCTAAAAAAATTAAAATAAAAAGAAGAGCACTTTGGTGGACTAAACTAAAATAATAGGGGGGCTAAATACAAATTATAAGATAAATATAATGATGTTTCAGGGGTTATAATGATTTTAGGGAGGCTAGAGCCAGGGTTAATCAACCCTTGGCTCCGCCCCAGGAGGTAATGGTATTAGGTTAAATACGGTCAAATTTAAATTTAAATCAACAACAAATCGATTGCTTAGTGGATGGATTATTTAAATATAGCCCCCATGGTTTGTGTGTTCGAGTTCTGTCAGGGTAAAGACTTTTTTATTTTATTTTTTTCTTTTCTTTTTTGGAAAAAAAAAGCCCTCGACAGAGTTGGGCCATGTGCGGTCGCACACCTTGCACACCCTCAGGGCCGGCTCTGGATAAATGTACGCAACTAACTAACTATTGATTTCCTATAGTCTGGTTAAACAAGCTTTCATTGATCAGTGCGAAACGGAAAAGTCATTTACTAATAAAGAATTTCATGTTTTTGCACCTTGTGGTGATACACGTTCGGGATTGTCTAAGAAAATTCCACCTTGTGCCTTTTTTCAATAAAATCTGAATTATCAAAAGAAGAAAGAAAAAGTCAACATGAAAATCGAAAGTGCATGCATATATTTTGATGAAATTGGTAATTTTGATTAAAAAAAAACACTCAAAATTGGTTAAAAAGACCAAAATTAACAATTCCTGGGTGAAAAAGACATCTATATTTTGATACTTTTTAAATGGACAAAAATATAAAAATAGCCAGGATGTAACCAGTTTCATCCTAGCCATTTTCAAATACTTTTTCTTATTTTTAATTTACATCAGGATGCATCCAGTTTCATCCTCGCTATTTTTTAAGTTTAAGCCAGGATGAATACAGTTTCATCTTTGCTATTTTTTTTTTGTGTCCATTTCACCCATACTAATTTTTACTCGTCCATTTGAACCATATTTTAAATTTTTTTGGACAAATGACCCATTTTCCGTTAAAGTTAACAAGTTTTGAGTTGTGATCTCCAAAATAAGAGCTATTCCTGAATCTTTCTTCTTTCTCCTTAGCGTTGAATTGATATTCACTTGAAACCCCACACAATGTTGAATCATGTTCTTCTGCTTGTACACACCAATCACTAATCACCTGAAGCATAAATCGCTAAAAGGCCGGTGCAGGTACAACACGCATATCTTTTCTAACATGAAAATACGATCAAGTAAAAGGATGCGTTTGCGCCGTTGTGCGTCTTCCTAACCCCAGACCAGAGTGGCCGAGCTGGCAAGCTCTGTTGACTACATCTAATTGGCATCTCTTTGCCGTTATTATTCTTATCTGGTCGACCAATAGCAAAGTCGAAGTTACAGAATTCTTTTCATTTTTATTTGCGTTCTCTTTGCGTCGAATATTTCATATATGCCACTGCTAATTAGTAATTACCACATGATCAAGCTAAGCTAGTGTTAGATTAAGCCAAAAAAGAGAACAAAACTTATGTGAATATCTCTTATATGCTAATGAAATCATCCCTCTTTCTTGTAAGTATAAGTTTCAGAGAACGGTATGTTCTCGGTTCACGAAGCAACTTTTGTCAGTTTTACAGCATGCTCAACCAAAGAGAAGCCATGAAAAATGACGGCAGTTCTCAAATTCCAACTTTGGAATATGACTAAGTTCGGTAGTATTAGTAGTCATACTAGTTGTGTGCCCATGCTATGCACGGGCAATTATTTCTTTTCACTTGGTGTGCGCGGGGCTTCGTCCCGCCCCGTGGCTATGCATTTTTGATATGATGAGCGTGGGGCTTCGCCACGCCCCGTGGCGATGCATTTTTGATTTGGTGTGCGTGGGGCTTCGCCCTGTCCCGTGATGGTGCTTTTCTGATTTGGAGTGCTCAGGGCTTCACCCCGCCCGGTGACGGTGCATTTTTTATTTGATGTGCGCGGGGCTTCACTCCATCCCGTGGCGATGCATTTTTTATTTGGTGTGCCAAACACGATAAATTAAATTTTCCTTTTGAGTTATAACAAAAAAGAGTCGTAATATTGTAAGTGCTCAATCATATTTTGTCTATGTATCCTCCCAAAACTCTACCAAATCCACAGAAGGCTTATTTCGGCCAATAGGAAGTTTCATGTACCTTACTACGCACTGGGTGTAGTTGGCCGTACCTTTTTAAATATGTTTTCCTTCAAAATTGAAAGTTTCCCGTATACTCCCTCCGTTCCAATTTACTTGCTATTTAGGGTTTTTTGTGTGTTCCAAATTAGATGATAGTTTTAGTATTTTCCTCCAATTCTCACTAATCTACCCCTGCTTTGGAATCACACCAGAGAATTAATACTCATCGTAATCAACACAAAATAATTACTCTAATTTTTAAATATACCCCATGTAGGATATATACTCAAACTTGGAATATTTGGTAGTACATCCCAAGTAAATTGTTACGGGATTGATAACTTTCCTAGAATCTAGAAACACAAAACTAGGCCATTTAAATCTTTAAGTAGGAATTAATATAGGTATTATTGGAAAGATTTTACTCTCTCTGATATTTCTTAATATCCGTGAAAAACTCTACAACGTCAATTAAATCGGTACGGAGGGAGTATTTTGTAAGGCCCTCTAACCAAACTCTTTTTAATTTCGTTATGTGGAACTGCATTACACATGCTAATCTAAAAGATAGAGATGCACTTTATGCTTATGTACATACGCATAATAAATATATCAGCCATTAGTTGTCTGGCATGTATCGATCTTAGTCTCAGCGTTTATAAACAGTTGAAGATGAACCATGATATTTTCCTAATAATAAACCATGAACTGAATATTTTCTTAGCTCCTGCACTATTTGAAGGCCTTTCTGCAACAAAACTCCTAGTAAAATGGCAATTCGGCAATGGCTTCTGTTTAGCACCAACACTCTACCATTCACAAAATTTCCCTGTCTCTAAAAGCTCATGTTATTGCCCGTGGGTACAATGATCTTCTGCTTGGCTGCTCCAACCACTCTTACATCTGCAAAGTTCATGAGAAACTTCATTAGTTAATGGGACTACTCAGGCTGCAAAAATAAATTAGCTTGAGTAGATCATAAGAAAACATGGAGAGATAATACAACTTAGGAAAATAATAAAATCCAAAGCTAAGGAATATAAAACAATTCAACATTACAAAAAAAAAAATAGTGTTAGCACTCACCTTGTCAATCAGCCAAAAAATGTTAACTGCTTAAACTAAGTTTTCACCCACCACCATTAACAAAAGACCAGCTATATACATTTTGAGAACCCAAAGAAAAAAAAGAAAAAGAAATCCTAAGTACGTAATTTGGATGCAAAGAAGGATTTCCTATATATAAATCAAGTCATGCAGGAACATCTAAATCAAGAGACACCACCATATCAAAGGACAACCCTGTAAACAGGTGTATGCAGCAACGCCGGTAATTAATATTAGTTATCAGATTGTATTAGGGTTAATTGGAGGATTAAGCTTAATGACATGTAACCGAAGCTATTTATTAAAGATCATGAATATCAAAGAGAGATTGTATTGATAATAAAACAAATCAAATCTAATGAAACACCCATTATTCAAATTATTCTCTCTTTACAAAATCAAAACGAACCAAACACAAAGCAAAGAGGAAAGCAAGGGGCTTTATTAATCTTCTGTTGAAAGAAGAAACAGAATCTCCGAAAAAAAAAACGGATGCATAAAAGTAAGAAAAAGAACGAAGAGAGGTGGAGGTGAATTTCGTTAGGTTAGGTTGAGTTCTTGTGTTAGAGAATTCGTGATTCTCGCAAATTTTCGTTAGGTTAGATTGAGGTAGATGCGAACGGATGTATTGTCCACCAAACTGGAGTTAATAACGTTCAGTTAAGTTTTCAGCGTAAACCAAGTGTATGAATTTATAAGCCTTGGACTTTTATGGAAGTATTGTGTGCCCACCTTCTTGCTAATGATGTTACTAATGTCCCTTTAAAAATCTGGTGTAAACATAGTGTAACCAAAATTTTAATATTATGATCAATAGAGTTATGTCAATTATCCTCACCATAGCTTTTAAATTAGAAAAAGGCAATTCCGGCCAATAAAAAGTGAAGGTTTCATCACCGTTCAATATGAGAATTTATTTTGTCAAGGCCTTTAAGAAGGAAGATGGTTGTCTGCCAAGGGGAAACAAATACAAACACTCAATTTGCGAGGGAATTGTTCAGCTGTACAAGCACCCCGGCCCTTGCTTGTCATCTATGACTTCTTAGTTTTTCATCACATGTTCTGCCATAGTGCACTTTAATAATACAGTGTAGTCAGTTCCGATGGGCTTAGTTTTGTATATCCTTTTTCTAAATTCTTAGTTGTGATTTGTTTACTAAGAGTTGCATATGTTTGTAACCTGACATAAAAGGTCAGTAGCTATTCTTCACTTTGGCATCACAATTTGGATTGATTTGCCGCTGTTTACTATTGAATATTCCGCTCATGTGATGCGCTGACACATGTTCTTTTCTTTCGATTTTGCCAAGTCCAAAAGTTCTCTAAGCAGAATATAACTGAGCATCTGTCAAGACTGCCACTTTGGCATGAATAACAGATGCAGCACACGGAGTCATCTGATCAGAAACTTCTGTTAGTTACTCTCACCCCTAGATCCAAGCTGGAGGTCGAAGTCGAACAGCATGCAATCCGATTCACGTTAGTTATGGGCAACTGCAAATGAAACTGTTGTGAAGCCCAGTTAAAGTCGAGCTAAGGAATTGTGGACTCAACCTTTTGGACTGTTCAAATTGGCTACAATAGACAATGGAAAATGAGTCATTTGTACAAATATTTTTAAAACATGGTTCTAATGGACGAGTAAAAATTTTATGGGTGAAATAGACACAAAAAATAATAGCAAGGATGAAACTGGATTCATCCTGGCTTAAACTTAAAAAATAGCGAGGATGAAACTGGATGCATCCTGATGTAAATTAAAAATAAGAAAATGTATTTAAAAATGGATATGATGAAACTGGTTACATCCTGGCTAGATGTCTTTTTTACCCAGAAAATATTATTTTTGGCCTTTTTAACCAATTTTGTGAATAGACAAGTGGTTCCGGTGAGGATGTTCACTCAGACCAATCCAATCTAATCCAATTCACATTAGTTTATGTATTAAACCTTTAAAATTTAGATATACCCAAAGAAGATAGAGGAAATTGTTGGGATGCTAGTCCCACATTGGTTAAATGGGGCTTAATTGGTAGTTTATAAGTCAATGGGTTCCCTCATCTAGTCAACCGGTTTTCTAGTTGAGTTCTACCCATGGGCTTATGGCGAGTTTAGGGTTGGTACCCTAACATTTGGTATCAGAGCCAACCCCCACGATCCATGTCCGCTCCACGGAAGGGATGACCTATAGGCTAGATTAAAGTGTTGGGGCACCTATGTATGGGCGTAGTTGTCACCCGCATTGAATACTGATAGGGGAGTGAAGCCGCCATAAGAGAAAGGGCTACCTTCGGGTCAGTGTCGATAGAGTGGGCCAACGAGGACGTTGGGTCTGGAAGCGTGGTGGGATTTTAGAATCCTAGTCCCACATTGGTTAGATGGGGCTTAATTAGTAGTTTATAAGTCAATGGGTTCCCTCATCTAGTCAACCGGTTTTCTAGTTGAGTTCTACCCATGGGCTTATGGCGAGTTTAGGGTTGGTACTCTAACATTTGGTATCAGAGCCAACCCCCACGATCCATGTCCGCTCCACGGAAGGGATGACCTATAAGCTAGATTAAAGTGTTGGGGCACCTATGTATGGGCGTAGTTGTCACCCGCATTGAATACTGATAGGGGAGTGAAGCCGCCATAAGAGAAAGGGCTACCTTCGGGTCAGTGTCGATAGAGTGGGCCAACGAGGACGTTGGGTCTGGAAGCGTGGTGGGATTTTGGGATCCTAGTCCCACATTGGTTAGATGGGGCTTAATTAGTAGTTTATAAGTCAATGGGTTCCCTCATCTAGTCAACCGGTTTTCTAGTTGAGTTCTACCCATGGGCTTATGGCGAGTTTAGGGTTGGTACCCTAACATTTGGTATCAGAGCCAACCCCCACGATCCATGTCCGCTCCACGGAAGGGATGACCTATAAGCTAGATTAAAGTGTTGGGGCACCTATGTATGGGCGTAGTTGTCACCCGCATTGAATACTGATAGGGGAGTGAAGCCGCCATAAGAGAAAGGGCTACCTTCGGGTCAGTGTCGATAGAGTGGGCCAACGAGGACATTGGGTCTGGAAGCGTGGTGGGATGTTAGGATCCTAGTCCCACATTGGTTAGATGGGGCTTAATTAGTAGTTTATAAGTCAATGGGTTCCCTCATCTAGTCAACCGGTTTTCTAGTTGGGTTCTACCCATGGGCTTATGACGAGTTAGGATTGGTATCCTAACAGAAATACTCAAAAGTGTGACTGAAATGTGCATTTCTTCCAAAACTGTGACCAATTTGAAAATTCTTCCAAAAGTGTGACTGACTTTACCTAATACCCTAAAGTACCCTTTACAGCCCGATGCCTACACATGGATAGCTTGATGTCCATGTATTCATAGCTGATGTCCACACATTATAGCTGATGTCCACATATTTATAGCCTTATGTCCACATATTTTACGAATAGTGTCCGATGTCTAAACTTCGAAACATGGATGTCCACATATAATTACGCCTAGATTCTGGATGTCTACATATAATATCTACACATCAGTAAAAAAATGGTGGGGTATCAGTGTGCCTATATATACACATCCATGAAAGGGTGTCTACACATCCTTACCAGATGTGTACACATATGTCATCGATATGTACACATATGAGGATAAAATCATGTATTTCCGTAAAAGACTAGGGCATATATGTCGATTGACCGGTCATGGTCACACTTTTAGAAGAATTTTCAAATTGGTCACACTTTTAGAAGAAATTTACATTTCAGTCATAGTTTTAGGTAAATTCCCCCGAAAGAAATGAAGAATTGAGAATGCAGGAGCACATGACAGATATGTATGTCGATGAAATGTGAACCCGTGTAGAAAGTCTTAACAGTTGCTTGAAAAAACAGCTTAAACTCGCTTAAAAAAGGAAAACAAGTTACACCTCAGAACAAGACGTCTGGTGGATAGCTATAAGATTCACATAAAATAAAAAATGACGACGAATAATATAAAGCACAATTAGGCTTGTAGATGCAGGCATAGTTCAGCATACAATAAAAGCGTACAAGGATCCTAGGAAATAAGGATCAAAGAAATTTCATTTAATGCAGGTCTCCTCAGACAAGTTTGTTTCGACAAATATTTATCAGTAATTAACTCGTAATCACATTCAACAAAAGAGGACACTGGAATCCTAATTGACAGCAGTATATTTTTTTCGACTGTGGCAGTGTGCAAGGTACATCAGTCTAAATGCCAAAATGCTATCAGAGTAGAAACAAGCGCAACTTCAATGACTAAGAGCAGAATTCAACATTTATGAACAGACCAGGCATGTTTGAAAGATTAAGTTCTGTAAAGAAGGTACAATTCATCCACATCGAGTTTGATCATAAGTTTTTTCCTCACTTCAAGAATACTAGTGTTATAAACCTTGCATGCATTGTTATGCTGTCATAACACTAAACTAAGACAAAAAAACGACAAACTTGGATTCCACAATTTATCCATCAAAGTGATGCTGAGAAAATTAGAACCAAATAGGCCCCCCTAGTACCACTGGAAAACTCTATATACGTAATTCCATCCTCATAAGATTATTACAGACCAGCAGTTACGATCTCAAATGGAGTCAGCAAGCCACTACTTGAAAAACAATTTGACCCTGCTTTAACAGGAAAACAAGTCACGCCTCGAACAAGGCTGCTGCCCTCTTTCAAGGTCTGGTGGGGAGCTACAAGATTCACATCTAAGAGAAGATGATGACGAACTATAATAAATGTACATGTATCCTAGGAAATAAAGGATCAAAGAAGTTTCATTTAATGCAGGTCATACAAGTTTGTTTCGATATGTGACAGCTGTTTCATTTTGGACCATGTCAGTGTGCAAGGTATATAACATTCTAATTGCCAAAAAGCCTTCCAAGGAGAAACCTTCCTAACTCCTATGACTAAGAGCTGAACTCAACAAAGATGACTAGACCAAGAATATATGTCTAAAGAGATTAAGTTCTGTGATTACTCTCTTGTGCATCTCATTCTCCTAAACTGTCTGCACTGTCCCTAATATTAATCCACAAGTAGAACATTTATTCTAGCAAGCATCTGATTTCAAACATATGTTACTAGCTTGTGCAGGGTTTTTCCCCGTAG
This sequence comes from Papaver bracteatum, assembly GCA_023529315.1. Lineage (NCBI taxonomy): Eukaryota > Viridiplantae > Streptophyta > Magnoliopsida > Ranunculales > Papaveraceae > Papaver > Papaver bracteatum. The sequence goes on along the minus strand of JAJJWX010004710.1, from coordinate 48,634 downwards.
AGCGACTCTTTACACTCTTTGTTATGCCAAATGCTGAATCTTCTTCCTCTCTCTAAACAAAGTGTTTGTAACCAAAATTACTTTTGGGCACGAAACACGATGAATAGGTGATTTTGGTGTGTTCTTAGGGTTAAGGGACGATTTGAAGAACAAATGGAAAGACACAGATAGACGCAGGTTTTACGTGGTTCGGCATGATAGCCTATGTCCACGGGTGAATCCCCTTGGGGAGTATTTTTCCATTGATAATTTGTGTTACACCATAAGTCCCCCTTTCATCTTGGCTACTTCCCCTATTTATACAACTTTACATCTAATTTTCAATATCAACTTAAATGGCATTAAACTGCCCATTTATGCTCCCGTCATAAAATATGCATGAAACTGCCCCCTTTATGTTTCTATGACAAATTCGCATGAAACTGCCTCCTTTATGCCTCTGTGATAAATTCGCATGAAACTGCCTCCTTTATGCCTCTGTGATAAATTCGCATGAAACTGTTGTTTTATGGCTCCATGTTAAATTCTGAATGAAAACCCCTTCGCATGCTTTCTTGGGTAATTTCTGCCTGAATAATGGCTGGCAGGATTGGTGGATGCTTTACCTGACAGCCGTAATTGGCTTGCTTGAATTGGATTGATAGTGGCAAGAGATAATTGGCTTGCTAACTGGATTGATCGGCGGGCAAGATAATTGGCTTGTTTGGCGATATGAGTGGAGACTGGTTGGCAGGGCGGATGAGTTTTTGGCCGGGAATTGGTTAGCGGCATTGCTGGCTTCGAGACTGAAAATTGGCTAGGGGTGCGACTGAGTTCGATAGTTGACCAACGGTTGACTTTTATAGTTGACCGACTTTGACCATTGACCGGTCATTGAATTTATGTAATATTGGGCAGACGGGTGGGCTGCCTCGTTTGACTGGTTAGCCGGCTTGGATGAGGAACAAAGGATGACTCAAGTATCAATTGGGCCCATTAAGTGAAATTTTTACTTATGGTACAAACACAAAGTACCCGGTTTGCACAAAGGGAAGGTTTCTAAGGGACAGGGTTGATAGTAACTGATTCTCATTTCTGAATGTAAGATAGAAAATAATGACCGACAATTATTGACAAACTTTCCTACAGAATCCTATTGGAACTGATGAATTTGTTCCAGCGACAAAAGTCACAAAACTTAAGTACAGGGTTTGCAGTCATATAATTTGGTAACAATCAGGCATAAAATGTGTCTTAAAGAACCATTTATGCATGATATCATTCGCTTAGACGAAGATGCCATAATCTTCGCTGCAACAAAATCATCATTGTTTTAAATCCAGGCACTAGTGCACAAATAACTTTGCTAGAACCAAGCCTTTTTCATAGAGATGGAAAAAGTGGCATTATGTAGACAGACAGTTAGCTTGGTTGTGGTTAACACGTCGTATCATCCAAAATTCCGAAGAGCAACACCTGACCTCCATAATGTTGGCCAGACATAGCATGTATATTAGATTAGGTGCTACAATCAGCCTTTTGTTTACCTCAGTATCATCTAAATTGTGTACCCTAGAAACATCTATTTTTCGGAGTGGAAGTTTTTAAAGTTCTCTTGACTTCTTCTTCCACATCTAGCAATTGCTGAATCTTGTTATAGTCCCTAATCTTTAAAAGTTAAGTGAAATTATAACTCATGTTAGTTGTTTCAGTACTTAGCCTACTGATATTTTCCTAAACAAACTTACCTACATTTTCCAATTTAACTATTATTTTCGTGATAGAAAACTGTATACATTCTAGCAACAAAAAATCGAAAAACTTATGTTAGAAATGACGGCATTTAACATAGGAATATAGGTCCACTCCAACTTAAATTTCAAAATAAAGTAGAATTTGCTAAGAAAAAACGACAATATGCATAAACAAGAAGCAATCAGGATTCCAAATATAATAGTCACAAGTCACAACATGACGTAAACTGAATAAGCTTAAATCTCAAAAGACAAAAGATAAAGAGTTTCAACGAAAATCACCTTCTTGCATTTATGTATCAGTGGATCTCTTCCTCTTCATTGCTGCTTCGTCTTCTAAAAACCGTTTTCCTATTTCTTACTTGATATTTTCACTCTCTCTGATCCATTGTTTTCGTATCTTCATCTGCTAATGCTTTCAATGAAGCTAAGGTTTTAATATAAGGAATTGCTCGTTTAATAGGCTCATCGTAATTCACAAGCATTTTGGAAGAAGAAGAATTTCTGTCATAAGAGAAGAGACCGGTACCATTACTAAATATAAATGCACCACTCTTCATCAAGGCAAGCGGTTTGAAATCTATACCATTGAACTCCTCACTCCAACTCCATGACTGGTATCCCTCTGAATCCTTCATAGTACAATTACCCTGGTTTTTCTTTAAAACCCATATGCCAGAAGTTTCGCCAGGCATTTCATCTTCATGTTTAGCACAATATAGTAATCCACCCAATACCCAAAGTGAAAACCATGGAAACAAATCATAGTCATGTGGAATAGGTAGTGGTGGAATTTTACAGAACTTCTCATCAGCCAAATCAAACGCAACGATGTATCTATCCTCGGTAACCCAGTGAAGAATTCCCCTTGCATAAACCCCATTGGATTGACAAATATGATACAAACAAACATCTAATTTGTATTTTCCCAAGTTTTTCCATCCAATGCCACTCCCAAGAGTGTATACCTCAACCACATGCTCAATATTTGGGTCTTCGCCCAATTCGATGATTCTAACAACCTTGTACTCTTTACTATATGGAAGATAACCAAATCCACTCAAGACGTGGTCAGCAGGTATCTTAACCTCAGGCAGCAGGATCTTATCAACCTCTGGAAGGATAACAAATTCTTTTGTGACAGGATTACAGATATAGAAATCAGCATTCAATCCATTTGCACAAATCAAACCATAAGACGAACCATTAATGAAATAACCCTGAAGTTGAGGGCTTAAGTTAATCTTAGTAGTAATCTTATTCAAGGGTGTCTGCAGCTGCTCATCGTTAATCATCTCAGTGATCTCACTACACTCGAAAAAACTGAGCCGATCAGGTTCATTCGGCCCACGATAATTCTTGAAAACGAAACTAAACTTACCGGGATTACGAAGAAGATGCAATCGAAAGAAATACGGATGATGCACCAGACTTCTCCAAGGCTTGCAAACAAGTTCACACTCCAACACCGATTCGGTGGGTAACCTACTCAATATCTCAGATATCATTTCTGCCGGAAGATTGCTCAACTTTCCCATGAAAATTCTTGTTGAGATGACCGGATCACAGATGATAGAAGAAGGAAAATTGAATCTAGGGCTGAGAGAAGCTGGAAAATGAAGATCGGAAATGAGGGTTTATGTTCTGAGGTAAAAGGGAAAAGTGAAACATTTACTATTTGCTTATCTTCTCGTAGTAACCAATGCTGATGTGGAGGATAATGTTTTTCAAATATCTAAAGGGTCCTTTATCCAGCTGTGGGTAACCGAGAAAGCCACAGTAAAAGCAAGAGTGGGAAGCTCTTTTTTTTTTTTTTTTTCTATGGAAAATTGAGAAGCTCAAATTTGAAATTTTAATGTTGTTTTTGTTTTTGCAAGTTGCATCTTGAGGTTTTATCAGCCGTTTAGAGTTGTTCCTAGTATGTTACCTCCAACCTCTTTAGAGCGTCTGCAGCGGTGCGACTAAAACTAAAGAGTAAAGAGTAAAAAAAAAAATCAAATTTGGGTTTAGTCCGTTGAGTGACGCAGTGGGGGCGACTATATTTAGTTGAGCGGAGATATAATTCACGCTTGTTGCGGGGCGTTGATATAGCTTACGCTTATTGCGGGGCGTTGATAAAGATTACGCGCGGTGGGGCGTTCATAAAGTTTACGCTGGGAGAGGGGCGTTTGTATAGGTAACGCCTGATGGTGCTGAGAACTGTGCATGTAATAAAAAAAAAAAAAATTAAACTCTATGGGGCGGGGTATAGTTACCGCCCCAAACATATGAAAATAAATGATTAAAAAAAAAATGGGGCGTTTGTAAAGTTAACGCCCCATGCGAAACAGAAAAATAAAAAAAAAATGGGGCGGGGACTATATAAACGCGCATTGTGTGGCATAAACTATATGTACGCCTGTTGTGGGGCGTAAACTTTACGAACGCTTGTGGTGGGACGTAAAATTTATCAACGCCCGACTATATTTGGGTTTAGTCCTGGTCGCGGACCAAATATAGTCTGGGATTTAGTCGATAGTACGTCCCACTACGTCTCGTTCGCGGACCAAATTTTTGGTCTTAGTCGCCCGCTGCAGACACTCTTAGTTCTTCCTAGTTTTATCAGCCGTTTAGAGCCGCCCCACTCATTTTTTTAAGCAGTTTATATGGGGCGTGGATTATACCACTGCCACATTTTTTTTTTTCACTAGGCGAACGTATACTTCACGCCCCACACCAGGCGAACGTATATTTCACGCCCCACACCAGGAGTTGGTATAGTTTACGCTCCACCAAAATTTAGTCTTCCACCCGTAGCGTATATACCAGACTAAACCCAAATTTTGGTCTTTTTTTCCCTCTTTGGTCTTTGGTTTTACTCGCACCACTGCAGTTGCTCTGAGGATCTTAGCGTTTTTATTTATTTATTTTTCTTTTTTTGTTGTTCTTGTAGTTATATTTTTTGTTCTGAAATTTTTGGACCTAACATAGAGAAAAGACTTTATCTTGCGCTGTTAAAACCTTTTCTATCTAGCATTATCTTTGTCACAGCCAATTATTTTACTTGTGGTCCAGTAAAAAAGAGGGAGAATTCTTTTACACTATTAATATCACATTGTTTCACATGTTGGACATTATTTTTATGAATAAAACCCAAACCGTAACGGATTTGAAGTTAGCGTTTTGAGGATATGTTCCTCTTACCGAGTGCTACATGCCTTACAAAAATGTGCACGTTCCGAAATATAAAACCTCACAATCTATCGGTCTCAATTTCAACGATCAAAAATCCGTTGATTTTCAACAGCTCATTTTCAAAGTAGTAGATAGTGGTGTTATATGTTTCGGAATACGCTTATATTCGGTAGGAATGTAGAGTTATGTAATAATAACATATCCCTAAAATATTAGGTTCAAATCCGTTACGATTTGATTTTTATTCACAAAAACTACTTTCAACATGTGAGATAGTATGATGATAAAAGTGTGAGGAGATCTTTCCTCAGTCAAAAAATCATATGTTTAGCAAAATATCATCGAGTCTGGACTCTAAAAGTTTAGTAGAATGTACATGCTTAATCTTTGATTTAACAATCTAGTAATTACATCCTTATGGGAAGACTGTAGATGCTTAATCTTTGATTTAGCAAAATATACACGCTTAAACTTTGGCTTAAGTAATTTTTGGGAAAACTGTAGCTTCCTCCCTATATATGTGGCTATTTAATCATTTAGAGATGGCCATGACGGTGAAAATGCCTCAAGCATCCTTTAGAAAAAAGTTGCATAGTTGACCATTTGACCAAGTCAGCTTACTTGACTACGCATGAAAAATAGCCAATACCACTGTGCACTATGAGCGTCCATAATGGTTGCATCTTTTTTCAGCTTCCAAACTGGAAAATTTTCGTTTTATGTAATCATATTCTGATCAACAAAAACAATGGGAAAGGATTGTTAAATATTCCATCGCATTATAAGGCACTTTTTCTTTTTATGACTAAAAAGGGTCAAAGATTGTTAGTCAACCCTCGGCTCCTCTGGTGATATTGATATTATGTTTTTTAAGTAACGAAGTAGATTTACTAACTATATAGATGAGGTGGGATGAGAGACTTGGCACCAAGTGTGACTTAATCATATTTTGGCGGTTATATGAGTAGAAGCATTCACCAAAACAAGATGGTAAAACGGGTCAATCTAATTTTACGAATCTTGGAGACATATGACTAGGTAAGCACATTTACTATGTCTTGGGAAGAATGTGTCCTACCCTTTTTAATTCCTAGAATTATTTATGACCGTGTTAAAGCTTATATATAATATAATGTAATGTAATCTGCTTATATCCTAGTTAGTAATTCGGGGTATCATACGCGATTTTTACGAATCCGAGAATCATCGGACATTCGGTTCGCCAGCTGGATTGTAACTTTAGCCCAAGTATAGTTTGTAGCCCACCAACCAATACTCTCACAAGCCTATTGTACAGATATTAGTCCTCTTGGTTTGTTTTCGCAAAAATGGGAGTGGGGAGAGTCAAACGTACGACCTGTTGCCTGCTAAACCAACCTTCAACCACTGCACCAGCCGCGTGTTGATGTTATAGTTAGGTATATTAAATATATATTGCATTTTTTATCACAAATCATACCCCTCAACACTTAAAACATATTATTTTATTAATTAATATTTGTTGTATTTTCCATACCGAACACAGACTAGTAAAACGAATTATACACGTACGTATCACGTTCCGTACTACTGCTGAATCACGAATCGTTGACCGGATTTTTAACCGAATTTAATTTTTACGAATCCCTAGAATACTCATACGTTTGTCATTCCGTACGAATGTCGTATCCCGAATTGCTAACTAGGCTTATATAACAATTTTGTTGTAAGAACACAATATGCTAATATAACTTATATCAAAAAAAAAAAAACAATATGCTAATATAACAGATTCAGTCTGTCAGGACAACTCAACTGGAAATTGTCCAAAACGAGCTTGAATCACATGATTAGCTGTCTCTAATTTTCTTTGTTTAATATATCTTTCTTACTTCAAAAGGAAAAAAACCTTTGATTCACCCAAAAAAAAGTCAAAATAAGACTAAAATATTTGATTCGTCAAAATAAATGTGGTTCCGAATCATTAGAAATTTGATATCTAACCATATATCTTCAAACTAAGAAAGGTGCGAATTAGAGCCGGCAATCGGGCCCAAAACCCGCGGGCTGGTCCGGACCGGCCTGTAAAAACCTGTACCCGGCTTGGTTGGTTGTCTTACCAAGCCGGGTTAGGGTTGGAAAAATGCCGGCTTGTTGAAATACGGGTTAGCCCGCACCGGCCCGTGAAACCCGCAGGTGTACTCGTTAACCCGCAGAACTCTATTCCCCACCCCATAAATTACGCCGCGTGTCATATAAAATAAAAAAACAAGCCTTTCTTCTTTTTTTTTCTCTTCTTTCTCCTGCTTCGGTTCTTCTTTCCTCCTTCTTCAGTTCTTCTTCCTTAATAGTTTATCAACTTTCCCTTCTTTTTCAATCGGCGCATCGGTAGTTGCTTGTTCTTCTCGTGCATCACCATCAACAACCATGTATTCTTATGTTAATTAATAAAAACTGCACAAACAAAGTTAATTAGGGTTTGAAGTTTTTTTGAGTGTGAATCGTAAACAAGAAAAAAGATTCTTTTGATTATGTTGGTGGTCGTAATGAAGCGAAATCAAGTGGTAACGAAAGATGATAGAGGCGGTGGTGGTGATGAATACACATGGGAAACCTAGGCTAACGAAATTTTACGATTATGTGGCTTGAAAATCATTTTTCTATGTTTCTAATCTCACGTTCTCTTTGTAAGTTCTTCTGGTAATGATGGGTGTGTTTGATTTTGAAATTACCCTATGGAGAAACAACAAGATATTGTATGGAGCATCTATGGAGGTTCAATCTCTATCTTTGTTGATTTTGATTTCTCTTTAAATACTGATTAATTCATCAATTTCTAAGCTAAATTGCTCAAAACTGATGGATCTGTGGATACCCAAACTATGGGTTATCATCAGATTTCTCATGCTTCAAAAAAAAAAAAATCAGATTTCTCCTCTTCCTGTCAAGAGCTAAATTGCTCAGAATCGGTTTCTGGCGAGTCAACTGGCCACAAACCAGCTAACCCGTGAGCCCGCAAGCTTAACCTGTTACGGGCGCGGGTTGGAAAACTGACTACCCGTGAAGAATAACGGCTCGCAAGCTTTGGCCCGTTTTAACCCGTAACCCGTGTAACCCGTAACAAGCCAGCCCCGTTAGCCCGATTGCCAGCTCTAGTGCGAATGTAAGAATAATAGAGGAAGACATGAGAAAACAGTAAAAACATAAGAAAACATCAAAAATCTATTTGGTTGGATTCTAATAAGTAAAGACTCTTGAGTCTTAAAATCCTGGCACAATTAGGGGCGACCCATTTGTAATTAGGGATGACACAAAAGACAAAATAGGTTGAAAATACTTATATGCCCCTTCATAATCGGGAGGTTAATCCATAATCGGTAGTTTGGGGCAACTTTATATTCGGTAGTCATATGAACTATCTTGACTACCGATTATGGTAGATTTCTCCAAAGATTATACTGTATCATCGGAAGTCATGGTAATTTCATTTACTACCGATTATAGGCTCAACCAAATTCGAAAAATAGAGGATTTTGGCATAATATGATTTTGGGGCAACTTTATATTCGGTAGTTTTATGAACTATTTTGACTACCGATTATGGTAGATTTCGCCAAAGATTATACTGTATAATCGGAAGTCATGGTAACTTCATTTACTACCGATTATAGGCTCAACCAAATTCGAAAAATAGAGGATTTTGGCATAATATGATTTTGGGGCAACTCTATATTCGGTAGCTATATGTGTTGGATATTTTCAATAATGTTTGCCGCTACTAAGGGGGGTCCTGTGTTGGAGAATTTTTTGGTTGTACGTTTTGGTTAATGAATTTGAAAACCTATTCGGTTTTCCAGAAATTTTCACAAAACGTGTATGTTCCCATAGGGTTTCTTCATTATCGTAAGTCATGATAACTCTGATTTTGGGGCTACTCTATATTCGGTAGTTATACGAAGTATATTGACTACCGATTATGGTAGGATATTTTCAAAGAGAGCCATTATATAATCGGAAGTCATGATAACTCTTCCTTTCTTACCGATTATAGGCTCAACCCAAATTCAAAAAAAAAAAGATTTTTGCAAAATTTGATTTTGGGGCTACTCTATATTCGGAAGTTAAATAACCTAAATTCCCTACCGATTATGGTAGCATTTTTGCCAAAGGCTTACTGTATAATCGGGAGTCAATATAACTTTATTTACTACCGATTATAGGATAATCAAAATTCAAAAGATTTAGGATTTTATTTTGGGGATACTGTATAATCGGAAGTCATACAAACTAAATTTACTACCGATTTTTGATTACCTACCGATTGTATAGTTATCTACCGATTGTAAAGGGTAGTTTGGTCATTAAAAAAAACGCTCCAGAAATAACCTTCCGATTGTGAAATAACCTACCGATTATTTCCTATTTTGTCGTTTTGTGTCGCCCCTAATTCGGTTTTGGTCGCCCCTAATTGTGTATGCCTTGAAATGCGCCAGATAATTTTCTAATTGGCATGGATAATCCTTTACATATCCCATGGAAAACGAAAACTTCCTCAAACATCTCACTGATCTAATATAATTTTAAAAAATAATAGCATAAAATTCCTTCCTAAATTGGGGCCTATAGGACTACTAATTTATCCTCATCAAATCCTAATCATAAAATTAAAAACTAAAATTAAAATCATTAAACTAAAATCATAAAATTTAAAAACTAGAATCAAAATCAAAAGCATAAAACTAAAATCAACATCAAATTCATTTCCATCTCCACTTAAACTAATTCTTCTTCTTTTCTTCTCAACTCAATCCTATAAACTAGGTTTTAGTAACATAAAATTGCTCAAAAATTGAAAATTTTGAAATCAAATTTTCCTGGTTTATCAGAATCGGTTAACGTTAATGTATATGTGATCCGATTGCAAATAGAAACAGTTTATGTTCATGCCCAGAATCGGTTCGAGAGATTTGATCCAGAATCGGATTACATTAACACTTATAAAAGTCGATTGTTGATGTATAATGTTAGAATCGGATTTTATATGTGTGTCGAGTAAACCGATTGTTGTTCTCAATATTTCTGTATCTTTTTTTGTTAGAATCGGATTACATGAACGTTCTTATAAACCGATTCCTGTTGTGCAATGTTAGGAATCGGTTTTTATATATGTATCGTGTAAACCGATTCTGGTTAACCCAAATTTTTTTCTATTGAATACTCGATCATAAAATGAGTATGAAATCATACTCGATTTCATTTATTAACTCGGGTATAGAATGAATTTTGATTTTATTTGATGTATAACAACACATAATTCACAGATAAAAAAGAGAAGATTTACCCACAATCGGTTTACGTTCATGCCAATATAAACCGATTATGGATAATCGATTGATTTTCATGTCCATATAAACCTATTCTGGGTAGAAGCTAGTTTCAAAAAATCTCTGTATGTTTTTGAGATTACAATCGGTTGATACTAATGTGAACATAAACCGATTCTTGGTTGGTGTTCTTAAAAAAAAATCAAATTTTCAAAATCAAAAATTTTCAGTTTTTGATGATGCACTAACCTTAGTTGATTTTAGGATTAATTTGACTAAACATCTATTAATTATCCGGATCAACACTAATTAATCAGGGGTAAATTAGCCATTAAAAAATAATTGGATAAGGGGCTATTTATTTTACTTCTTGATGACCCTATTTTGTTATGTACCTATATGCCCCAATTAAGTCCTATATGCCCCAATATAGGAAGGATAAAATTTGTCAGAGATTTGAATCAATGTCTTTTTTTTTGCTTTGGTTAATGGAAATAAAATGTGATGCGATATAAAGGCTCAAAATGTATATGCAGTTATTTTTTCCGCAGTTGCTTTTAAAAGAAGGCTATTATTGGGGCTATGGGTGGAGGATGTTTTTGGGGGATATTTTGCTAAGTGGAGTCTAAATATTATAGGGGGAGATCACATATGTGTAAAATACCTAAAATACCCTCTATAATTTTAATTAATTCCCTTTTTACCCCCTCATTAACTACCTAATTAATAAAAAAAAACTGGAAAAAAAACGGACGCCTTTTAAACGTCCCCTCCCCCTTTTTATTTTTATTCTTCTTCTTTTCTTCTTCTTTCCTTTTCTTCTTTTCTTCTTCCATTGAACATTGTTCAACGATTAATCGTCGATTAAACTCATTCTATAAAACCATGAAGCCGAAGGAAAATCTAAGTCAATCCCAGTCGAATCAACCTCCAACTGAAGCAGAGAAACCAAGTTCATCCACTGAAGATGAAAGTGAAGATCAAGTGACAGTGAATGCAGAAGTTCCAGATGCACCCGAATCTCCTGTTATGACAGCAATAAGGTATGAATTCAAAAACCCAGTCTTTATTTAAGCGTTTCGTTGCTTAATCAGTTAGTTTCGAAAATTTTAGGTCTGAAAAAACGGTTTCTGAAAATGCTTACGGCTGGGAGTTCTTGTATTTCAAGCCGTAAATTATATAAACGGTTGGAAAATGTCGATTTCCCAGCCGTATATAAATTACACGGTTGGGAAATATAAGAACTCCCAGCCGTAACTAAATCGACGCATACGAGATGGAGGTTTCCTAGCCGTAACCTTCCGTATACAGTTGGGATATTCCTAGCCGTATGTTCTCCTGTGTCCATATGTTTTTAGTAGTTTAAGAGTTACGTATAGGTTTTCCCAACCGTATATGTTTTTCCTGACCGTAATAAACACAATCCCAGCCGTATTGGTGCCCTGTGTTGTACTGTGAACTAGCAATACACAGTCGGTTTGGTTTTCCTATCCGTAATATGAAAACGTATAGGTTATCCATCCCTAATTAATGTCTCGGCTAGGTATATTACTAATGTTCCATCCGTAATTTTTGTGTCGGCTAGGTCGATAAAAATATTCCTATCTGTGTTTGATTTTGCGTCTTAGACTCTCCATTTTTCCTAGCCGTATTTCTTGTTTTGGTTAGGTTTTGTCTGATTTTCCCAGGCGTTTTACTTATACACTTTTGGATTTCCTTCCTTGTTTGTCTTGGAACAGAGGGAAAGTAAAGAAGAAGAAAAGATCCCAAGAAGTAACACCTTCCGGTGACCCGACTTCGCAACCTCGTCACTCAAAACCATTGGGTGCAGACGCAAGGAAAGCAATCGAAGTTGTGTCTGCTGGAGAAAGGGAAGGTGGTGGAGATGGAGTTGGAGTCACTAGAGGAACTGAAGTTGGGGTTGCTTAGGGAACTGAAGTTGCTGTTACTAAAGGAACTGAAGTTGCTGTGACTGAAGTTGTTGGCACTTCTAGTGGTGGTGGAAACGAAGGTGTACCCGTTGTTACCGGAGGTACTGAAGTTGGCACTTCTAGTGGTGCTGCTGCTATTGATAAAGGTAAAGCCATAGTCGAGGAGGGCACAGAGGAGGGCAAGAAGGAGGAAAAGAAGAAGTATAAACCCAAGGCATCGGCAAGAGAAGTAATTGATTCCATGAAGCCTTTACCTCCCAAGAGGAATGGGAGACCTTGGGGTGAGCCAAGAGATCGTTCCGTCTTGATTGGCTACTCTTCTTCATAATCTTCTAAGGTTTGCGGCACAAAGGTAATAAATCAAATTACATATTTTTTATATTCATTTTGTTATGGATTATTATTTTTACAAGCATTTTTTTTTTGGTAGTTTCCGGATCAACCTGTCCCAAAACTAAAGCACCAACAAGCAAAGTTTTGTCCGTTGGACGATGAGCATCCAGATGTGCAAGTTTTGGTCAAATCTTCGGGGTTGTGGTCTGGAATCGATGATTTGCTGAAGACAAATGATGTTGTCACAGTTTGTGATTTTAGAGAAAGATTTTGGCCAGAAACCATGACTTTTCACCTCCCATTCGGTGAGATGACTATCACTCCGGATGACACAAATTAAATCACTGGTCTAGCTTTGGAAGGAAAGGCAGTGTTTGAGGGTTTCAACAATTCCATGCCTTTTGATGAGCTTTGTGCCTTGGCGAAGAACTGTCTTGGGTGGAGTAAAGATGAAGCTGAAGAAGAGTTTGATATTGGGTCCGGAGCATCTCCTAGATCTAAGAGACCATGTAGTACACCGGGCGTACTAAGTGAAGCAGTAAATATGTCACGCAAGATAAATTTGGTTCGTTTGAAGGCACAGTTTGGGGATTTTAAACGCAAGGTGGATAGTGGAATGGTGGTGATGGACGCAGAAAGAGCTAGACATACGGCTATAGATTACTTGTTGCATGCTCTTGGGACCGTCCTTTTCCTCGATTTCTCAGGCAATAAGGTAAATGCATGTTACTTGCAGTGGTTGAAGACTCTCAGTATGGATAAGGAAACAAACGAGGTACCTAGGTACTCGTGGGGCACCGCCCTCCTTGCTGATGTGTTGGAATGTCTTTGCAAAGCTTCAAGATGGAACGAAACACAAATTACGGAATGTGTTGCTCTTGTTCAGGTATCTTTTTGTTTTAATATAACAAATGTTTATTTGTGTGTAATAACTTATTTATAAACCAAATTTTTATTTTTATGCCGTAGTCATGGGATTGCGACCATTTTAAAAGCTTGAGGCCTCCTCGGAATACAGATTGGGCTTTAGATAAACCTACAGGAGGGAGATATCCTTTTGGAGGGACCCAACACAAGTCTAAAGAGACGGAAATGGTCGACATGAGGAAAAAATTGGATGCTTTGACAATTGAAGATGTGGTTTTTGATCCGTATTTGAAACTTTATGAGTATGGTGAAGAGGAATTTGATGATATGGTATTTTCTGATATGGCAACCTATACATGACCTTTGTTTCATGCAACCGGGTTCGTCATTTTAGATCCTCGTAGAATGCTCCGCCAAATCGGTATTGTCCAGACAATTGTGCCTGAAGAGACTCGTTTTAAATTGAGCACAGGAAACTCCCAATTTAAGGACAAACAGGTGAAATTGAACTATGAAAATTCACCGGCGATTGAACATTAGAATGCTCGTTCCGAACAAGAAAACCAAATGAGTAGAAGACTCCTTGAAGCAGAACATGGTACTTCCCAAGCGGATGAGGATTACATGGACTGGTATAGAGGGTGGGCTCATCCTTATGTGGAAAATTTGGATCCGGAGGCGCGGAAACATTACAAGAATGCATAGAAAGAGAGTTTTAAGACACCAAGGAGTGAAGAAAATGATTGGCGGGAGATGGTGGTACGTATACTACTTCATATGTTTGTATATATATGATGTTTTTTTTAATTATTTATGAATAATCGGAGTGCGTGTGTTTCATATGAAAAAATAGGTCGAGCGAGTTAATTGGGTGGCCAGAGACCTCAGCCGTTTGATTGATTTGGGTCAGGATTTAGCGGTAGATGAGCTCAGATTAATGCGAAATCGAGTTAAAGGCATAATACTCCCTGAGAAAGGAGGTTTATATCCTGTTGAAGCACCAAAGAGATCTAAAAGGGTCAGGTCTCCTTCTCCTAGCGACGACTCGGACACTCCCCCCCCTAAGCAAGTTCAATCTAAGCAATGAAAAGTCGGCCGAGGTGGTAGATGTGAAAAAGGTGGAACGAGTGCTCGAGGTGGTAGAGGTGAAGAAGGTGGAACAAGTGCTCGAGGTGGTCGAGGTAGTGGACCAATTGCAAAAGTTATCCGTGCTGTAACAAGTGCTCGAGGTGGACATGGTGGAGGTAAAAAGACTCCAACTCAAGGTGGGAGCGGTCGAGGTAGAAAATCTGTAGTTATAGAAGAAGTTGTGGAACCTCGGCCAAGGGACGATTTGGATGACTTTTTGGAAGCCACTTCTGAGGAGGGATCAAGTGAAAGTGAATGACAATTTACTTTTCATTATATTACTTCATTTCATGGAACATTTACTATCTAACACTTTGTCTATTTAAGTTTTTGTGTTTTGGTTATGCATTTGGATGGATGAATTCTTAAAACTTTATATTTATTAATGAATGTTAGTCTTTACAATTGTCAAATCTAAGAAAACTGAGGAATCAATCAAGATTCACTAAAAATTTTATGCTATTTCGGCTAGGTCGATCCTTCACATAACCTAGCCGAAAGTGCATATAATCCTTTTCAAATTTAGTTGCACAGAAACGCGGATGGAAAGTCCCCGCCGTTATAGGAAAACGGTTAGGAAATACCTGGCCGTGTGTTTCTCTGGATACTCAAAATTTAACTGAATCTTTGTTACGGCTATGTTTCCAAGCCGTTATATAATACACGGTTGGGTTTCCTATCCGTAAAACTGACAAAAAAATGGACCTCTAAACTATGGCTTGGACATTCAAATACATCCGGGACGTAAAACTGACACACCACAAATCCTGTAATTTATACAGAATAACGGCTGGGTATCTCCTTCAATTTCCAAGCCGTAAATGCCTATAATTATGAATACCACATCATATCGGCTAGTTTTTTGAATTTTGAAAAATAGATCAGTTTGAAGACTCATCTATAGAAGGTTCTAGCTGTTCAACCTCTTATTTAAACTTGAAATAACTCCCATCTCCATATAACCACCCACTCCAAATCAAATTCACACCTTCTACACTAATAATCTCCACTAAAACTCCTACAAACTCAATGCAATGTACTCAAAGGATAAACCCAACTTCACTTTGGAAGAAGACTTATCTCTTTGTAAGAATTTTGTACTATGCTATCCAAAGAAGGGAGAAGAACGAAAGCAAGATGGTTTAGCCATTAAATCGTATTGGAGTAATATTTTTGAGAATTTTTGTGGTGAAACAGGTAACACTAACAACCGCGAAGGGGTTGAATTGTATCTTCGATTTTCAGACATACGCAAAAAAGTAAAAGAATATATGGCTTTACGCCGTATGTGCATCCAACTTCAACTTAGAGGTGAGACTGATAGAGAAGTCGTGGCTCAAGCTAAGAAGGAATGGAGAAAATGGAAAGGTTATGATTTCAACTTGGAAGCTCAATTCGCCATCATCAAAGACTTCTTAACACATCGAAAGGGATGTTATTAAAACCAACTTTGTAATGGGGATCTATTAAGTATATAATGGGTTTTATTTTGGTCTAATTAATGAAAGTATTACTAATTTTCATGTTGAAAATGCAAAATTTCTCAGCTTACAAATTAAATTACGGACGGGAAATATAAGAATTCCCAACCGTAAAACAGACTCAGGAGATTCTCGTTGAATAACGGCTGTAAGTTCTTCACTTCCCATCCGTTGTTCTTGTTTACGGCTGGGAAGTCATCATATCCAAGCCGTAATTGTTGGATTACGGTTGTGTCGACATAATTTCCCAGCCGTAACTGCAAAAAAATCCAGATTTATTCAGATTTTTGACGGATTTGAATTGATGAAATTGATGTTGGGAGTTCATTATAAGCTTATCTTGAGTTTTGGGATGAAAGGTTTTATCATTAAGCTTCAAAAAATTTAATATAATTTCACCAAAATCATCATTTTTCATTCTTCAAAACTCAAAACAATGAAGTTTTTATTTGCAAAAAATTAATGTTTTGATTAGTCTAATAGATTCAATAAAACTGATTAGTTAAGCTTAATCAAGCTAATTAGCAATAATCAAATTTAGGGTAGATTAGACATTATAAAAGATGATGGATAAGGAGTGCTATGGGTTGTTATTTCATGACCCCAAATAGCCCCAAAAACCCAGCCATGGGCAGCTCCAATAATAGGGTTCTTTTAAAACCCAAGCTTATTCGACAAAAAGACAAAATAAAGTACATACAAATTTCTTTATTTTTTCTGGTCTTACATTTGCACATTGAATGTCCATGCATGATTGATCATTTATTCTCAATTGCCCAAAAACAGAGTACAAAATATAATACCAATGACACATCGAATGGTGGATTGTTTTTTGAAACCAAACTATTGATGCATGTTGTTTTATTTTACGAGGATTGATCTTGCTGAGAGTCCCAAGTGTGGCCCCTAGTTAGTAATTCTCCGAATCATTTCCGAATGATTTGCGAAAGTATCCGAACTGACCGAATCCGAATGATATTTCCGAACTATTTGAACTTTGAACCTAGTTCGTGGATTATATGGACCTCACGAATGATTCGCGAACGTATTCGAACTTACTGAATTCAAATGATATTTCCGAACCTAGTTCTCGCTTTCCCATAGGTAACTCTTTGACCAGAGTTCTGTTGATTTTTGTTTGATTTTATATATACTTTATACTTAAATACAATTATTCAGTTAAAAATTTATATTGTTAGTTGTTTAGCCAGTGTTTTATGTGTCGATTTTTGTTTAAAAGTCTATAAACTCGTTTTATAATACATTTATGCGATTAAATTGTTTACTTCTTGTTAAATAATCACGCTAATTTTTTTTCCATCTTATAAATCATATACAAATAAAATTAGTCTCGTAATAAGGTCATAATACTTATCAATTTATCATATATGTAAGCCGAATTTTAAGTACCGATCTCGCATTTATAAAACGGATATGCACGTACGTATGCCGTTCCGAACTACTGTCTGGACGGTTGACCGGATTTTTGACCGAATCCGACCTATCTGAATCAGGATAATTCCCGTACATATACCGTCCCGAACTACTACCCGTACCCCGAATTGCTAACTAGGTCTGGACGCATCTTGCATGTATTTCAAGGGAGATTGACATTTACTTTTTCATACCCAGTTTCATGAGAGTCTCTTTGAATCTAACTCACGTGTCCCAAAGTCATCTAGTTATCTTTAAAAAAAAAATTGTTACGTAACATATTTTTTTTGATAGTTTGGAACACTGCTCTTAGGCTACATCCTTAACTCTTTATAAGGAATAATTTCTAGCAATTACGGGTTTCAAACAGCATGTCAACCATCAGACCACTTGATGGTTGGCTACACAACATATTACATCATTATTGTAAACATTGGTGACCTTATTTATTTGAAAGATTGTGCAAAATAATGGACACAGTTATGAGATGAGAAATTTTTAATTGTTTACTAATTAGGAGTGGTAAACCATTGGAGTAGTAGTGACAAATGTGAAGTTAACTTGATGTTTTGGTTTTGATATTGGTGTTAGTTTTGAATTGATGAGATTGTATTAATCAATACTGTTTGTGATTATTTTAGGCATTTTGGGAAACGAGTCCGACTCAATCACTTTTTGGATTCATCGAATCAGTAAAACAAAAAAAATCGAAGTTATTCAGTTACGATATGGAATCTTTTCATTGAATAAAATACATCTTTTCCAACAAGACGCGGCAGATAGTTTTTTGTGGAGAAACCCATATTACCAAATCATCTTACTCTTAAGTATTCTATTCAGCCTTCACATCAAATTCCGCATACCAGGTTTTCCACTTAAGACTTAGATATTTTAATATTCAATTTCCTCAAACATCTTACGCACACTTCTTAGATTTTTATAATTTTAGAGATAATGAACATATATGAGATAATACCAAATGCGTCAAGATTTTGGATAAATGTCTTTAATCAGCTAAAGTTAAAGGAATAACCTTTATTGAGACATTTAAGCACGAAAGATACATATGAATTTTGTTTCTTGTTGGTCTCACATTTAAACACTGAATGTGTAATGTATCGATATTTTATCTATCCTCAAATGCGCAAAAATAGAATACATGAGTGATAGGGGTGAGATGTAGGAGTACATTACTAATGACACATCAAATCAGTATGGATTGTTTGTTTTGTTGAGTACCCAAATATTAACTAGTCGTGTGTGGCATGTTTATTGAGGGATTATTGTTGTTCATAATGAGTCTCATGACTGTTTGAATTTTATGCACAAAAATAACGTCTAGGGTGTGGAATAATGTGAGGGATCAACCGATCAAAAAAAAAAGTGTGAGGGATACTATCTTATGAAAAGAATGTTCAAATTCTCCAAATATATAAGACAATAAAAATGTCGTAGTAAAAGAAAAATCTAAGTGACAGCCAAAATCCAATCAGACCACAATTCTTTAGCGGTGATTACGAAGCCTAATGTAGGTACGGAAAACCTACTCGCCACGTGTTTGAACGAGATCGAATGAGGCGACGAAGTAAATCTTCAGACGAGATATTATTTACACATTCCCAGAGAAATGTCAGTGATCAGTCAAATCTAGTGTCAGACTTACTTTAACGAATATTAGATCTGCGAAGTTAGATCTGAGGTTAACGAGATATTAATTAGCGAGACGACGATGAAGAGGCACTAGCGAATCTAAACCAAACACTTAAGCATTCAATTAAGAAAAATCTACAACAACTTAACCCAAAACTAGCCCGCTCTGAAATATACATATATATAAAATCTCCTCTCAAATGATACATATACAATAGTAATTTGGTTTACAAAACATATGCAACAATAAACATATCAGAAGTTAATCATTTAGCGAACTCAACACTTGAAGCTTTTGTTTGCTACTCGATCTGTCACTTTGAAACCTGAAAGTGGAAATGGGTGAGCACATCATCCCTAAAAGGGTGCCAATTAGGAATAACAACTAGCTTTCAAGTAAACATTAATATGATTCGAAGACAATGCAAGTTAAATCGAAAATCGGTAATAAGAGGAAAGACAATAAAACATAAAGTAGAAACTTCTTCATAGACATTCATAAATAACAGTAAACATCCATATATGAGATGTGTGTAGCCGCACATAAGGGAAGAATAATATTGTGGTGCATCGCCCTAGCCATAATAATATTGCGGTGTATCTCCCTAGCCATAGAATACTGAATATATATAAATGAAGAATAATATTGCGGTGTATCTCCCTAGCCATAATAATATTGCGATGTATCGCCTAGCCATAGAATAATGATATTGTGTCGGCACACATCTCACACCACACCAAGCACACAAGGATATGCATGAGTTTCACAACACAAAGATTGATTTGTAAAACAATAATGAATACAAGAGAGTTCGTTATCGATTCCCACCTCTTTTGATGACAAGCCTCGCCTACCTCGAGATCCATAATCCACTGGTTCATTCTTTATATCGATCGTTGTTTATAAAGATTAATTGTTAACTACACAAGCACTCTAAAGATTAGCCAAAAGGCTCAGACAAGGCTCATAAGATAATTTCATACAATTGTCTAATTATAAACTAAGTGAACTATCTAATTGTCTAGTTATCTATCTTTAGCTTACAAAGGTTTACTAACCCAATTAGATTGGTTCTATAGTCCATTAGATATGTCTTATGAACATCTACAATTTGGTATAAGAAGCCAAAGGTCAATTAGGACCATAAGGGTCCAATACATCAGAATAGGAAAACTATACCTAAGCCCAAGTCCACTAAACAAGACCATTACACAAAGCCTGGTCCACTAGAGTCAATTAGCATTCACTAACGGTCAACGTATGGTCAACGAAGTCACCTAACGGTCAACGTCCAAAGTCAGGGGTCAAGGTCAAGTTAAAGTATGGTCAATAGTCAACTAGAACCGGTCAACTCAGTCAGAATATCTTAAGTCCAGTGGTCAATTCAGTCAGACATCTAGCTGATAAAAGGATTCAGGCAATTGCCAAAGAACATGATAACTAAAATATCAAAATACTCAACTCAGGCTAACATCTTCTAAATGACTAACTTCTATTTCATCTCTAAACACACTTCTACAACATTAGTTCAATATCCAACAACTCTTGCATTCAACTCAGATTCAAACTCCTAACTACAATATAATTCCTCTTAACCTATAATGATATCACAACTCCAGCCCCCAGCAATCATACATTACAGTTTCATCCATCACACACAGTCTTCATCTTCATACTTTTCAACATCGTCAGCTGTACTTCTAACTCCGCAGCACCACAACACTCTGCAGGTTTTCTTTCATTTTCATAACCTGGACAAACACCCTTTATTGTTGTAAAGCTCAGCTTTCGCCACAATTGCAAAAATCCATCACCAGACTTCACTTGAAACTCTCATTCAGATATTATCATACAACCACGACCATTTCAGAACCACCAACTCAGGTTCACATGTTTCATTAGCACCTGCAATACGAATCCCATCATTTATTTGCCCTCATCACCTTTGCAAAACCTAAACATTCATCTACACTTCAACTCAGATAATTTCTTCATCTATTAGTATCAGTCTAACTTCTCATCCCCTGTAATTATCCAACCACACTCAACGTCCTTCTCTTGACCCAATTAAGCACTATCTTAAAACTATTAGCAACTCATCACTTGCATGAACTGCCACTTAACTCTACCACAGTCATAACCCAATTCATTACATACTCATTACTCCTTGAACTTCAGTTAAAATCACCACCACTGAGTCATATACTCAACAACTTCAACACCTCCACCAATTCTTCATGTTCTTGCAGATTGATACAAACCACAGCTACACTCCTAGAAGTATCTTCAACATCAACCATAACCTCCATCTGTAATTCTCACAACCTTAGCCAAATACAGAAACACCATACCTAATACCCCTTCCTAGCCATGGCATCTGTATCTATAGTTCAACCCACAACTTCAACTGCACCAATGCTACTATACAAACCACCACTTACAATCTTTCATTATATGTAAATCTTTAACTTCATATCCCCTGTAATTCACTTACAACTTTAACTTCCAAACTTCACAGACCTCAAAACAATCTTCATCATCTTCTTGTCTCTGAACTCTAATTCTGAACCACTAACAACATCCTTAATTCCCCAATTCAACTTCCTTCCAATACTACTCATCTAGTTTCTAATTGAAACTCAAACCTAATTTAATTCAATAAACATAGAAACTAAAATAAAACCCCATAGAACCATCTAAACTTCAATTAAACACAAACCAGTCTATATTCTACTCATTTAAATCAAATCACATCAAGAAGTAACTTCAATCAATTCAAAACCCTAAATTACCTTTGATTGAATTATCAACACCATATTCTTCATTCAAGTTCTACAGAATGATCACCCCTTCTTCATCTAATGATTGAGCTCAGTAAATCCCTATGCACGACTCACAAACTTTCAACAGAAGAAAAACAGAGAAGCGGAAGAAGAAACGAGAAGAACATGGAAAGAAAGAAGAAAGTCGACGAAGAAAGAGAAAGAAGCAGATAAGAATGAATTATTCTTGATCGGTTTGGTGAAGATATGGCCAACCAAATTGCTGAAGGCAGCCATCCAAATGATAAAGATGCTCGAGAAATTGATAAGGGCAGCCAGGCGGTTTAGATGCAACAATGATTATTTTGCTCTTCGATTATTCTGATGATATCTTCTTCGTCCGGATCCGAATGACACGTTCGGGTAGTCTATCTCGCCTAACTTTTTGAGACCTATTCAAAGCTACTAGTTTCGCAACTAGATCGTTGTTAGGTTAATTTCTATTAATTAACGTTCGTCTCTAATTAATCGGGTCAATAAAGGCTTAGTTCGGCTCTTGACTGGTCTAATAGCGTTGACGAGCTTGAGGGTCCTTACATTCTCCCCACCTTATAACATTTTCGTCCTCGAAAATTGAACCGCCTTCTAGTCTCCAAAAGTCCCCACCTTTTAGAGAAATACTATCTCTTGACTAAATGTAAGTACTGCTCATACTTACCAACGCACGAAAAGAAAACAACTCATTTTTAATGAGTTCACAGCAGCAAGAAATAAAACACAAACCTATATGGTTTTCTACAATTAAGATCTATAATTTGTAGTTCTAGGTTCAACTACAATAATTTCTATTTCTTAGTATGATTGTCTCTAAGCTCACTGTGTTGAATTAATCTTTAACAAATATGTACGTCTAGGCTCTTCGCCCTAAAATTTATAGTTTAAAATTTAGTACTTTATTAATTTGTCATAGTTCCATGTTGTTATATATTTATCTATATAACTAATCCAAAGTGTATTTCACGTAAATCTGTATTATCTCGATATTTTAGTTTTACTGATATATAATATATAAATTCTCCAATTATTATCTACTTTAAATCTATTATTAATATATTTGATGAAATACTTTTATCAGAAGTGTTATTGTTCACTATTTATTTATTATTCTCGTTATTCGTTTGTTGATAGTTTTGTTGGTTCACAAAGTCCTAATTTATTTATTTTTAAATATAACTCTACATTCTTGTGAATATTAATAAACTTGATTGTATTTATTCATAACGAGTCTATATATATCTTGTTAATATTTAGCGTTGGTAACTTAACATTATTTCAATTTGAGTCTGCATAAAATTTAGTGTATTATGATAATCTTTAGATTTTCCTATTAAATATAAGTATTCTATTGATATTCAAATTTGTTTTCTTTCAAGATTATTTTTGTACTAAGCATCTAAATATCATTATTACTTCTTCATGAGTATTTGTTTAATTTTATTGATCTACTAAATTAGTTATTGGACCAAAGAAAATTTGGGTATAAGATTACTAACAAGTTTGGTCTTTTAATTCTACACTGTAATACCCCACGTTCTTAAGTTTAACCTAATAAGTTTTTATATTATCTATCAGGTTTCAATGCAGAAGAATGTATTTCTAATTTTATTTAATTTACAAAATCTAGCCATAGATAATTATTAAAATTTTGCGTAGCTACTTGATCCTAATTATTATTTTAATCATTAAATATTTGCTAATGAGATTTTAATTAGATAAAGTTCATTACAATATTTTTTTGATAAGTGTTAATATTACTTTTGTTATGATTATTAGTGATCCTATTATCATTTATTATTATTAACACTAATGGTCGAACTATTATTTTAATTACTTTTACAATTTAAATTCATTTCTAATTTAATAGATCAATGGTTCTAATTATGGGAAAGGATACTCTATTAGTTTCTAAATAAAATTTGGGACCTAGAAGTTCACTAATAGAAGCAAGTCTTCCTAATATGAATGGTAATCCAAGCTTGTAGTTGGCTTGTCCAGGTTAGCAAGACCCGACGATGGTTTCCTACGAACAAAGACAACACAAACACACCAGAATTTCAAACCTCACTATTCTCCAGTGCAAGATTATCTAAGTATCATTCAATTGAGACTAACTAATTTCTAGTTATCTATTGAAATTTCTAACTTATACCACAATTGTTTTCAGCCTACAATTTTTACTTCATAGATATATACACACAAAACAAGAAACAACCAATCAACATATTATGCAAATCAATACATAAATCTTTTAGTTATTGATTATTTTTAGTGAATTAAGATTTATCTCACAAACCCAATCCAGTTCTAAACAAATCTAGTTCACTATATGTCACTGGCTAATCCTATTGTTGCCCATGTAAGATCTAATAGTAAGCTCTGATACCAACTTTGTAGCGCCCCCTAAGCTAGCAGCTGACTAAACCAAGAATTTAGCTAAATAAAGAGGCACTAGCGAATCTAAACCAAACACTTAAGCATTCAATTAAGAAAAATCTACAACAACTTAACCCAAAACTAGCCCGCTCTGAAATATACATATATATAAAATCTCCTCTCAAATGATACATATACAATAGTAATTTGGTTTACAAAACATATGCAACAATAAACATATCAGAAGTTAATCATTTAGCGAACTCAACACTTGAAGCTTTTGCTGCGCTACTCTGATCTGTCACTGAAACTGAAAGTGGAAATGGGTGAGAACATCATCCCTAAAAGGGGTGCCCAGCAGGAATAACAACTAGCTTTCAAGTAAACATTAATATGATTCGAAGACAATGCAAGTTAAATCGAAAATCGGTAATAAGAGGAAAGACAATAAAACATAAAGTAGAAACTTCTTCATAGACATTCATAAATAACAGTAAACATCCATATATGAGATGTGTGTAGCCGCACATAAGGGAAGAATAATATTGTGGTGCATCGCCCTAGCCATAATAATATTGAGGTGTATCGCCCTAGCCATAGAATACTGAATATATATAAATGAAGCATAATATTTCGGTGTATCGCCCTAGCCATAGAATACTGATATTGTGTCGGCACACATCTCACACCACACCAAGCACACAAGGATATGCATGAGTTTCACAACACAAAGATTGATTTGTAAAACAATAATGAATACAAGAGAGTTCGTTATCGATTCCCACCTCTTTTGATGACAAGCCTCGCCTACCTAGAGATCCATAATCCACTGGTTCATTCTTTATATCGATCGTTGTTTATAAAGATTAATTATTAACTACACAAGCACTCTAAAGATTAGCCAAAAGGCTCAGACAAGGCTCATAAGATAATTTCATACAATTGTCTAATTATAAACTAAGTGAACTATCTAATTGTCTAGTTATCTATCTTTAGCTTACAAAGGTTTACTAACCCAATTTGATTGGTTCTATAGTCCATTAGATATGTCTTATGAACATCTACAATTTTGTAGAAGAATCCAAAGGTCAATTCGGACCATAAGGGTCCAATACATCAGAATAGGAAAACTATACCTAAGCCCAAGTCCACTAAACAACACCATTACACAAAGCCTAGTCCACTAGAGTCAATTAGCATTCACTAACGGTCAACGTCTGGTCAACGAAGTCACCTAACGGTCAACGTCCAAAGTCAGGGGTCAAGGTCAAGTCAAAGTATGGTCAATAGTCAACTAGAACCGGTCAACTTAGTCAAGGTCTAGTTTATTGAGTCAACTCAGGGTTAGACTGATTCAACTCAGTCAGAATATCTTAAGTCAAATGGTCAAATCAGTCAGACGTCTGGCTGATAAAAGGATTCAGGCAAAGGCCAAAGAACATGATAACTAAAATATCAAAATACTCAACTCAGGCTAACATCTTCTAAATGGCTAACTTCTATTTCATCTCTAAACACACTTCTATAACATTAGTTCAATATCCAACAGCTCTTGCATTCAACTCAGATTCAAACTCCTAACTACAATCTAATTCCTCTTAACCTATAATGATATCACAACTCCATCCCCCAGCAATCATACATTACAGTTTCATCCATCACACACAGTCTTCATCTTCATACTTTTCAACATCGTCAGCTGTACTTCTAACTCCGCAGCACCACAACACTCTGCAGGTTTTCTTTCATTTTCATAACCTGGCCAAACACCCTTTATTCTTGTAAAGCTCAGCTTTCGCCACAATTGCAAGAATCCATCACCAGACTTCACTTGAAACTCTCATTCAGATATTATCATACAACCACGACCATTTCAGAACCACCAACTCAGGTTCACATGTTTCATTAGCACCTGCAATACGAATCCCATCATTTATTTTCCCTCATCACCTTTGCAAAACCTAAACATTCATATACACTTCAACTCAGACAATTCCTTCATCCATTAGTATCAGTCTAACTTCTCATCCCCTGTAATTATCCAACCACACTCAACATCCGTCTCTTGACCCAATTAAGCACTATCTTAAAACTATTAGAAACTCATCACTTTCATGAACTGCCACTTAACTCTACCACAGTCATAACCCAATTCATTACATACTCATTACTCCTTGAACTTCAGTTAAAATCACCACCACTGAGTCATATACTCAACAACTTCAACACCTCCACCAATTATTCATGTTCTTGCAGATTGATACAAACCACAGCTACACTCCTAGAAGTATCTTCAACATCATCCATAACCTCCATCTGTAATTCTCACAACCTTAGCCAAATACAGAAACACCATACCCAATACCCCTGCCTAGCCATGGCATCTGTATCTATAGTTCAACCCACAACTTCAACTGCACCAATGCTACTATACAAACCACCACTTACAATCTTTCATTATATGTAAATATTTAAATTCATATCCCCTGTAATTCACTTACAACTTTAACTTCCAAACACCACAGACCTCAAAACAATCTTCATCATCTTCTTGTCTCTAAACTCTAATTCTGAACCACTAACAACATCCTTAATTCCCCAATTCAACTTCCTTCCAATACTACTCATCTAGTTTCTAATTGAAACTCAAACCTAATTTAATTCAATAAACATAGAAACTAAAATTAAACCCCATAGAACCATCTAAACTTCAATTAAACACAAACCCATCTATATTCTATTCATTTAAATCAAATCACATCAAGAAGTAACTTCAATCAATTCAAAACCCTAAATTACCTTTGATTGAATTATCAACACCATCTTCTTCATTCAAGTTCTACAGAACGATCACCCCTTCTTCATCTAATGATTGAGCTCAGTAAATCCCTATGCACGACTAACAAACTCTCAACATAAGAAAAAAAGAGAAGCGGAAGAAGAAACGAGAAGAACAAGGAAAGAAATAAGAAAGTCGACGAAGAAAGATAAAGAAGCATATAAGAATGAATTATTCTTGATCGGTTTGGTAAAGATATGGCCAACCAAATTGCTGAAGGCAGCCATCCAAATGATAAAGACGCTCGAGAAATTGATAAGGGAATCCAGGCGGTTTAGATGCAACAATGATTATTTTGCTCTTCGATTATTCTAATGATATCTTCTTCGTCCGGTATCCGAATGACACGTTCGGTTAGTATATCTCGCCTAACTTTTTGAGACCTATTCAAAGCTACTAGTTTCGCAACTAGATCATTGTTAGGTTAATTTCTATTAATTAACGTTCATCTCTAATTAATCGGGTCAATAACGGCTTAGTTCGGCTCTTAACTGGTCTAATAGCGTTGACGAGCTTGAGGGTACTTAGAGAAGACACGAAGTATGGATTGTTACGCAAGAAATAGGACATTTTTCCCTGACGACAACCGAACTTTAAGGCGAAAAGGAAGCAAAAACTTTATTGAAAATGGATCGAGCGAAGTAAAAAGTAGAGTCACGGGAATTGTGTGACTTCTAGCGAGATAAAATGAACTGTAACCCATTATGTATTTTTACCTATAAATAGAGGACTCAGTCCATTGTAAGGGGGGTTGGAACTTTGAAGTAGTGGAAGGGTTGTTGTAAAGAGAGATAAGTTAGGGTTATTGAAAGAGTTCTTGGCATAACTTGTAACTTCATATTCATAAATTAAGTTAAATAAAAGATTTTTTTCCTATCTCGTTGAGTGATTTACTCTTTGTAATATCTAAATTAGTAAGTGGGTGTAACTATATATGGATTTTCTGTAGTTACATTTTGGCGCCCAGAAACAGGGATCTGATGTTGAGAGTTTACTCTCACTTGAGATAGATTGAGAGAGTTGAAATTGTTTTCAAAGTTTTTCATCAAAAGTCATTTAGTGAGTTTTTATTTCCTTAAATTTGAAGTTAGTGACTTAAATATTGTGGTGGTGTTAAGAGAAAAGAGTAGATCTGAAATTTATCATCCTAAGAGTGAACAAGTTAGATCAGGTCAAAAGGAGTTGTTAGCGAATCGGTGAGTGAAGATTAATTCGACATAAGTCTGTTGATGGCAAGAGTTCCGGATCGAGAAAAACACATCATTGCATCGAGAAGAAGCCAATGTTTAGCAGAAAAGAGAGGAGGAAGAATGGAAAGGGGAGAAACGTCAAATATGGGAGGAAGACGTGGTGTAGATCGACAGAGGAATGATGACCTCCACGGGTGAAGGATCGATGCATACTTCTGATACGGAAACATTGTTGGAGGAAGAGCCTACGGGAGAAGGTGGATAAGAGAATGTTAACGAAGAAAACATTACGTTAGAACAAATCAGGGAAGTACTTCGTCAAGAAATAGAAAGAGAGAGATCCTTAACGGAACAAAGAACCATACTCATGAGGTAGAATGACGCTTTGATGCAGCAAAATCGCAAAGTCAATGAAGAAAGAGTTGTTCATGATCCACGAGGTAAAGAAACAAATACGAGAACAAGGAGGAATTTGCGTCAAAGAGAATAAATGTTGGAGGTGACCAAGGAGAAGAAAGAAGAGAACGAAGGAGGAGACGCCGAAGAGAAAGTAGCGAATAAATACGGCTAAGGAGATCATTGGAAGAGACTAGATGGGAAGACCAAAGACGACGATTTGAGGAAGAAAGAATACGCGAAGAGGAAAGACTTCATAAAGAAGAGAGACTACGAGAAAAATAAAGAATACGCGAAGAAGAAAGATTGCGTGAGGAGGAGAGACTTCGTGAAGAAGAATGGAGAGAAGAAGAAAGAAGGTATGAGGAAGAGGAAGAGAGAATACGTGAAGACGAAAGAAAGCAAGAAGGTGACGGACGAGATAGAAGAAGGAGGAGACGTAGGTGATATGAAGGAAGATATGAGATCAATCAAGCAGTCTTGAACGAATTACAAGATATGAGATCCATGATTAACAACTCACGAAGAGGAGGACGAGTGCAGCTGGCTGAGGAATTAGTGGAGGAAGGCAAATCTCTATTTTTACGCGAAATACTGGAGGCAAGAATTCCGGGAAGATGTTCATTACCAACCTTTGGAAGCATATTCAATGGGACGGGAAGTGCGGTGCAACTTTTGAAGTAGTATACCCTTTCCTTGATGCAGTGGGAGAGATATGAGGAGGTACTGTGTAAATATTTCCCTGCCAGCCTGACCGGAGAAGCGCTGAAGTGGTTTGATGGGTTGACTGAGGGGTCGATCTCGTCATTCAAATACCTGCAAAGGATATTTTTAACAACCTACATAAGAAATAACTTGCTAAGGCCAGGGATATAAACTTTGTTTAACCTAAGAAGGAAGCCCGGGGAGAGTTTGCGAAGTCTGATAACGAGGTGGAGGACGATATGCAGTGAACTCGCGCGGAGATTAGATGAGAGGAATTTCATCCTAGCTTTTGTGAACGCCCTGATTCCAACTGATCTCTTATACACTCAAATATTCATAATTCGAGACTCAATAACAATGAACGAGCTCAGAGAGTATCAGGAGGAATATGTAGCGCTAGAAGAAAAGCAGAAGGAAGTCAGCGAAGTAGTTCCAATACAATCCAAGGAGGGGAATTCGCGTCTTTTACCGAGAATGAAAAATGTAGTAGAAGATAACGTGAAATATGAGAAATTCGAACCATTAACTACAATTCCTGCGAAGTTGGTAGCTCTATCTAGTGGAGATCGGGAGTGGATTGAGCAACGTCCGAGGTACAATGAACCGAGGAAAAGGAACTATGAGCCACGAGATGACAACTCAAGGAACCAGCGAAGGTATAATCCAGGACATCGATATGGGGAAAGGAGGCCTCCGTTTTAAGATGTAACACTACCAGAACTTAACAGATCGGTGGAAAAGATATGGGAAGCCATTTTTTTAACAGAAAAAATTCCTCTCACGCCTAATTTCGAGGTGGAACCATTACCAAGCACAAGGAGTGGCGACTTTTTTAAATACCATCGTTTACATGGACATCACACGAGTGACTGCAGGAATGTCCGACGTATAATACTTCTTCTAATTGAGAAGGGAAAGCTCAAGCATTTTCTGGCGAATGTGGGACCATTACCACCACCACCCCCTCGTAAGGACGATCAAAATCAAACACAAGTGTACAAGATTGAAATTGATATGGGAACCCAAAGACTAAATTGTAACTCTATAATTTATTCTTCAAAGAACATACATGATTTTCACGATAATGTGCTAAATAGAGTTCACGAAAGAGACTTCGTAGGAAACGAAATATTTAGCTTTGCGAAGAAGAAGCCATTGGAAGAATGGCAGAAAATAGCCATCTCCTTTTCTGCAGCAGATGCCCCTGACGGAGGAGCTTCGCATACAGACCCATTGGCGATAACCCTAAATTTCGGAGAACACACGAAATGGGAAAATGATCCTGCGAGGAAGAATAGGATATGGGCGATAGACAGAATCTTGGTGGATACGGGAAGTTTGGTGGATATTCTCTTTTATCATATATCTAAAACCATGGGTTACCGAGACTCAAACCTAGAACAATCAACGTAAAATATCTATGGGTTTAACGGAGTTGCATCGAAGCCAAAATGAGAGTTAGTTGTAAAGATCTTCGTAGGGGAATTAGAAACCGAGGTGACAATTTGCGTGGTGGATGTGGAATCTCCCTACAATGCACTTATTGGTCGACCATAGATACATGTGATAAAAATAATAACGTTAACTTACCATCAAGCCATCCGATTTCCAATGTCGAGCGGAATTGGTGAAATAAAAGGAGATCAGAAGGATGCAATAGAATGCAACGAGAAAGATATTCATAACTACGGAGAGAAGCTAAAACGAAAGAAGGAGAAGAAAAAGAGGGTGATGGAGGCAAAGAGAGAAGAAGAATTAATGATATACATGGTCAAAGCAAAAAAAGGATGGGCTATACCAAGCGAAATTCCCGAAGACAAAGATAAGCCTTTATAGCAATTAAAGGAGACATACCCAATCGAAGAGCCAATCATGAACTTCGCTGCATTAGAACCTACGAAGGAGATAAATTTGGGTAACGAAGAAGAGGTAAAGATGGTGAAGATTGGGACGAAGATGGAGATGGATGAAGAATAACGATATTGATAAAGTTGTTAAAGGAATATCTTTATGTCTTCGAATGAAATATGAACGAGATGCCAGGAATAGATCCACAAATTGCATGCCACAAATTGGATCTTAACCCAGCAATCAAGCCAATAAGGCAACGAATACGAAAGATAGCAACTGCCTATCACGAGCAAATAGAGAAAGAACTGCAGAAGATGCTAGACTCGGGAATAATAAGACTTGCGAAGTATCCAACTTATTGGATTGCTAATATGGTGATAGTGCCGAAGAAGACTAAGGGGATAAGAATATGTATAGACTTCAGTGATCTAAACACTGCTTGTCCGAAGGATATCTTCCCCTTACCCAATATAAGTCAGATGGTGGAGTCAGCATCAGGATATAAACAATTAACATTGATGGATGTCTATTCAGGTTACAATCAGTTACCCCTCGCAGAAGAATATCAGGAGCATACAACCTTTTTCGCCCCAAGAGGATTATATTGTTATACGAGAATGCCCTTTGGGTTGAAGAATGCGGGAGACACATATCAGCGGATGGTTGAGAATATCTTTGCTAAATAGGTACACACAAAGTTAGAGGTATATGTTGATGACATGCTCGTAAAGACTAAGGATTCGGGAGATCATGTGGAAGATCTGAAAGAAATCCTTGAGAAGATGAGAGTGTACAAAATGAAAACAAATCCTGCGAAGTGTATATTTGGGGTAGAGTCAGCGAAGTTCTTGGGACACATCGTATCCGAAAAGGGAATCGAAGTGGACCCATCCAAGGCTCAAACCATATTGGACATGCCTTCACCAGCAATAATAAAAGACGTGCAAAAATTGAATGGACAATTGGCGGCTTTGGGGAGATTCATTTCTAGGTCTTCGGACAAATGCAAGCATTTATTTGATATTTTGAAGAAAGGAGCCAAGTTTACATGGACCCAATAATGTGAGCAGGCATTGTAGAACATGAAGGAGCACCTCATCAACTTGTCTATTCTCCATAAGCCAGAGCCAGGCGAAAAATTGCTGATCTGTCTCGCAACTACACCAAATGCAATAAGTGCAGTGTTACTTCGTTCGGATGAAGGAGTTGAAAAATTGGTCTTTTATGTCAGCAAAACTCTCAATCCAGCTGAAAAGAACTATCCAAAAATTGAAAAACTAATATTGGCTTTAGTATATGTGTCGGAAAATCTGCGAACGTATTTCCAGGCTCACAAGATCAAGGTTTCAACTTTGAATAATACGAAGAGAGTAGAGCGAGTTGAAAGGTGGAATACCTGAATTGACCAATTTGGATTGAAATACGAGGTCCATACTTCCACGAAGTCACACATAGTTGTAGAACTTTTAGCCGAATTCCCGTTAGAAGAAGATGAGGGAATATAAGAGATGATGGATATAGATGAAGATCTCCCAGATCCTACAGACTTGCTGAAAGAAAATCACCCAATGAGATGGGAAATATTTGTAGATGGGGAATCCAAAAGTGCAGGAGGAGGAAT
This sequence comes from Papaver bracteatum, assembly GCA_023529315.1. NCBI lineage: Eukaryota > Viridiplantae > Streptophyta > Magnoliopsida > Ranunculales > Papaveraceae > Papaver > Papaver bracteatum. The sequence continues at coordinate 15,802 of JAJJWX010004710.1, read as the reverse complement.
GGGAATCGTATTTACTTCGCTAACAGGGGCAATATTGTTATTCTTCTTTTGACAGGAGTTTAAAGCAACTAACAATGAAACAAAATACGATGCGGTCATACAAGCCTTAAGACTAGCTATCGAAATGGAGTTAGACGAAGTAAAAATAACCAGTGATTCACAGCTGGTGGTCAGGCAGATATCAAGCAAATAATGCTGTAATGAACAAATACTTACAACTTGTAAAAGAGTATTCTAAGAAAATACCAAATATAGTCTGGAGGCAAGTGAGTAGAGATAATAACATGTATGTTGATGCCTTGGCTTTCATAGCATAAATGATTGAAGATCCTTCGTATAAGCACATTCGTATTGAACGACTAATGCATCCATCAGTGACTAACAAATTGGAAGGTAAAACAATTCTGATGATCGAAAATGCGGATATTTCAGTTAAACTAAGGGAAGATGATTGGCGAACTCCAATTTATATATAAGTATCTAGAGAAAGGAGACCTACCTCATGACAGGTTTGAAGCGCACAAGATCAAGGGGAGATCCATGAATTATAATCTGCGAGAAGGAATCTTGTATCGAAGGTTATTCTTGGGTCTGTTACTGCGATGCTTGTCACAAGAAGAGGGGATAGAAATCATGAAATCCATACACTATGGCAATGCTGGGAATCACAGTGGCACCATATCTTTGGCTCATAAGACCAAGACACAAGCGTATTTCTGGCCACACATACATAAAGATGCGAAGAATATCACAACGAGGTGTGAAGCACGTCAGAGATTTGGAAAACGCATACATGCACCGGCAACGAGTTTAAATTCCATATTAAGTGTATGGATATTTTCCATCTGGGGGATAGATATTGTGGGGCCATTTGTCACGGGAGTAAGCAGCGAAAATACTTGATAGTGACAACAGATTATTTCACGAAGTCGTTAGAGGAGAAACCCTTGAAGCATACTCGAGATGGTGACATATATTATTTTATTCTCGAGCATATAATCTATAGATTCGGTATTCCATTGCAAATTGTCTCTGATAACGGGAAGCAGTTTGAAGGCGAGAACATGAGTATGTTATTTAATACATTTAAGATACAGTCTGGGAAGTCAACTCCGCTATATCCACAAAGAAATGGATAAGCAGAGGCGACGAACAAAACAATAGCAGATACTATAAAGAAGAGGCTGAAAGGGCACCATCATAACTGGTGCGAAGAAGTCCCGAATGTGCTATGGTCGTACATGACAACAAGACGAGAAGCAACATGAATGTCTCCTTTCTATTTAACATATGGAGTAGAAGCAGTTTTACCTACCGAGATCATCATTCCCACCACTAAGAAAGAGTCATGGAAAAAGGGTTTAAATTCAGATATGATCCTAGCGAAGTTGGATGATTTGGAGGAGAACGGGGAAACTGCATTGTAACACATGATGAATTATCACCGAAGGCTATCTTGTGAATATAATAAGAGAGTGAAGGAAAGGAGCTTCGTTCCGGAGGAATTGGTCTTACGAGAAATATCGCCTTATCAGGAAGGACCTGGAGGAAAGATGGAGCCTACTTGGGAGGGTCCATTCATTGTGAAAAGGGTAGTTGGAAATGGAGCTTATGAACTTGTGTATTGCCAAGGAAAAGGCACAGATAGCGAAGGGAATATCATATATGGCGAAGTGGAAAGACGAGATCGGAGACTCGGTCACCCATGGAATCCGGTCTATAATAAGAAATATTATCCTTAGTCATCAAGCATTCTCGCAAAAGAAAAATGTAATACAAAATAAAGAAGCAAGTTTGTACCCAACAAAAAAGAGAAATGAAATGAAATATTTATCGAGCAAAACACGAAATATGGGCACTACACCAAATTCTTGGATTAGTAACAGGACTGAGCCGTTACTAAAATGGGTTGTAACGTCTCATGGATGTTACAAAACGGGGCATTACATTTTTTTTGTAACGACAATATAGCCGTTACAAATTTGGTTGTAACGGCCCTTAGTAACAACTGAGGGCCGTTACTAATTTTTTCGTAAAAAGAACGTCGTAACATCTTAGAGCCGTTACTACATGGCAGGTTAGTAATAGGCCAGAGCCGTTACTACGTGGAAAATTAAAACAACTCATAGCCGTTATGAACTTTTTTGTAACAACAAAAAAATTACTGACAGTCAACCTTGACCAGGCCAAGGCCGACGGGCAGTTCATTTTCTGCCGGAAACAAGCCGGAATTCTAAATTCAATACCATACATACACCTTTCAATACATTCATCATCCATATTCAACATTAATTTCTCCAATCTATTCATATCACATTCATTCAAATCATATAATCAAAAAACTGAAATTTATCTAACTACCAAACTTTTTTTTTGCTAAGTGTCAAATTTCCAAGGGAATACATAGAAATTTACTAACTTCCTACAAAACTTACAAAATTTGAATACATGGAACTTACAAAACTTGAAGCTTCTTTATTATCCACCCTTGTGATGCACATGGATCCTGACAAAGATGAGGCAATGCACAACGGTCATAAACTCTTCAGCTGAAACCACACTTTGACCAGCTCGCAGAGTCCATGCCCTTGCCATTCCTTGAATTGAAGTGTGTGCCTTTTTGATCACATTCATTGCACCTCCAGGTCCAAAATGCGTTGATATGATGTGGACTCTCTCATCTGCTAGCCGCTTCCTTGCCTTTTTTACTTGCTCGTCTTCTTTCATCAGCAAGGTCTCCACTTTGGCAAACTGCTTCATCTTTAGTTCGAGCCTCTTTAGCTGTGTGAATATAACAAGCGAGTTAGTCACCAACAACCAAAACTCATAAAATAGTTCAGAACAAGGAAATGAAAGAAATATTGAATGAATACTCAGTCCATACACAATAGTTCAAATGAAATTGGGTAAGCTAGAACTATTTCTTCATTCTTCCCTAATAAGCCGACAGATAAACAAGGTAAATTTTTCACAGATACATAAGTTTAGTTATGACAACGACATGTTATAATCTTCACAAACCTTAAACGAGGAGGTGTACCACACACACCTTAACCCTAGATAAGGATGCACAAAATATCAAATACCACATACTAATTGAATAAGAGTGTGATTTAGGTTGTACTGCACCCCAACTATTGAGATGCCTAAACGAGGATGCACATAATATCAAATGACACTATCTGAAAGTGTGATGTGGTTAAAGGGTTTGACCGTGCAACACCTAAGGCTGGAATACACCTGACTATATATGCCTTTACATAGTTGAAGAAATGATCAATAGAAAAGATGTTTCAGAGTACATTCATTGTCAGGTGCAAACGAAATCTTCAATTTGAGAAAGATAATTGAACTAAATACACAAGAACCAACAGTAAGAATCAACCCAGTCTTTTAATGCACTTGCCATTGTCCCCCATTTAACCAAAAGAATAGTTAACTTTCGGCTAGCACAGTGTTCTAGTACTCCCTAGATTGAGAGGTAATGTCGATTCTAGCAAAGACTCCCATTAAGCATTTCCACTAGAGGATCAGAAGCGAACTACTTTACCTGATGATTAATTATACTGGATGCCATTCTCTATATTTCACGCTCCTCATGATCTTCAAACAGGGTTGCTTTCATTGCAGCTGCAGCTAGGCCAACTTTTGCATCAACTTTTACACTTTGAGTGGGCAAAGGAACAAAGGAAAGAGCATTAATTCCATCTTGTACCGCCTGGTTTTCTGCAATTCGATAAACCTAAATTATCAAATGCCTAATAAAACCTCATTTCAATGGACAAACATAAACACTTGCATCAATAAATTTCCTTTTCGGGTGGAATACTAAGGCTCATAATATCTATAAAATAATAAGGGAAATGACCAAATGCAGCTATAAACACCAAACCTAGAACCTCCAGTTATTATGTAATTCATAACCTTCTCAAATTTCTCCATAAGTTCATGCAAAAGTTCTATTAGATTCACGTACATGGTTAAAGAATAGAGCACATTGGGCAGTTTCAACAGCCTTGTCAGTGTCGAGAAACTCCTCGGGTTCTTTCGCGAAATGCATACCACGTCCACCACCAGCATCAGTTGCCTAAACGAATCAAACACACAATAATTTTACTGAAATTTTCTTCAAGTTAACATGGATCAGATTATTGTACTGAACTGATTTAAGAGGGTTTACCAATTGATACATGAGTTTTAATGGGTCAACCTTAAACTCTCTTTTCTCCTCTTTGGTTGAAGGAAGAGAACCATTATGTGCATTTACCCATTATTTTAGTTGTGTATGAAAATTGTCAAATACAAGTCAAGAGTTTGGTCGAGCAATTAGATAGGGGATGACGTGAAGAGACTGTACCGTTTGAGTTCAGGCCATGGATAATTTAATTAGAGATCATCCAAGAAATGATCAGCAGGCTTCGATTCAATCACTGTGTGTTCCTACCACACACACACACAAAGAGTTAGCATTTGCCTTTTTTGTTCATCTCATACTAAGTTGCTGACTTAAACGTAATTTGTCTCTGTGGTCAGACTAAACCAGGTAGAAGAACATAAGAGCATCAGTACAAAGCTGCAATCTTCTTTTGCTTGATAAACTGTGACCTGTATAGAGCACATTATCCAAACTTTTAAAATGTATCGACTTTGAAGCTCTTTTGAAAATACAGAACACAAAGATATAGAACATTATTCAACATTGTGAAGTTATAACCATCGTGAAGAGCTTTACATATCTCTCACAGATAATAGTAAAACATAGCAACTTAACGAATATAAGGTGTAGTACTAAAATCAGTTCAATATTCCATTGCATTCAACACTGTGGTTCATACCTAGACCTTTAACAGTATACAAAAAAATAAATAGATGAAACTGAAGACAAAAAATAACTATAGACGCAACAATTTCATTTATTTTAAACTGATCAATCTAAATAATTCAGTGAAATAAGCTATGGGATTTACTTAGTTTCTGTTTTTGTATCTTGCTTATCGTATTTGTTTTTTTTTTGATCTTGTTTTTAAAATTAGAGTACCAATGTGTTATTGGGTTCAATGCCGTGCCAAAACTAACATGCTAAACTAAACCGATCAAAATTAAACAGTTATTATCCCTAAAGCAGTCTCCTTCGCTAAGCAAACCTCAAAAAACAAATCAAAATCTTGCAACATACAAATTGGAATTTAGAGAGAGCTGGTGCACTCACTTTCTTACGAGCCAACCAATTTCTTTGTTCTTAAGCAATCGACTTACTCGTAAGAAAGAGAGTGTTCTAGGTCTCATCAACCTTCCAAGAATATATATATATATAAGACAGTATGCTTCTAAGGAAAAACAACTACACCATGTCTAACAACATGACTAGTGGATCAAAAAATAGAACATACAAGTGAAGATAATGATGTCAATTAGCATCAATAGCTTATAAACTAGAACTAAATTAGCTTACAAAATAGAAATTAGGTTACAAAGTAAAAAAAAAAATAGAAATTTTCGAAATTAACATAAAACCCTAAAATCAGTTGATATGAAGAAGATTTATATGAAGAAGATTTATACCTTCAAAATTCTTCAATCATCAAGTCTTCAAAATTATTCAAACCCTAACAAAAAATTAGAAAAAAAAATCGAATAAGATTTATATGAAGAAGATTAACAAAACATAACTCATATCAAACAAATCGTTTTAGATTCACAGATTAAAAAATGAAAAAACTAAAACTAAAAATTAAATGAAGCCCTACAAAAAAGATTGATTGCAAAGAAAATGAAACCCTAAAAATCGAAAAAATTATACAAAACAGATCGATTAACACTTACACAGATCGATGATTGAAAGGTATTGAGAAGATTAAAGAGATTTCTGTGATGTTTCTCGGCTAATTCGATCGATAATTTGAAAGTTATCTAAACCCTAGTTTTATCACTTGAATACACGCAAAGCAGAAGAGAGAAAAAACTTAGATGAAAGTGAAAACGAATTCTGTCCACAGCTAGCTTATCCATGGAATTCACGCATGTGAATGGCACACTCGTGGGAGGAAATATCCTCTCGTATAACCAAGCGTGGGTGGAAATATAATGGTAGGCGTGTGAGTCGCACAAGCACATACTCTAGGTGTGACGACCCAAGTGTGACCAAGCATGTGAGTGGCACACATGTAAAAAGAATCGTAACGGCCCTTAAAATTTAGTAACGGCACTACAAGAAAACTTGTCTTTAGCGACTATTTTGTTACCAACTATAGATGATGAAGTACTCTACTAATTGTTACTTGGAACTGGAAACAATCACAGTGGATAGAAAATTCTACCCACCAATTGTCAGTAACATTAGTGGGTTCAGTCGTTTAGCGACAATGATTCAACAACAAAAAAGTCATATGTGCGGCTATTAGCTTTCAGCCACAATGTCTCGCTAACCAAAATGTACCCTAGAAGCTATGCACTTCTGGTCACTGGTCTTAGCCACTAAATAATGTCTCGGTAGATACCTGCAGCAATGAGCAGATTTCTATTGTGGTTATTAACTTTTAGCCACCATAGTCGGCAACTACAAAGTTCACTACATGTAACGGATTGTATAATGATTCTATAAAAGTTTCAACAAACTTTATAATTCCACGATCCGTGTAAACCCTCACTAACCAATCAAATCTCACCGTTTTCATTTTTACTTCGATTCTTAAATAAGAAACTCCACTGTTGATAATTGCATATCCTACGGTTTTGGTTTAGAACCACAAAAACTCCTCAATCCAGGTGAGATTTTTGTTAGCCAATCATGTCTCATCCTTTATATCTCTCTATTCTTTGAAAGGTTAAATGTGTTTCTTTTCTTTTGATACTTTTGGTTTCTTGGCTCCTGAGGTGGTTGGACTCCTCAAAAGAGTTCAGAAAGTCATGTAAAATAATGTCATGACCCACGGTTCAAAAGAGTTTATTTTCAAAAGAATAGGATTTGCAATTCAAAAAGGGCTTGCGGCGCAGCTTGTTGCTCGCTTGTCTGCTATGTAAGAATATTAAAACTATTTTGAATGACGGGTCATCATAAAGAAAGAAAAAAAAAAGTCTGTATTCCTTGAAATATGGGAAGATTGATACTCGTTGAGATGCGGGAAGATCAGACGCCTTAAAAACCATCATCATCTTTTCTTCGTTACATCTCTTATAAAACACGACTCACTAATAATCATAATACTTCTTTCTCATTTCACGCCTCCACCGGTGCCATCTCACCCGGCTCCACTGTAAATTTATTTCAGTATTTTTCATAAATTCTTTCGCTATGTAACGATCTCTTTATGTCTCAGAGTGATTAACTCACTTTGTTACTTTTTTTAATACATGAGAGCATTCGGATCTTGGGGTTTTGCATCCAGATCTTATATTTTTTGAAGCCTTACTTGCTTGAAAAAGGAGATCTGGGTTTTAATTTTGTGTTTGATTGGTATGGTTCTTTCCTGTTTTCTATTCTTATTCTTTTTTTTTCTACTTTACATTTTTTTTTATGTAATGGAAATTTATGATTCCGGTGAACTTTTTGTTGTTATTATTTTATTATTTTTGACGCATTTGTTGTTACTTGAATTTTTTGTTGGTTCTTGAATTATAGCCTGCCATTTTCTTTAGATTTATTCATTTTCTTTTATTCACTTTAATATTTTTAATTAGTTTGATATATTTTTTTTCTTTTTCCTGGTTTTGTTATAATGAGAAATTCAATATTTTACTCCTCTCACCTTGAAGTGTAGATTTGAAAACTGAAGTATTAGGCTTTATTGATTTGTTTCTTATGATATTTGAGTACGTCCCATTTAGTATTAATGTTATTTTGTACTATTTTGGTGTATTTCTGATCTTTTTATTTGTATATGTAGGACCAAAAGATCGTCAAGTCACACAAAGGTATGAACTCCCTAGTGTTTGTGTAGTGAGATTTGAAGAACCGCAATGGGGGTTTCAAAGTTGAAGTAGTTTGTATCAATGGTGTTCATTTACATTGTTGATTGTGTTGTTGGGATCGGAATTTGTTCTTTCTAGTTAGACTTTGTTTTTTATCCGTAAGAAATGAAATTGTAAATCAAAGAATGGAATTATAAATTGAATTCAATAATAATGAAGTTAGTAATTTGTATTTAATCTGATTCACAATTTTTGTTTTTGAAATTATATTTATTGTTAAATTTATCAGAATATGTAGAAATCCCTTTCATCAAAAATCAACCGACTCAGTCAACTAAATTTCTACTCGCCGAAGCCCTTGAGCAACTGAATTATAGCTGGTCAAATCTTTAACCGACTGTATATACTTAATGAAAGATAATTTAATCAACTAAAGGTAAGAGGCTTAAATCCTTTAACGACCATCCACAATATGAGCGGCCGAAGACTTCTTCCTGCCAGTTAAAAATTCATGACTAAAGTTTTCTGCCAACAAGGTTTTGAGTCGCTCAGAGCTAATTAAAAAACATCTTTATCAACGACATGGTTGCACAAGGTCTACAACAATAAAGCCTCCAGCCACTCGGAGAATCAGTTGCTATGGAGTTGATAAAAGCCTTTATCCTCCAAAAACAGGTGTTTAGCCACCAAAAAATGGGAGTGGCTAGAGTCCATTTTTCTTGTAGTGCGGCTTGAACCTGTTACGAATTTAAAAAAAATTAGTAACGGCTCGTGCCTGTTACGAATGTTTTTGTAACGGCCATTTGTAACAGCAAATTTGTAACGTCCCAAAAGCCATTACGAATCCCTGTTACTAGAATGAAGTCTTTAACTCGTTAACATATAATGGTCTATAAGATCGGTCTGAGTCAAGGTGAGAGAGTGTCTGAGGATCGGTCTGAAAACTCAGTAAATTTTTTCATCGTTTTTCTTCATTGCCTTGATTTCTTCATTTATTAAGTGATATTAGAGTGAGATTCTTACATATTAATTCCTATAATGATTGGTATCATGGTTTTTTAGTATCGTTCTGTACAATATTCATTAAAGATGGAGGAAAATAAATCAACTCCGGGTATTTTTGGATCGAATTCTAGATCTTTGTCTGTTTATAATTCTTCAGTACAGAATAGCCCTTCTGTGTATATCCTAGATGAGGATATTGATGAAATTTTGATTGAATGGAAATATAGTTTAATTTGGAGATTGGACTTTGTTAAAATGAAATTTTCGGTTGTTGAATCAGTGTTGAGAAAACAATGGAAGACATCAGGTAAAATTCAACTCATACCTATTGGTAAAGGTTTTTTCATTATTAAAATTGAGAATGAAATTGATATGAAGTATATTTGGAATGGGTTTTGGGTGGTTGAGTCCCAAGTAGAGTAAAAGTACAATTTTAGAGATCAATGCAACCAAGGTAATACGTTTATAGGTCAACAAAAGTCTGCAGAATAACTGTAACATCTTGACTTTTTAATCGGCGTCAAAGCATTTTGTATCATTGTTTAAGTCAACAAAATTCATGACACAACGACACTTTGACTCTAGTCCATGACGACTTTCCATACGTAGTTAGGTCGCAATATTTAGTTTGTGTCGTTTCATAATGTCTCAAATAGCCCATTTTCCACTAGTGTGCACCATAAAAGGCTTATAGATTCAAGATACTCTTGTAATTTGAGATGTTTAGATTACAAGAGTTAAAAATTAACCTAATAATAAATTACAAAGTTAAAAATTACATACTAGGCAAGCGAGCGACAAGCTGTGCCGCTAGCCCTTTTTGAATAGCAAAACCTATCCTATTAAAAATAAAATCTAAGTGAGCGAGGGGTCATTACATTCTGCGCATGACTTTACGGACCCTCTTGAGTAGTCCAACTGCTTCGGAGCCAAATAGCCAAAAGTATCAAAAGCAAAGGGACGAAAGCATGCCCATTGTCAACACATGCTTTCTCATGCTTCGATATCTTACGAGCGACCTTTAGCGGTGCTCGCCCGATCAAAGGTGCCATGTCCAATTCCTACCAAAGGAGATACCCCGGTGAGTCAACACATGTGTGTTTCCCATTAGCCCATCCAAAAATAAGAACATCAGCTGGTCTTAGTGTCGATCTCCCTTCAAGTGGGTGCATCGGAAATGCACATGTGCTTCTTTCTTTCTTAGAAATGCCGGACCTCCACAAAGATACATCATACAAAATATCCCTCACATGATCATGTCTATATTTATAACCGGGGTCTACTTTACAATGAATCGCATGTTCACCATATGAATCCAAGCAACTTTGTGATGCAAAGCGGGCAGCGAGAGTGAAGGGATAAAGCGGGATCATGCTTTTGTATTTGAGGATGGTAGGTACTCCAAAGGAGACATCTTCGCCCTAGCCCCTCAATCGGAATAGCCAAAGAAAATCTTGGGCATGTCTTTGCTTGCAAACAACCAAAAACAAAAGCTTTCTGTCTCTCCCGTTAGCATGTAAACTCTATCAATGTCCTTAACCACTTTACAAAAAGAGCACTCGCCAGGATGCTTTGTGCTTTAGGGGGCGTTGTCTTTATTGGTGAAGTTGTTAAGATCAAAATCGGGAAGAGTCACTTGTAACGTTTCCAAAGCCTTATTAAAATTATCATCCATCAAAGTCCACACCACTACTCCTCAATATGTGATCATGTAATCCCCAAGATTGCACACGTGAAGCCACAAAAACATACTCGAGATGCCTCCTAGTAGTATAAAGTCCAAGACCTCCATATCGATAGGTAGAGTAGATAGTCTCCTTTGAAGCTCTCAAAAGAACGGTCCCAAAACACCACGATGCCTTCCACCACTTCTCGCAAGCCTCTATCAAATATATCTCTGCCTCCATAATATAGTCGGGTGACAAATACGAAGGCCAAAAAGAAGCTTGGAGATACCCATACACGTTAAGTAAACGGCAATTCACTTTGAGGATCATGGAGCTTGGATAAAATCTGCATCAAATCCTTTGCTTTTTCAGCCCTCTTAATGGCAAGGCCCTTCACAAAACCATCGTCGAGCTAAGCGCACCACCTAATAGTTTGACTCCTTATCGGTCTTGAGATTTCGAAGAAACATCCCATCACTTATCCTTCGTCCATCACAAGAGGGCCAAAATATTTCGATTTCTTAATATTAAGTATAAGCCCCGGTAGCAGCCCTTGTTTTGATAATAGTGAGTGCTTTTGCCACTTCTTCTGTCTCCAATAACGATGCCATCATCAAGATACCAGGCATGTAGGGATAATATGCGGTGCTCATTTATCTTAGCTATAAGGCGATGAAGTACGAGCAAATAACAAAGGCCCTAAAGGTCACCTTGTTGTACTCATGTGGATGAGTAGATAAAGGAGTCCCCACATAGAGCCGTGCGGGTTGACCATACAAGTATTCTACCCAAGGCGATATAGATGGACAAAGCTTACGTACCTCGAAAGCATAGCCGTTCGGTCAACTAGGTTAAAAGCATTGGTAAAGTCAACCATTAGCATAGAGAGGCTAACGTCTACATGATGTTCTTGACAAACCTATTCCGGACATGTAGGATTGCCTCGGCACCACCCTCTAAACACCTACACCAAACTGAAATCTTTGTAGATACGCTTCCATGTCCTTACCAACCCCTTTCATCTCCGCTTTGGACACCGATCGACGCCAAATTGTCCCAACGGCAATGGGACGAATGCTCTTATCCGGTTTAAGGAGGGGTGTTAGGGGAGCCGATGCAATGAACTCCGCTAGGTTAAGAGGGGGCATCTCCTCCAAGCCAAAGATTAACAACCCCTAGTTATGGCCGTGACCATATCGGCAATCCACAGTTGAGCCTTCCCCAAGAAAGCATCAACAAATGTTGTGCAGAAGGCCATCCCTTCCACACGAAGTTCCCTTAGGGAAAGATTTAATACAACTAAGAATGGTACCTTCTTCGGCCACTAGCGGTGTCTCTACTGAACGTACATGTTGGTTTCCTTGGAGGCGGCATCGTCGGATGCTTATCCTCAAGTGCTTTCCTTGTGTTCTCGTTGTATGGCGCCACCCCTGACGAATCCGATGGCTTTAACGACGGCTGTGAAGTGCCCATCCGCCACCTTGCGCAAACAAGTAGAGATATTGATAACTGAGGCCTGTTGTCTTTCCCCGTGTCATCATCTTTGTTGTCTTTCTCTGTAATCATCTCTAACACTAACCATTGTTTGACTTTAAAATCTCATGAACAAGATTTATAGTCCCACTAGGTTCACCCCAAAGTGCCGGCGCTCTAAGAATTTGTGTCTTTTGTGTCGCCTTACGATTACCGGACCTGCATTCAGCTCTACCCTTAGGTCGGAACACTCTCAAAGTGCATCGAGGGAGCAGCAAAAGCGACCCAATGTTTAACGACTTTAGGTTCAGCGCGACTTTCTATAGTGCCGCTTTGGGGCATGAGAAAAGCTAACTGCAACCTCTTGGAATGCTCTTAACCGTACATATCTAGGACTCTAAAGACTAAATCCACAATTGCTTCATTCAATTCGATCATTGTCGCTGTCATTCACTAAATCCTCGTAAGACGAGGCTTAGGCACTCCAAAATTATTTCGACTACTTCACCGAACTGTACATATCTCGGGCTTAATATCATGTTCCCTTCATGCTTGCACGCTCTGCTCCAAGCACAATACTCATACATTCAAAGCACAACCATTGTCTTAAAGTTCTCCTTCCTCTAAACTCATGAAGACATCAACATCGGTTCTTATGGCTTTGTTGGAGTGCGGTCTTCTTTTCTTTATTGCGAGGTGTTGTCTCTTGAGGGTGGGGAATCAAACATGAAAAACCTTTACTCCCAGTCCCCATCCGGACAACCATGAAAATCTCTAAACGGACATCGATGATTCCTTTACTTGCAAACCTCATTGAAGCATAATGACAAACAATTTGAGTGCTTAAATAAATTATCCACTCTTTGGTTCAAACACCTGATAGCACCCGATTACAAGCGGTTTTCTAGGTGTATGACAATTCAAAAGCACAAAATCAATCAACCAAAATGAGTATGAACAAACTAACCCATCACCCATGCGCAAGAAATACCAACATGGAAAACATAAAAACTAAAATAAAACGAAACCCCCAAACCACTTTGTAACCCATCGAGATGATGGTGGTGGAAATGGGAGTTTCTTTGCAGTAGTTCTGATCGGTGATTTGAAAACGAAATGAATTTTTCAATTTTCCATTTTAAAAGAACAATTAATTGGGGGATATGGATTTTAATCGGGGGATATCACTAGAGGACAAAATAGGGATCCGAATATACAATTTAAGGTTTGTATGTAATTAATTTATTATTTCTATCTAACCCTCCCTAATTAGGATTAGTTACTAATTAAGATTAGTAAAATCTTAATGATTTGGGGGATATATTTTGTTTTTGTGAGTTTATTTTAATTTTTGTGGGTAGAAGGAAGGAAAAAATTTAGAGTAGAATTTTTTTTTTTGAAAATGGAAGATGAATTTGAAGAGAGACTTGCAATTTCTTGAATCCTTGGCTCAACTACAACAACAATCATATCTTCAATCTTCAGTTAATGATAACACCTCCCAATTGGAGTTATATGATGAACCAACACCCTTGGATCACGATTTTCGTGACCATGAGGAGTTATGTGAAGAACCAACTCAAGAAAGTAAACATGTTCAACATACAAGCATCCCCAACACACGGGTAATGCTTCAAAGAGGTCGAAAATTTGTTTTTTTTCGAAACCGCCATTTCGTCTGAAAAGCAAAACCGACATGCGCGTTATATGAATACCATGCGGAACCTCTATAACCAGCATTGTATTCATACAAATTTGAATGCCGGTTTAAAATATCCCCAATTGTTCAAGAACATACGCGTACCATTCAAACCAAGATTGCATGCCGGTTTGAATTTATACTTTTTGACCAACCACGAATATTGTATGGAATACCAACATTACTAACGCACGACACACCATCTTGGGTTTGTGATACGGCATAGATCCTTGCATGTCGATAGTGCCGGTTTAATAGGAAAAACAATACGAAACAAATTATAATTTGAATTTAAAAACCGGCATTCCTTTTTTTGATCTGTATCAATACACATTACTATATCGTATAGTAACTTAATTTGTAAAAATGCGGTTTAATACACAGCATAAGAATGACAATTACCTTGTATCCGGTTTTGGCAAAGCGCTTTATTACTAATGAAATAACGCCCGGTTTAACTAATCAATTTTATTTTCATTTAGATAATTCACATTTAGCGATCAACCAAACTCCAAACCGGCTCCATGGGGATCTGTGAACACTATAAAATACCTCGGGTATGTTTATAAACAAGTCTTCCACCTAGTTTTTACAATTTAATGTTGGGATTTGCTTGTAATCTCTCATTATTATGTAGGGGAATAAAAGATGAAAGGAAGTAATTGCTTGGGCAAGAGGCGGCTCTTAAGAACATGTGTGTCTTAGTGAGGAATAGTCAACATTCATATGTTCGTTTTGAGATGGTTTTTTGTGAGAAAGAAGCGGAAAATACAAGGAGAATAGCCATAAGAAAAGGGTTATGTATATGAAAAAGACTAAGTATACAAAACATTTACGAGAAAGGATGAGTTCGCTTTAGCTTGTATTCTATCTAAGAGGAGAAAGTAAAGAAGAAAAAAATGGGAATGTAAGGTGTGGTTTGTCGTCACAACCACCCGATCCGAAAAAATTTTGAAGGTCCTTTTTAGTTTTGACTAAAACCTGATCAATTCGAGGATGTCAAGATGATGACCAAAGCATGTATCAAACCAAGAGTGATTCTCAGACCTTGAGAAAGGATAAGATGAACGTTTCTTCACTAAGTACAATTTATAGCGCACATAGCAACTATTAAAAGGTTGGAATGGGAAGGAGGAATGTTATGCAAGAATTTGAGAAGATAGTTTGGGATCACAACTACACGCGTATCATTAAAAGAGGTCGGACGAGAAGCCGCTTCAAATATTCATTTCGCATCCTTTGCTTTCACAATTGGCTCATACGTGTTGTGATGTTCTTATGATGGACTGCACGTACAAGACAAACAAATACAACATGCCGTTGTTCAACATCGTGGGAACACATCGGACAAGGTAACATTCACATTGGCTTGGTGTTTAATGGAAAACGAGAGGGATTACAATTATCATTGGGCATTGCGACAATTGAAATTATTGTTCCCGGAAAATCGTGGTCCGAAGGTCATCATAACCGATCAATTTGACGCACTAATGAATGCCATATCCGACGTATTTCCGGATGCACAAAATTTCCTATGTACATTTCATATAGGTGAAAATGTGAAAAAACATTGTCATGCTTTGTTTGAACCCTCTAAGGCTGATATTAAAAAAAGAATGGTTAATTCAACTTGATGAAGATGTTCGTAAAGAGAAACTATCACCCGAAGAAAATGAAAGGAAAAGATTAAAAAGCGAAATGAACAAAGAACAAGTGAAAACATAAAGGTGGTTGGAATTTCTAAGGATTGGGAGAAGTTTATTGGTCTCTTACAGGGACATGTATGAAAAGAGATTGAAAATGTTTATTGCCATCTATATAAAGTGTATCAAGTGCCGTTTCATATTGTCGGGATAAATTGTTGGATAAGTTCAAGGGAAAAATTTGTCGTGCGTGGACAAATCATTATGAACATTATGGGAATGAAGCTGACTAGTATAGCGGAATCCTCGCGTGGGAGATTTAAAGATCTCATCGGTCAGGCACAGGAAACGCGATAGTTCTGATCCAGCAGGGGCAATGGAACAATATAGAAAACGTGGTTAACCGG